>BPLQ01010958.1:22195-38953 GCA_021605075.1 Caerostris darwini | reverse complement strand
TTTAAAAATTTCAGAAATTTTATAATCAAAATAACTTGATGAGATTTTGATGTACATAGAATTGAATTTTGAGAAGTTGAACAAAATTGAATTGAAGAAAAGTTAAATAATTCATAATAATAGTTAGGTTCTCAAACGAAATTGTACATCGTTTTACATTTTGTTGCACATTCTGTTTGCAAGGACCATAACCCTTTTTAACACAAAATACTACATAACTCAAAATTACAATGCTACATAAATCAACATTTTCCTTAACAAGTCATTCGAACTTATCCTTACCAAAAATTAAATAATTCTTAATTATAATTAATTCTCTAGCTAGATTATACATCCTTTTACAATTTATTGCATAATTTTTTTTAAAGATCATAACCGATATTTTTACTTTAAATACTAAGTAAATCAACTTTTAATTACCAAGACATTAGATTCTATCTGAACTAAAAATAATTTATAATTCATAATGATAATTAGGTTCTCAAGGAAGATTGTACATCGATTTACACATTGTTACACAATATGTTTCCAAAGACCATAAACCTTTTTAGTGTTATAGAAGTAAATTTATATGTGAAAGAGATTTTTCGGCGTAATCAGTACATTTTTAAAGGACCTTTAGACTTGAATTTTTAGTCTACAATAGAAGAAAATGAATTGGTTCAAAAAATATTCTTTAAGCCTGAAAATAATGAGGTTTATTTATAATGGATTCTTTAACAAAATGAATGACGGCCTGGTGGCCAATTGGCCAGTGCTCTGGCCTTTGGTACCACAGGCTGTGTTATGAATAATTGCTGTGATATGGATGTTTGTTAGTGGGTTGATTCCATGTTAAACTGTTGTAATTATCATACAGTGTGCAAATAAAGGACGTAGAGGGACAAATCAAGCAAATAACAATACAAAAAAATGTCTAGCCTTCTTTCAATAATACACACATTTATTTACATTTATTTTTAAAAATTAATAATAAATGTAGATAAATATATTCTATCTTTTAAAAATCTATATATTCTTATTCTTCTCTATTATTAATTTCAAATCATACATAAAAGAAAATTATATATATATATATATATATATATATATATATATATATATATATTTCACTATTTCACTTTCTACATCCATTTTAATTACACAAGGATAAAAAAAGGCCATTTCCGAAAGCAAAAATGAAGCCTCCCTCACTTTTTAATAGAAAGTCAACATAGTTTTTAAATTAAGGCATCTCAGCAAAGCAGAAAAAAAACCTAGCTGTACCTCTTGCATTTTTTCTTCACATAAAAAAAAAAAAAAAACTCACAATGAGACATGTTCACTTACCATTTTTTTATCCTTCCTGTCTCCTGCCTTAATAAAGGAGCTCAAACGTAATCTTTCTTTCGTGGAACTAATACCAATTAGTGTCAGTCCCCTAAACAACATGCTCCGGTCTATAAAGTTTTTAAGGACTTTGTGTTGATTTAAGTAATGGGACTTTAAAGACAGACCCAGTGCCTTGTCGTAAGACCTGAACTGCAGCTCATTTTAATAAGAATAGAAATGTAAGTCTGTGCCATTTTATTTAACGTTCGTATTCAATTTTATTTAGTTCTTTTAACTGGAGTTTTAATGAGAAAGACGACAAATTGGTCGTAAATTGCTCTTTAAAAAGAGGAATGCAATATTTTCTGCTTGGACTCTCCAACTTTTTTTCTTGAAGGCAAATGAAGTTTCTTGTTATCTTATTTAAAATATGTTTCTTTGAAAATTTCAGATAATTTTCAATATAATTAATGTTTAACAATTTGAATGTACATTGAATTGAATTTTGGAAAATATTTATTAGTCTACACGAAAAGCTAAAACTAAAACTTACAGTAAATTTCGAAAAAAATTATTATTAATCAGCAAAAGAAAGAAGACATTTCTTACATCCCATTGAATTACATTTCTCAACTTGCATTTACTACTGTTCACATTTGGTGCTAGGGCATTTGCATTTGCTATTGTTCACATTTAGTGCTAGTAAATTTGAATTTGCTAGTGTTCACAGAACAAAATTAGGGTAAATATATTGCTAATTATCAATAATTGAAATGCATTGCATTTTTTAGGACATAAATATCAATCCGTTATCATTTAAAAAATTCTTCAAATTACATTTCTTAATTTTGAAACTTCTTATTTGTTCTTTTTAGCTCTTCATTTTTTACATTCATGGCCTCGTGTATCACTATGTTTATTCCGAACAACCTATCAAAAGTAAATAAATATACTCTTAATTCTATATAATTTGCAAGGACATTTCATATTGAATTGGTTTTCTCCGTTATTAATTATCATACTTAAAAAAAGAAAATATTTTTTTAATTTCAATTTCGACATTCATTTCAATTTCACAGGGAAAAAAAACCATTTCCGAAAACAAAAATTACACCTTACCCACTTTTAATAGAAAGTCAACATACTTTTTTAATTAAGGTATCTCAGCAAAAAAGAAGAAAAAACCCAACTGTATCTCTTGCATTTTTTCTTCACATAAAAAAGCAAACTCACAATGAGACATGTTCACTTACCAATTTTTTTTTATCCTTCCTGTCTCTTGAATTAATAAAAGGGCTCAAAAGTAATCTTTCTTTCGTGGAACTAATACCAATTATTATCAGGTCCCGAAACAACATGCCCCGGTCTGTAAAGTTTTTAAGGACTTTGTGTTGATTTAAGTAATGGGACTTTAAAGACAGATCCAGTGCCTTGTCGTAAAACCTGAACTGCAGCTCATTTTAATAAGAACAGAAATACAAGTCTGTATTTTATTTTTTTAAAGTTTATCTTCAGTTTTACTTAGTTCTTCTAACTGGAGTTTTAATGAGAAAGACGACAAATTTATCGCAAATTGCTCTTTGCAATATTTACTGCATAGAATCACCATCTTTAGTTCTTGAAGGCAAATGAAATTTCTTGTTGTTTTGTTTAAAATATATTTCTCTGAAAATTTCTAAAAAAAAAAATAATAATAATAGTAATCTAATTAACTTAATGACAATTTGGATGTACATTGAACTGAATTTTGAACATGGTTATTCGTCTACACGAAGTAAATATATTAGCTAACATTAAAATTTATGATAAATTAAAAAAAAAAAATTATTAATAATCAGTGAAGAATAGGATACATTTTTTTAAAAATCCCATTGAATTACATTTCTTGCCTGCATTTGCTAGTGTTCGCATTCAGTGTTAGTGCATTTGCATTTGCTAGTCTCACATTTAGTGATAGTATTATTACATTTAGTGCATTTTTATTTGTTAAGGTTCACAGAACAAAAATTGCGTAAACACATCGGTAATTATCAATCATTGAAATTTATTACAATTTTTAGGACTTAAATTTTTCTCCAATATCATTTAAAAAAATTCTTTAAATTACAGTCCTCCATTTTGAAGCTTCATATTTTTGTTGCACATACCATGACCTGCTGTATTATTATGTTTACTACGAACAACCTACCAAAGGTAGATAAATATATTCTTTCTTCTAAATAATTTGAAAGGACATTCCATATTGAATTGGTCTTCTCCATAATTAATTTTATATCATACTTATAAGAAAAAAATATTTTTTTATAATTTCCTTTTCTACATCCATTTTAATTTCACAGGGTTGAAAAAATCATTTCTGAAAGCAAAAATGAAACCTCACTCACTTTTTAATAGAAAGTCAACATACTTTTTAAATTAAGGTATCTCAGCAAAGAAAAAAAAAAGTACTAGCAGTACCACTTGCATTTTTTCTTCCATGAAAAAGCAAACACACAATGAGACATGTTCGCTTACCGAATTTTTTTTTATCCTTCCTCTCCCCGGCAAGATAAAAGGGTTCAAAAGTAATCTTTCTTTCGTGGAACTAATACCAATTAGTGTCAGTCCCACAAACAATATGCTCCGCTCTGTAAAGTTTTTAAGGGCTGTGTGTTGATTTAAGTAATGGGACTTTAAAGACAGACTCATTGCCCTGTCATGAAACCTGAACTGCAGCTCATTTTAATAAGAATAGAAATGCAAGTCTGTGCCATTTTTTTTAAAGTTCGTCTTCAGTTTTATTTAGTTCTTCTAACTAGAGTTTTAATGAGAAAGACGACAAATTGATCGTAAATTGCTCTTTAAAAGGAGGAATGCAATATTTACTGCATGCACTCTCCATCTTTTGTTCTTAAAGGCAAATGAAGTTTCGTGTTGTTTTATTTAAAATATGCTTCTTTGAGAATTTCAGATATTTTTAAATCTAAATAACTTGATTGCAATTTGAAAGTACAATTCAATTGAATTTTAAAATATTTTGTTGGCTCACACTGTACTGTAAAATAAATCTTAATTTTTAAAAATCTTATCTTTTAAAATATTTTATGGGTCTCCATTGTAAGATGAAAAATTTTTTATTTAAATTCCAATTCTCTCTTTTGAAACTTCTTATTTTTGTTGTACATCCATGGCCTCGTGTATCACAATGTTTACTGCGAACAACCTACCAAAGAGTGATGAAGAAAGGATATTACTTTTCTGTAAGAATTTGAGAGATAACTGCTTCAAACGAAAAGTGTTTCAAAGACCTTAACCTATTTTTTACATAAATTAAAATTACAATGCTACCTAAATCAACTTTTAACTTACCAAGTCATTAAATCATATTTTTACTAAATACTCAATAGTTCATCATAATAATTAAGTTATCGAGCGAGATTGCGCACTGTTTTACACTTTTTTCCAAATATATTTACAAATACCTTAACCCTTTTCTGTGTTTAGAATTAATTTATTTACATTTTTTTTCTGCATTTTCAATATTTTTATAATTATTTTAGATTATTTAATTTTTAGTGTTGAAAAAAAGTAAATAAATTGGTTCAAAAAATTTCCTTAAGCTTCAAAATAGTGAGATTAATTTATAATGGATTATATAATAAAATTAATGACGGGCTGATATCCGATTTGCCATCGTTTTCTCCTTTGGTGCCATAGGTTTCAGGATCGAATCCTGGTTATGGAATGAATGTTTGCTAGCTGTCCGGAATTCACTTTAATCTGTATCACGTTGTATTATTATCACACAATGCGTGAAACATGACCGTAGGGCGACAAACCAACACATTAGCAAAATAAAAAATTGTCTCTAATTCTGCTAATAATACAATATCAATTTCCCATTGTTAGTTTAGTATTAAATTTAATTTTTTATTCGAAGGTTGACTATTTATTAAAACAAAATTAAGAATAAAGCTACATAAACATATTCTTCTTTTTAAATAAGTTGCCAGGACATTCCATATTTTATTGGGCTTCTCCATTATTAACTTTATATCATACTTATAAGAAAAAAAAAGATTTTTTTTTAAATTTCGATTTCTACATCCATTTCAATTAAAAAGGGATAAAAGAAACTATTTCGGAAAGCAAAAATGAAACCTCACTCACTTTTTAATAGAAAGTCAGCATACTTTTTAAATTAAGGTATCTAAGTAAAGAAGGAAAAAAAAAACTAACTGTACCTCTTGCATTTTTTCTACACATAAAAAAGCAAACTCACAATGAGGCACGTTCACTTACCAATTTTTTTTATCCTTCCTGTCTCTGGCCTTAATAAAAGAGCTCAAAAGTAATATTTCTTTCGTGGAACTAATACCAATTAGTGTCAGTCCCCCAAACAACATGCTCCACTCTGTAAAGTTTTTAAGGACTCTGTGTTGATTTAAGTAATGGGACTTTAAAGACAGACCCAGTGCCTTGTCGTAAAACCTGAAACTACAGCTCATTTTAATAAGAATAGAAATGCAAGTCTGTACCATTTTTTTAAAGTTCGTCTTCAATTTTATTTAGTTCTTTTAACTGGAGTTTTATTGAGAAAGACGATAAATTGATCGTAAATTGCTCTTTAAAAGGAGGAATGCAATATTTACTGCTTGGACTCTCCATCTTTTTTTCTTGAAGGCAAATGAAGTTTATTGTTATCTTATTTAAAATATGTTTCTATGAAAATATCAGATAATTTTTAAAATAATTAATGTTTAACAATTTTAATGTACTTTGAATTGAATTTTGAAAATGTTTATTAGTCTACACGAAAAGCTAAAACTAAAACTTACAGTAAATTTCGAAAAAAATTATTAAAAATCACCAAAAAAAAAAAAAAAAAAGAAGGCATTTCTTACATCCCATTGAATTACATTTCTCAATTTGCATTTTCTACTGTTCACATTTACTGCTAGTGTATTTGCATTTGCTAGTTTTCACATTTAGTACTGGGGAATTTGAACTTGCTAGTGTTCACAGAACAAAATTAGGGTAAACATATTGGTAATTATCAATAATTGAAATGCTTTGCAGTTTTTAGGGCATAAATATCTATCCATTATCATTTAAAAAATTCTTTAAATTACATTTCTTAATTTTGAAACTTCTTATTTGTTCTTCTTAGTTCTTCATTTTGTTTTACATTCATGGCCTCGTGTATCACTATGTTTATTCCGAACAACCTATCAAAAGTAAATAAATATACTCTTAATTCTAAATAATTTGCAAGGACATTCCATATACAATTGGTTTTCTCCGTTATTAATTATCATACTTATAAAAAGGAAATATTTTTTTAATTTCAATTTCACAGGGAAAAAAACCATTTCCGAAAACAAAAATGAAACCTCGCCCACTTTTTCATAGAAAGTCAACATACTTTTTAAATTAAGGTATCTCAGAAAAGAAGAAGAAAAAACCTAACTGTACCTCTTGCATTTTTTCTTCACATAAAAAAGCAAACTCACAATGAGACATGTTCACTTACTAACTTTTTTGTTATCCTTCCTGTCTGTTGCCTTAATAAAAGAGCTCAAAAGTAATCTTTCTTTCGTCGAACTAATCCCAATTAGTGTCAGTCCCCCAAACAACATGGTCCACTCTGTAATGTTTTTAAGGACTTTCTGTTGATTGAAGTAACGTGACTTTAAAGACAGACCCAGTGTCTTGTCGTAAGACCTGAAACTGCAGCTCATTTTTATAAGAATAGAAATGCAAGACTGTACCATTTTTCTAAAATTCGTCTTCAGTTTTATTTAGTTCTTCTAACTGGAGTTTTAATGGGAAAGACGACAAATTGATCGTAAATTGCTCTTTAAAAGAAGAAATGCAATATTTACTGCTTGGAATCTCTATCTTTTGTTCTTAAAGGCAAATGAAGTTTTTTTTTTTTGTTATTCTATTTATAATATGTTTCTTTGAAAATTTCAGAAACTTTTTAATCTAATTAGCTTGATGAGAATAGAATGTACAATTCATTTGTATTTAAAAATGTTTTATTGGTCTACTCGAAAAATATCTTTCATAAAACTAAAATTTATAATAAAATTTGAAGCAAAATTATTAAACATAAGTGAAGAATAGGATACATATTTTAGTTTCCAATCAATTATGTTTCTCAACCTGAATTTTTCTTGTGTTCACATTTAGTGCTACTACATTTCCTTTTGTTATTGTTCGCAGAATAAAATGGGTTAAATATATTGGTTATTATCAATCATTGAAATTTATTACATTTTTTGGACATAAATATCTTTCCCTTGTAGGGTAAAATAATCTTATTTCAATTCCAGTCCTCCATTTTGAAACTTCTTATTTTTGTTCTTTATCCATGGCGTCTATGTTTTCTGCGAACATCCTAAAGAAGGTCATGGAGAAATGGCATCATTTTTCTGTAAGACTTTTAGGGGAACTGCTCCAAATTTTCGTATCGTATGGAAAAGTACACGAAATTACTTATCAAACAATTTGACTGTCAATAAAGTGACAGTCAATGTTTTTAAGCGTTGTAATAAAAATCGAATCGCTATATCTATGAATACAACAGAAGACGCCTGGGGTTTGTTTGTGAACTCTAATTGAATGCTTTACCTCCGAGAAGAAATTGGACTTGAAACACTTTTAAAATAAGTTTTCTAAACAAATAGAAACATCTGTATTCAAAAATAAGTATTACACCTATAATCTATTTTTTTTAATTTATCGTGGTAAACATATTGCATCATTTAAATGTAAAAGGACTCTTCCCGACTCCTGGCTACAATAATTAGCTTTCCCACAATATCAATTTTCAAGTTTATTTTTGTTTATATGGGGCCTCCATAACCTCTACTACTTCACTTCCTCTTTGTTTATATTAGTGTGTGCAGGAAGTTTTCTATATTGAGCAGTATGCAATATAAAATTTTAATTTATTTCCGTAAGCTTGGTTAAAGAAAAAAAGTAATGTAGAGTGTAAAAATAAAAGTCCACCGGTATAAACTATATTAAAATCACGACCGATTATTTAAAATTGATGTTAATTGATTATTTTGATATATAATTAATGTCTCAATATAAGTTTGTTGTATAAGTTTTGTTGTTACCATACATCTCTCAACTGGCCATTCGTAGGTACATAAACATGTCCCTATTTGGCTCGTACAGAAATCTTAAAATAAATTGTACGTCTGTTTATTTTGATTTCAATATTTCATATTATATCATAAATAGCGAATTTCATTATATTTCAGTATAGATTTTCAATATTTCAAAACCTTCGTCACACAATATAATGTTTCGAATGGTACGTGTCCAGACAATTTTAACAAAACGAAATCTCCTAAGACAAAATTTTTTTTTCTTGCTAGATAAAGTAAAGTAAATGTTTGCTAATAGATATTGAAAGTAGTTTTAAATGAATTTTTTGTGGTCTTTACTGTTACATGATATAAAAGCTAATTCTTCATTATATCTCTAAGATGGGATAAACATAGTTAATACAAGACACCATCAAATAGAATTTTTAATAGATATTTTCTAAAAACTTAAATAGAAATTTTCAATGTAATCAAAATTATTATATTAGGTTTTAATACGAAATTATGGTAGAAAAGATTATTTTTAATGTTCACTGAATATGAATATAGTGTAATGTCATTAATATTAGTAAATATTATTGAATTTAATAATTAATAAATAAATTGAATTTAATAATTAATAAATAAATTGAATTTAATAATTAATAAATAAATTGAATTAAATTCAACAAAAATTAAAAAAAAAAGCTTGGAACGTTATTTTAAATAAGGTTTATAAAAGTGAATTATACAAATTTAAGTGTTTATATGAATGTTAACATAAGTTGAAATGAAAAAAATAAAATATAAAAATATTCTATGAACAAACAAAATTAATAAAATGATAAATTTAAAAAAATGATCAACAATAAACGACCCCTGAGAAAATTTTTACCATAAATTTATTCATAATTAGAATATATATATATATATTCCTAATCAACAGAAATTTGGGGGTAATTATTATTATTTTTTGGTGAATTTAATTAATAATTAGAAAAAATATATACATTTTTATATTCCTAATCAACAGAAATTTGAGGATAATTATTATTATTTTTTTTTGGTGAATTTAATTATCTGCAATGAGTAAAGATAAATTCAGATAAATAATCCCATTCAATAGCATCAAATCTAAAAATTCATTCAACATTAGTTAAAAGACTATATTAAAGACATTGTTTAAATTTCAGTAACCACACGATAACTTTATAATTTCAAATGTAACATTTGGGAATAAAATTGGAATGTAAAATAGCATAACAATTAAAAGAAAAAATATTATGAAGAAATTTCATGTTTTTTGATTACCAACATATTGCGTTTATTTTCTTAATGCAAATATAATGTGTAAAACTAATAATAAGGTTATTCGGTATTTCTATATTAACTGCTTTACTTTAATCTCAAATACAATAAATAGATAGTGTTTTTAAATAATTAATGTATTCGAAGCTTAAATAAAATATCACTGTAAAATGTTCATCATAAATTAACAATTTAAATGTTTTATATTTATAATTTAAAAGAAAAAATATATTTATTGAATCATCTTTCTATAAATTATAACTATTTCATGAGATTATCAATAGAAATGAAACACACATTTAATCCATTACGTTATTTTGAAATACAAAATAGTACATGAAAACAAAATAATTTATAATTTAAAAATTAAACATATTTTATAAAGGATTAACATTTGAAATGAATGTGAAAAATTAATTATTAAAATTATAAATCTTTAAAAAAATCACCATATTTCAGAATAGTTCTAAAATAATTAATAATTCATATTCTTGTTTGTTTTAATATCTCTTTATTGGTTAATTCATTTTATCGTAATCAAAAATATGATTTTGCTCTTACTGAATTTAACAGAATCTTTAATTTTTATTATAATTTCTATTAAAAATTACATTTGTATTTGTTTAAATAAATACTGTGGGATTTTCAGCTATGCCTAAATTATTCTTAGAACCAAAATCTGATATCTCAGTATTTTATTGGTTAAATTGTGACAGCAAATAAATGATGTCTTAATTAGTTATTTTTTTGGGAAAACGAAGACATATCTTAAATAAATAGTTTGAAAATATAAAAGTTTGTAAAACAAAATAGTTTTTACTAAATAAAAAAATAACTAAAAATAATATTTTTTTATGGTTAAAGGATTCACATTGGATAAAAATTTAATTTATGTAGTTTTAAAAATTTAGATCTCATTTTATTTTCAAGTGACGAAAATTACACACACACACGTACGTAAAAAATAATCTTTATTTACATATTTTAAGCTATATATTTGCTAATTTAAATTTTAAATCATTAAAAGAAATAATCATTAAGCCATTTTTTTCCAAAAATACTACGCAAATTTTAATTTCATCTGAAATAGTTTATTTAATTAAAATACTTTTCTTTTGAAGAAACATGTTAAATCACATCTACTTGTGTGACATTTTGAAATAAAATTTAAAAACTACTAAATATGGCATTAAATAAAATAACTTTTTATAGTAAATATGGCTATAATTATTTTATTGCAAATTATAAATAGTTACTAATCATAGATAGAAATATGTGATTTCATTTATACATTGATACTAAGTATAGCTATAAACAATACATTAAAATATATATGAAATGTTATTAATTCTTACGTATTTTAAGACTTAATCATTGCAATTAGTGTAATATTTTAAGCAGAATTATCGTTTTCTGTTGATAAAATATATTCTTACTTTTTAATGATGAAACTTCAATGCATAAAAAGATTCATATTCATTCGCTCGAAATATTTAAAAAATTATACAAAAGGATTTTATTTATGAAACACGGCTGTCATATTACTGAAAATATTTTCTGTGATATGAATGAAAGTCTACTAGCAAAAAAGGTAAGAATAAAAAAAAACTATTATATTATTTAATTTTAAGACCATTTTGAACACAAATTATAAATAAACAATTGCAATAACAAGAAACAAATCTGAACGAGATCAAATTAGTTGATTAAAATAAATATGTTTTGAAACGTTCTATTAAAATACACTATAAATTAAAAAAAAATGAAGTAATGAATTAGAAATACTTTTATAAATGTGTTTTTCTAATTTAAGAATATAATTAATTTGCATTAAAAAATAGCAATGAAGTTACAATAGGAAAATATTAAAAATTATTCAAAATAAGACATTATAAATCTGTTATATCTTAACAATATTTTTCTACAATAGCCTGAACGTAACTATGTTTTCGTACTTTGTAAAAATTTATTTTGCATTTAGAGAAAATAATGATCTAAACTGTTTCAGACTATGATTTACAATACAATACATTCTCAACGTGAATTATAATTAAATCGGTGAAATTTCATATTAAACGGAATATCAGAAATCACTTTATCAGAAATCAGAAAGATGTTTCAGTTCTTAGAATAGGTACTTACTTTGCTTGTTCCTTTGTTGTCAATTGGGAGAAAGGATTTTCAGGCAAAACATCTTAACAAACAGCAAGAAATCTTTTATTGCTTAGAGTAGTGATAAAATGGCCAATTGAGAAGGATTTAAAGCTTGCATTCAGCAAACAGTGTCGTTTATTTTAAAAATTTCCAAGCAAATCAGATAAGGCAACAGTGGAAATTATATTGCATGGCAATGAAAGAATTTCTTAATGAAAGAAATTAGGGCTTGAAATTGTAACATTTTTCATTTTTATATAAATGCTTAATTTTTATAAATATAAGTATAAAAATTAAATAAATAAAAAGATAAAAATTTGAGTGATTTTATAAAAAAAACAGTATTTATATATCTTAACAAAATATGTTTAAATAAAGTATTAAAACATATATAAAAGATTCTCACAATACTTAATTTTGTAAGCATGTACACACACACTCACATATATATATAAATATATTTAAAAAGTTGCATACCATTACTATAATACGATAATAGTGATACATACATGCAATTATGCGTAAATACATACATACATACGTACATACATACATACATACATACACACATACGTGCATTCTACTGTGTCCAAAAAGTAAGACAAATTTTCAATTTAAATTTGCCGGGCATAAGGTATTTCGATTTTTTTTCTTTTTTAGGTTGTTGGCACTGTCCTTGACATCTCTGTGAAATTTTACGTCAAAGTATTCATTAGTGTTTGAGTTACGTTTGGCTTTGTGAGACTCTAAAGCTGATGCCGGCGATTTTTGAATTGTCTAAATTAATTGAGCAAGAACTCCTATTAAATTATGTTTGCAGAAACGTGTAGAATGTATAAGCATATAAACGTATAGGCATTCGGTGAGCATTCCTACATCGGTAAGAAACGTTTACAAGGGGTATACGTTGTGATTTTAAGTTGTATTTCTTTCCGTCATTAGATATGTCCAAACACAAGAGCATCCTTTAAAGGACAAAAAGTTTTCCCAATAAAAGCGAAGTTATCTCTTGTTAACCAACAATATTTATCAGCATGAACTGTGCAGGTTATATCCGAGTTTTATGCTATACGACCCAAAACTGCAATCAGTTAACCCTAAAAGTCTTCCCAAATGTCCAGTGTCAAGCATTCATCACTTGTTGATGCCCATTTTTCAGTATGCAAGCGGCTTGCCTATTTTTGTTGTTCAACAGCAACAACAAAAATAACAACACTACATGCATCTTTTATCTATGTATAGTGAATTTTCAATAAATAAATATATATATTCCTTACTCTATTCCTAAGTTTTTAGCATTGACATATAGACTCGATTTATCTCTCCCGAACAAAATTCGAGAATCCACTCCCCGAATTTAATACGCTAGAGTAAACAGAAGAAACCCGGGACAAAGTCAAACCCATTTCTTATTCTTATCCGTTCCCTGTGTCCGGCATTCCTAACGGATGTCCAGAATCTTTCACTGCTGTTCTGCCGGAATATTTCACTGCGGGGGTCATTGGAGCATGAAATATATATAGATCCCAGATGCCAGGCGGTGTAAAATTGTAATTTATGGGTGTTCGGCGAAGAAAGAGGTCATTTATCAACAGAACGGAGAAAAGAAGCGAACAATGGAACACCCAGTCCAGTGCCAGAAATAATGACCTTTCAAAAGGTCTCACAGATCTGCTGTTAGACATTCTCTCGGGAATTTATCGAGCCATTTTCACATTGTAAGTGGGAAGGTATTTATGCCGTAATGGATGAGTTGTGAGATTGGAAGGCCTTTGGCCAGTTTTGGAATTAGGAAGGGTCGGGTGGTGGTACTGTTCCATTTCCTGCCCATCCCTTTAGTTTCTAGACGTTAGGGAGTTTTCGGAAACCATTGGCTTGGAAATCTTTCTCTTGGGATGGATATAAAATGATATCCAATGGGATGTTATAGCTTTATCTTTCGGTTTATAAATCTTTAGTAGTAGAACTTCCAGTATCAATCAAAGTTACTGTCGATATTATTATCAAGCATTATTGTTAAAATAAGAGATTATTTGGATTTCGGTATAAATTGTTTAAATAGGATTCAATAAATAAATTCTGGATATTATTTACATTTATATCACTTTTTCAAGATACATCACTTGAGATTTTTTTTAATATAGTTTTTTGAGCTATCATTATACCTTATACATTATATTATGCATTATTATCATTATGTACTGAACTCGATATTTTATGTTTATTGTTTTTTTTAATTATTTCCATACACGAAGAAAAGAAAAACAATTCTAAGATATATTTAAAAAAAATAACTATAAAAAATCAAAATAAACAGCAATAATCTTTCGGATTTCTTTTAAAGAGTCTTAGAGATTATAACAAATAATGCCAAATCTGAAATTAAACTGGTGTAAATAATGCTTTTGCAGGTTTTTTTAGATATTGAAGAATTTTGTAGAAAAGTATTGAACGTTTGACACTTTTTGAACATTTTTAATAGATAATAGCAAACAGGCAATCAGAACCGAACAGAATGTTTAAAAAAAACTTTAAAATCTCAGAATTAATTACTTCACACTACTTTAATAATTATCAATTATAATCATTCATTATTTCGTTGTCACTGTCGCTGTAATTCAAAATTGCTTTACGAAACAAATATAAAGATTTTCACAATGAAAATATCGCTATATTTGTGAGGCTAGTCATAATTTGACCAATAATAAAGTTACCAAGAACTAGACGTTAGCTACTTCGAGGAAAAAATTTAACAGCTCTTCCACTACTATTCGTAACAGAATTTCCTATTAGACACTTAGATCTCACTCATTCTTGGTTAGTCATTTGTTGTTCAAACATTACTCAGATAAAAATTGGAGGTTTATTTTCTTTGTCCAGAGATGTTTTACATGCAAAAAAATAGATGAAATAAAACAATTTGCTTGTTTTTGCAGTTGGTTTCCTATTTTTCTGTTAATCGTTATGGAATATTACCTTGAAATATTAAAGTCCTACTTAAAGTTTAGAAATAGTTTTTCAATAGTCTTTTGGAAAAAAGAATAACTTCTTTTATAATCCCATAATAATAATCCACTTTTGCCTTATACTTTATTGAATTTTCTAAATTCACTATTATCAAAGCAAAATAAATAATAATTTATGTATTATTTTTTTATTAAATGATTCCTTTATTAAAATTTTAGTTATTGAAAATTGTAATTTGTTCTTATAATTTATCATGGAACTACTATGATAAAAAAATATTTAACAATTATTTATTATTTTTATAAATACATTTCATTTTATTAATTTACTGTCATGGTAGCATTTTGCTTTAAAAGTGCACTTTTTTAAAAAATGAGTCAAAATTATTAAGCTCTTCTAAAATGCGATTTAACTTCAAAGTTATAATTCTAGGGTAAAATTGAAATTAACTAATTTTCAATCATTTATGGACACTTCACTATCTATCATTTCATATTCATACAACTGAATAGTGCAGACTAAACGTTACCCACAATGCATAATGTGGTTCTGTCATTGTCATTGTTCTGTCATTCACATTGGAGATAACGAGAAAACAATGATATCAAAGATAAGTTTTAAATAAATTATGTCTTAATGTGTAAATACTAGCCAATCTAAGTGTAATCAGATTATTTTCTCTGTCAAAATCTCCAACGACATCACTCTTTTCGTGAAAAAATAGAGACCGCTTCACAATTTATGACTGGATCACAACTGCCAGAGACTGTATCACAACTTCTGTCCTCTTGCTTACTTGTGAGAGTTCACTACCACCAAGAATGATCTCTCCCGTATGGATATATGGAGATACATACCCAAATGGGTACATATCTCCCATAACGGGCACATATTTTACCCAAATTGGTAAAAATTTAAAAGTTAGATACAGATTCTTAAGTCAATTAACTTGGTAATTTTTGGGATTAGTATGAGAGAGTTTTCTTATTTGTCTTCACATTTCATACAGATGTGATACAACAAAAAAATAGAATATTCCTGTACAAAATCTCTCTTGCATAGCAGTTGTCTTTTAAACTACATATCAGATGTGAATGACTTTAAATTCAAATACATGCCGCATACAGCACTTTAAATTAAATCCCATATAATAAATTGCATTTTTAACGACACATTAACTTTTACGTGGCATGTGGATGCCAAAATTCTTGTGCAAACTTCTTAGAAATATGGAACATCTCATTCTTTATTTATTTTTTTTCTTTTTCTCTCTATCTCCTCTTTTTTGTTTCATGTAAGAAAAAAAATGACAAAGGAAGAAAAGATGGATATGTAGGAATGACAAAAGAAGAATAAAGAAAAGCCTCTTTTCTTATCCACTGTCCTCCTATCTGCAGGTGGCAATCTGCCAGCAGAAATCGCTATTAATTAAGTGGGGCAAAAATAAGAAAAAAAGAAGTGGCATCATCGAAAGAAGAATTCTATTAGATGAATGTTGCATTCAGCAGCCAGATTCGGAAATTTTCTGCTGCGTGATTAACAGGAGGGTGATAAATAAACTGCGACTTCGTGAAGAATTAATTTAGATATTGCAATTAATTTGGCATTGCATTTACTTTGGCTTATTATATTCAAGAAAGGGATTTTAATATATTTTATTGTACAATTCTAAATAGTTAAAGATCATATATCACAAATCACAGTCCTATTCAGTTTTTAACATCAGTTAAAAGTAATCATGTCGTCTATAATAATATAAGAGTTTGTAATTAATTAAAAATATCCAATGCAACCGTAATGTATATGGACTTTATACATATTATATGTATAAATTATTATTTTTTGTATGTCAAATGAAATAATAATAATGTGTATTATTCTACAGACACGTATTTCTATAATTTGATTTACTAATAAATGATAGTTTCAGTTTTAC
>BPLQ01010958.1:0-22185 GCA_021605075.1 Caerostris darwini | reverse complement strand
CAGTTTTACAGTTTAATTGCTTGTCTAGAATTTTCAACGGTTTGCTTAGTGGTTGAGAGATTATAATATAAACATATAGATTTTATATAAAATGTCCAATGCAATAACAATGTGAATTATTCTACAGACACTTCTTTTTATATTAAGTAATTCAGTAATAAATGATGGCTTCATTTCTACAGTTTAATTGCCTGCATGGAATTTGTTTTAATGGTTTCCCTTGAGGTTGACAGATTATAACATAAACATTTGAACTTTATACAAAATGTCCAATGTAATAATAATAGTTATTACTCTACAGATAATTATTTTTCTATAAGTGGATTCAATAATAAATGATAATTTCATTTCTGCAGTTTAATTATTTCTTGCCTAGAATTTTCAACTATTTTTTGTGGATGAGAAATTATAATATAATCCTATGAACTCTATACAAAATGCCCAATGCAATACTAATATATATTGTTATGCTAATTCTTTTCATATAAACTGATTCAGTAATAAATGATAATTTCATTTCTACAGCTTAATTGCCTGCTTATAATTTTCAACGATTTTCTTTGTAGTTGAGAGATTATAATGTAAGCAAGGATGGACTTGAAACAAAATTTATATATAAGATACGATGTATGTACAATACAATATATGTAATACGGTATATGTAAATGTATATACAATACGATACAATATGTATATGGACTTGATACAAATTGTCCAAAGCAATAACATGCATTATTCTACAAATACTTATTTTTATATAAGTTGATTCAGTAATAAATTACAGTTTCATTTCTACGGTTTAATTACTTTCCCAGGATTTTCAACGGTTTAAGAGATTATAATATTAGCATATGGATTTTATACAATAACAATGTACATTACTCTACAGGCACTTATTTTTATATAAAATGATTCAATAATAAATTATAATTTCATTTCTACAGCTTAATTACATGCCTACAATTTTACACTGTATTATTTGCGGTTGTGATCAGAGAATCCCTCATTCCTTCATCCTCAGAGAATCCCTCAGGTGGAAAATGTCCATGCTTTTGAACACGCACACATTTTGCTTATTAGCATAAGGGAGCACCTCGATTAATCACCAATGATATACTAATCTATTAATATATTTCCCTTAAAATTTGGCACTATATTCGCTGCAGATTTACATTGGTCTATTATGGTAGACATGGTATAGAGATCGGTGAGCTATTTTAAAATTTTAATTTAAAAAAAAAGTGCTGTACTTTTTTCAGTAAAACGAAATATTTTAATGGAAAATTTTATTTAGTTTTTATAAAAAGAACTAAAATTAATTTTCTTTTAAATCATCTTCTTTGACTAATAAATTGTTACATTTTTATTCAAGTACTACACGAGAGGGATACATGAGCCATGGTGAAAGAGTACTTCAGCAAACACTAAAAATATCTAAAAAGCAATGGTTTTTTTTATTGTTTTTATAGTAATATTTAACTTACAAGAAACCATATAAAACAATTTAAAAAAAATACAGTATTCACATACTTGTAAACAATATATATTTATACATAAATTTATTTTCTAATATGTTCATTCTGATAAATTTTTTGTTGAACTAGTATATTACATCTTGATTTCAACGATAAGGAAATGTAAACAATTCCTAAATTATCAAGACTGATTTCGTCCCACTTCTCCACAATCTTCCAGAAACTATCAATAGTTTACAATGTAAAAATGTATGTACGTATATATGTAAGCATGTATGTACACATGTACGTATACATGTCGGTTTGTATTTATCATTGTTATCGTAATGGTATGCAACTGTATACGTAAATATATATATATATATATATATATATATATATATATATATATATATACATGTGTGTGTGTGTGTATTTGTGTGTCTGTGTGTATATACATATCTACAAAATTAAGTATTGTGAGAAACTTTTATACTCGTTTTAATAGTATATTTAAACGCATTTATCCCTATGTACTTGCTTTGTTAAAAAAAATCAATTAAATTTTAATCACTCTTTCCAAGCTTATGTTTATAAAGATTAAGAATTTATTTAGCATGAAAAATGTTTCTATTTCAAGCACTATTTTCTCTTCATTAAACATTCCTTTCAACTCCATACAAAATAAATCCCTCTGTTGCCTTATTTGATTTTCTTGAAATTTTTTTAAAATAAACAACACTGTTTGCTGAATGCAAGCTTTAAATCCCGCTCAATTGGTCATTTTATCACTACTCTAAACAGTAAAAGATTTCGTGAAATGTTTTGGCTGGAAATCCTTTCTCCCAATTGACTACAACAGAAAAAGTAAAGCACCCATTCTACGAACTGAAACAACTTCTACAAGCCTGAATTGTGCATTTTTTTAAAGAGATTCTGAATTGAATACTGTGATTTTTGACAATCCATTGAATATGAAATTTTACTTATTTAATTATAATGTACACTGATAATATGCTGTATTTTAAATCAAAGTCTGAAACACCTTAGATGTTATTGTTTTGTCTAAATGCAAAATAAATTTTTAAGAAATACGAAAACACATTTTCGTATAGTTAAGTTCAGGCTATGGAAGAAAAAAATAACTCAATTGATTTATATTGTCTTATTTGTAAAGTTTTTTGTATTAGTCAACTGTATCTTCCATTTTTTTAATGTGCATTAATTATATTCCTAGATTTAAAAGACTCATTTATAATTGTGTTGATAATTCGATACTTCATTTCTTTCTTTATCATTTCTCTTTTTTTCTATATTCTAAAAGAACTTTTAAATTCCTAATATTAGTTCACACACTCTCTCTCTCTCTCTCTGTATATATATATATATATATATATATATATATATATAAAACAGGTGGGTTGAAAAGTGCATAGGCTGATATATAGATGGCTCTACTAGTATTAAAGCCATATGGTTTTTAGGTAGCCCTAACATTCAAAAGACATGTCTATAAATTTGACAGCTGTTGCACTATTAGTATGTGAGTATTTTTATTACTATTAGTATTTTTTGAAAGATGCAAAATTTTTAATATATTTTACATTCATTTCAAATGTTAAACCTTTATAAAACAGGCTTTATTTTTAAATTGTAAATTCATTTGCTTATATATACTGATTTATATTTCAAAATAACATAATTGATTAAATATTTATGTATTTCGCTTCTACTGATAATTTCATAAAATAGTTATTCATAGAAAGATGATACAATAAATGAATTTTTTTCTTTTAAATTATAAATATTCATATGTCATTTAAGTTGAACATTTTACATTATTATCGTATTTAAGCTTCAAATACATTTAATACATTTATTATTTAAAAAATACTATCCCTTTATTGTATTAGAGATTAATGTAAAGCAATTTAAGTGGAAATACCGACTAACCTTATTATTTGTTTTACACATTATATTTGCATTAAGTAACGAAACGTAATATGTTGAAAATCCCAAAAAAATGAGATTTCTGCATAATATTTTTAAAATTATATTTTTTCTTTTAATTGTTATGTTATTTTACATTCCAAATTTTATTTTCGAATTTATAACATTAACGAGTGGTTACTGAAATTTAAACAATGTCTTAAAGTCGTTTGGCTACTGTGGAATGGATTTTAGATTTGATCTTATTAAATTGGATTTTTTTCGAGCAATTTTCTGTGAATTTATCTGTACTCATTGCTGATAATTAATTTCACAAAAAAAAATATATCTATGTTATCCACAAATTGTTGCTGATTAGGAATATAAAAGTACATTTTTTGTTAATTATAAATATATTTAAGGTGAAATTTTTTCCAGGGGTATTTTATTGGTGATCATTTTTAAAATATTTCATTTTATTAATTTTGTTTGCTTATAGAAAGTTTATTATATTTCATTATTTATTTTTTTTTATTTCAACTTAAGCTAACATTAATATAAACAATTAAATTCATTGTTAACATTCACAAGTTAATTTTTTTTTCATTTAATTCAATGCATTTATTAAATATTAAATTCATTATTATTTTACTATTTTTTTTTATAGAATATTTATGTTATTTCCTATTTGATTTTTTTTTCATTTCAACTTATGTTAAAATGTATATAAAAATTAAATTTGTATAATTCCTTTATATAACCTTATTTAAAATGACATCTTATTAAAAACATTCACAATTAATTTTTAATTTTTGTTCCATTTAATTCAATTTATTTATTAAATATCAAACGAAATATTATTTAATAATATTAAATGCTTTACACAAAATTTATTTTCAATGAATATTAAAGACAATAATTTTGATTATAATTTCGCATTAAAAGCCAATATTAGAATTTTGACTACATTGAAAATTTCTATTTAACTTGGTTCAATGGTGTCTGGTGTCAACTATGTTTATATCGTATAAGAGATATAATGACGAATTAGCTTCTGTGTCATGTAACAGTAAAGACCACAAAAAAATTTCATTTAAAAAACTACAGTCAATATCTTTGAGCAAACAACTTCTCCACATCTTTACTTTGCTGTATCTAGCAGAAAAAAATTTATTTCTTAGGAGGATTGTTTTTGTCAACATTAGCTAGACGCATGTCATTCGAAACATTAAAAAGAGAAAAAAAAAAAGAGAAACATTAAAAAGAGAAACATTAAGAAATTAAATTAAAATTAAAAAATTATTATTAAAAAAGAAATTAAAAAGAGAAACATTAAGAAGATTTTGAAATGTATACTGAAATATAAAAATGTCTTACAATACAAAATATCTCAATACAAATTAACGAGAATACAAGTTATTTTAAGATTTTTGCGCCAATCAAATAAAAAATTAAAATATATCATGCGCAATTCATAACACCGAAGAACATTAATAAAATAAAATAATTTTAAAGACAAGAAAATATATATACATAGATCATCGATAATTTCTTAAAAACCTAGAGGCCAACTTGACAGCTAGTCTGGTAAACGGACTAATACATTCAGATTCAAAACAATACAAGTAAAACAAGCCGTATTTATACTGTGAATTTACAAGCAAATGCATCTATGCTAGAATCATGACAAATCCATAAAGTTGGATGTCTTCCTTTTGAGCAGGCATGGCCAACCCAAATGATTTTGCGGATCACTGTGGAGATGTATCCTAACTCCGCGGACCGCATATAAAATTATGTATTCCCATATTAGATTTAGACCCACTATGGACATTTTTGGAGTGATAAATTAACACATAATGAATTATTATTTTTGTGTTTACTATTATTCTTAAGCGTAAACATAGATCATATAATAATACTGATACTAAACGCACATTGTAATGAAATATCCAGCACTAAAAATTGAAATATAAAAAATATAAAAATATGAATGAAAAAAAAAATGAAATCATTTAAAAATATTTATTTCACTAGGGCGATATTTGTTTCTCCACTCCTTCCCTTAGATTTCGCAAATCGATGCGCGCGTCTCATGAGTTTGCATAATATAATTTAATTATTCTGTGAACTGATAAATAAAACAGGCAGTATCTGACATATATTTGCAAGAATATTATTTTGAAATCAAAGTTCATTTTTACTCATCTTTTCAACAGTTAGTTTTTGAATATATGGAGCACACATAATGCGTTTTTTCAATACATTGGTCTTCACTACTTTGGCCATTATAAAATAAATATATTTTGTAAAAGTGTGATAAATCTCATCAGCTGGAAAAATGTTCAAGGCGGGCAACTCGTTGGCTACCCTTGCTTTTAGTATCAGGACGATGACAGAATATGGACGGATGTAGTGTAGTGGTACAAAGTGGTTTATCTCTGAATCTGTTGTATATAAACCATTCTAATTGCGGAGGTGCTCAGAAATCCAGTATATCTAGGATAACATATTTCGTTGTTGTATACACTGATTTATAAGAGAAATATACGATATAATAATAATACCAATATTTTTATGAGGACTCCTCACTGTAATTATTAGGTTACAAACTGCTCACCACATCATTATACCTGCCCACACCAATATAAATTAAGAGGGTGCGCAGAAGATCTACCTTGCCGTGGTGCACCTGGTAACACTTTTTAGAGGCTAAAAGATCTGCAACTTGGCATTATTGTTAGATTAATGAACTCTGTTTCAGCATGTTTTGTTGTATTATTTTGTTGTTGTATGTTTTTGCTGTAACTGTTCATAATCTGCCATTGGAAATAAAAAAAAAATAACAAAAAATATATATAAATTAAGATGAAGTGAAGTAGTACAGCTTATGAATGCCAAATATAAACAGAAATAAACTTAGAAAATTGCTATTGTAAGGAAAGTTCAATCCATAGAGTTAATTATTGCAACGAATATTTCGCATGTCGGGAGAAATCATGTTACTTTTTAGTGCTATCAAAAATTTACCGCGACCAATTAGACATTTCCTAAAAAAATAGATTATAGGAATAATGCTTATTTTAAATACATATTATTGTATTTATTTGCTAAAAACAAGTTTTTCAAAAATAATATTAAAAATATATTAAAAGAGTTAGTCTTGTCAATTAGTCCAACTACTGCTCGAAGGCTCAATTAGAGTTAGCATCATCTATTGTTGTAATTACATTCCGAAATATGGCGTTTCGATTTTTTTGACAAAACTTATAAGCGTCTAATGTAACTTCCCCATACGGAAAGAAAATTTCCCATACGGAAAGAAAATTTAGAGTAGTTACCCCTGAAAGTCTTACAGGAAGGTAATATCCTTTCTTCTCCACCTTTCGGAAAGTTCTTCTTAGCTACCTATGTACCACAAAAATAAGAAGTTTTAAAATGAATTACTGAAATTTAAATAAGCGTTTTTTACCCAATAATAAAGAAGTTTTATGTTATTTAGAGATATTTATGTCTTCACCATCCTTTAGTAGGATGTCTATAGCTACATATGTACAAAAAAATAAGAAGTTTTAAATTAGAGGATTTATTAATGGCGAATTGGAATTTAAATAAGTTTGTTTATCAAATAACTGAACATATTTATGTCCTAAAATTTAATACATTTCAGTTTCATTTTTGTTTTCTGAATACTAGCTGATGCAGAAAAACTTAGTTGAAAAGTGGGATTCAATGGCATTTAAAACCTGTTTCCTATTATTCAATGACTGATTATAATTTTTCTTCAAAATTTATTATGATTTTTAGATTTTTTTAAATATTTATTTCATGTAGACTAATAAACGTTTTAAAAATTCAATTCAATGCACATTCAAATTGTTAAACATTAATTAGATTTAAAAAATATCTGTAATTTTCAAAGAAACATATTCTAAATAAAACAACAATAAACTTAATTTGCATTCAAGAACAAAAGATGGAGAGTGCATGCGGTAAACATTGCATTCCTCCTTTTAAAGATCAATTTACGATCAATTTGTCGTCTTTCTCATTAAAATTCCAGCTAGAAGAACTAAATAAAACTGAAGACGAACTTTACAAAAAAATGGTACAGACTTGCATTTCTATTCCTATTAAAATGAGCTGCAGTTTCAAGTTTTACGACAAGGCACTGGGTCTGTCTTTAAAGTCCCATTACTTAAATCAACACAAAGTCCTTAAAAACTTTACAGATCGGAGCATGTTGTTTGGGGGACTGACACTAATTGGTATTAGTTCCATGAAATAAAGATTACTTTTGAGCTCCTTTATTAAGGCAGGAGACAGGAAGGGTAAAAAAAATTGGTAAGTGAACATGTCTCATTGTGAGTTTGCTTTTTTATGTCAAGAAAAAATGCAAGATGTAGTGTTAGGTTTTTTTCTTCTTCTTTGCTGAGATACCTTAATTTAAAAAGTATGCTGACTTTCTATTAAAAAGTGGGCGAGGTTTCATTTTTGTTTTCGGAAATGGTTTTTTTTCCCTGTGAAATTAAAATGAACGTCGAAATTGACATTAAAAAAATGTTTCTTTTTTTTTAAGTATGATAATTAATAACGGAGAAACCCAATTCAATATGGAATGTCCTTGCAAATTATTTAGAATTAAACGTATATTTATTTACTTTTGATAGGTTGTTCGTAATAAACATTGCGATACACGAGACAATGGATGTAAAACAAACTGAAGAAGAACAAATAAGAAGTTTTAAAATTAAGAAATGTAATTTAAAAAGTTTTTAAATGATAATGGATAGGTATTTATGCCCTAAAATTGCAATGCATTTCAATTATTGATAATTACCAATATATTTACACTAATTTTGTTCTGTGAGCACTAGAAAATTCCAATTTACTAGCACTAAATGTGAACAGTAGCAAATGCAATTTGAGAAATGTAATTCAATGGGATGTAAGAAATGTCTTCTTTTTTTGCTGATTATTAATAATTTTTTTCGAAATTTACTGTAAGTTTTAGCTTTTCGTGTAGACTAATAAACATTTTCAAAATTCAATTCAATGTACATTCAAATTGTTAAACATTAATTATATTAAAAAAATATCTGGAATTTTTAAAGAAACATATTTTAAATAAAACCACAAGAAACTTCATTTGCCTTTAAGAACAAAAGATGGAGAGTGCATGCAGTAAATATTGCATTCCTCCTCTTAAAGAGCAATTTACGATCAATTTGTCGTCTTTCTCATTAAAACTCCAGTTAGAAGAACTAAATATAGCTGAAGACGAACTTTAAAAAAAACTGAAACTTGCATTTCTATTCTTATTAAAATGAGCTGTAGTTTCAGGTTTTACGACAGGACACTGGGTCTGTCTTTAAAGTCCCATTACTTAAATCGACACAAAGTCCTTAAAAGCTTTACAGAGCGGAGCATGTTGTTTGCGGGACTGACACTAATTGGTATTAGTTCCACGAAAGAAAGATTACTTTTGAGCTCCTTTATTAAGGCAGGAGACAGGAAGGATAAAAAAAAATTGGTAAGTGAACATGTCTCATTGTGAGTTTGTTTTTTTATGTGAAGAAAAAATGGTAGAGGTACAGCTAGGTTTTTTTCCTTCTTTGCTGAGATACCTTAATTTAAAAAGTATGTTGACTTTCTATTAAAAAGTGAACGATGCTTCATTTTTGCTTAGGCAAATGATTTTTTTTTTTTGTCGTGTGATATTGAAATGGATGTAGAAATTGAAATTTAAAAAATATTTTTTTTTTCTTATTTGATTTAAAATTAATAATGAAGTTCAATATTGAAGGGCTTTGCAAATTATTTAAAAGAAAGAATATATTTATCTAACTTATTATTAGTTTTTTAAAATAAGTGTCCTACTTTCGAATAATAAATATTTGATATTAAACTAACAATAGATAATTAGTACTGTATTATTACAGAAGGATATACATCTTTTTATTTTGTTAATGGTTTGGTTTGTCCCTCTACTTTCATTTTTACACACTGTACGATAATTGGACCGGAACCTACAGTTTAAGGTGCATTGCGAACCACTAACAAACATCCATGTCACAGCAATGATTCAAACAACAGTGTGGGGTACCAAAGGCCAGAGCACTAGCCAATCGGCCACCAGACCCCTCATTTATTCTACTAAAGAATCCATTATACATGAACATCACTATTTTCAAGCTTAACAATATTTTTGGACCAATTTATTTTCTTCTATTGTAGACTAAAAATTCATAGTCTAAAGATCCTTTAAAAATATACTGATTACGCCGAAAAACCTATAAATTTACTTCTATAACACCAAAAAGGGGGCTTTGGAAACAAATTGTGCAACAACGTGTAAATTAATGTACTATCTCCCTCAAGAACCTAATTATCATCATGAATTATTAATTATTCTTAGTTCAGGTTGAATCTAATGATTTATATAGTATTTAAAGTAAAAATATGGGTTAAGATCTTTAAAAACACATTATGCACAATCTAGCTAGAGAACGTAATTATTAATATGAATTATTTAATTTTTCGTAAGGATAATATTTAATAACCTGTTAAGGTAAATGTTGATTTATGTAGCATTGTAATTTTGATTTCACGTAGTATTTTATGTTAACAAGGGTTATGGTCTTTGAAAACAGAATGTGCAATAATGTGTAAAACGATGTGTAATCTCGTTCGAGTACCTAAATATTATTATGAATTATTTAAATTTGTTAAGGATAGGATCTAATGACTTGGTAAGGTAAAAGATGATTTATGTATCATTGCAATTTTGATTCATGTAGACTGTAATTTTTATAGATCCGAACACTATGACTCCAATGGAGTTTTTAATTTTTTTCTATGACTAATATAAAAGGTTTAAAAGGGAATGGAATTTTGTGGAAAGTTGTATTAAGAAATTGTTGGCCAATATAGGACAATAGTTATGCCATTATTAATTCCGTACTCTTAGACTGTAATTCTTATAGATTCGAACACTGTGACTCCAATGAAGTTTTTAATTTTTTTCCACTAATATAAAGGGTTTAAAAGGAATTAAATTTAGGGGACAGCAGGAAAAAATTGTTTGACATTATAGTATATTCGTTATACTAAACCTTTATTTCATACCCTTTGACTGTAAATTTCATACTCTTAGAGTGTCATTTTACTTTACTTTATTTATACATACCTTGATTACTTAATTAATTTTAATATTCCTTCGCAACTATACTTTATTGTAATTAAAAGCAATTTTACTTTACTTTTAATTATGCAAATTTCATAATTTTATACTATGCCTTCATTGAATACGCTTTGACTGTAAATATTGATTCTAATTATCAAATTTTTAAGCCTCTTTCCTTTTCATTAGTTTACTTCTGTTCAGAAGAGTGCAGGTAATTCAGTTCATATTATATATATTACAATATCTCTATTGCAGCATATACTTAGTAATTCATTAAATGTTATAATACAATGATTAAAAGAAACTTTTGATCATTTACAAAAACTTTCAAAATTAAAGCATGCGAATCAAACATTCTAAAACTTAATTTGAGATATCATAGATCGGTTATCAGCATAATTGGAATATTTAACAAGTCATTATATTTCGCGGAAAAGATAACTTAAAAGTAATCCATCATTTGGCAAAGCTTTCAACGTATGCCTCAAGTCATCAACAAAGTAAACGACGCATACATTATTATGACTGCTAACGGATACAAAAAGGAAATGGTCCGTTCAAACTTAAATGACTTCACAAAGATAATGACTTCGAGAGGGCTTTCTATATCGGAGGATGATGACTCTTTTTCTTAACGACGCTTGTCTAATTAATGTTCTTTTTTTTCTCTTCTTTATATTAAATTAACATTTTGTTTTATAAAACGCAGTCACTGAGTCAATGTGCGGACATTATATTAAACCCTGTTTTTGATCACTTTGCTTTATCGTTCTTCATTCCATTAAATATGATTTAACGGTTAGTTTAATGTTAAAAATCGTCGTTTGTATAATGTCTGATGATTTAAATCTCCTTTAAAATTAATTTATTCCATTAATAGGAAAATCCATATTACAACATAATTTATCTATACCTTGATTATTTGAAATTTATGCACTTCAGTTATTTTTCTAGGAAGATTATTTATTTCAGAAAGTAATTCTTGTTTTAGAAAACGTGTTTATCAGGTTTATCTATAAGGGCATTGCATAATTTGACGATCTATCACGGTTTTAACATGAGATACAAAAATAAATAAATAATAATAATAGAAATTCTAGAAAATTCTATATTGTGATACATTTTATAGCTAAGTAATAAATATTTGTTGGACATTACAAAATATTATACTAAGCCTTCATTTCAGGATCTTTTATTGTAAAATTAATATGCTTAGACTGTAGTTAATTTCTATACATACGATCAGTCTGACTCCAATGGTACTATTATTTTTTTTCTAAGAATAATATAGAAGTTTTAACAGGAAATTAAATTTATGTAAAAATAACGGGAAATTTCATACTCTTCAATTGTAATTATTACTTATCTTTAATTATAATTAATTATATTGTACTTAATTTTATGTAACTTAATTAATTAATCATGATTTTACTTATTTTAATTATATTCTACTTTACTTTAATTAAAAGTAATTTTATTTTACTTTTAACTATGCAAATTTTATACTCTTATACTAAGCCTTCATTTCATACGCTTTGACTGTGAATATTAACTCTAATTACTAAATTTTGTAACATTTTTCCTTCACAATAGTTCACTTCTTTTGAGAAGAAAACGGGTAAATCAGTTATATATTACAATAAATAACGCCGGTAACTCAGTCTATATATGACAATATCTCTTTTGCTGCAAATATATGTTAATTTATTCATTTTTTTAATACTATAATTAAAAGTAACATTCCATCATTTACAAAAACTCTCAAATTTGAAGCATGCTAGTCAAACATTCTGAAACATAATTTCAGATATCAAAGATCAGTATCAGCATAATTGGAATATTTAACAAGTCATTACATTTCGCGGAAGAGATAACTTATAAGTAATCCATCATTTGGGCAAAGTTTTCAACGTATGCTTAATATCATCAACAAAGTAAACGACGCATACATCATTATGACTGCCAACGGACACAAAAAGGAAATGGTTGGTTCAAACTTAAATGGCTTTACAAAGATAATGACTCCGAAAGGGCTTTCTGGATCGGAGGATGATGACTCTTTTTCTTAACGGTGCTTGTCTAATTAATGTTCTTTTTTTTTTCTCTTCTTTATACTAAATTAACATTTTGTTTTATAAAATGCAGTCACTGAGTAAATGTGTGGACATTATATTAAACCCTGTTTTTGATCTCTTTGATTTATCGTTCTTCATTTCATTAAATAGGATTTAACGGTTAGTTTAATGTTAAAAATCTTCGTTCGTATAGTGTCTGATGATCTAAATCTCCTTTAAAAAATCATTTGTTCCACTAATAGAAAAATTCATATTACAACATAATTTATCTATACCTTGATTATTCGAAATTTATGCACTTCAGTTATTTTCTAGGAAGATTATTTATTATTGTATTTAAAGTAATTCTTGTTTTAGAAAAAGTGTTTATCAGGTTTATCTATAAGAGCATTGCAGAATTTGACGATCTACCACAGTTTTAATATGAGATAAAAAAAATAAATAAATAATAATAATAATAATAGAAATTCTAGAAAAATTCTATAATGGTGACACATTTTATAGCTAAGTAATAAATATTTGCTGGGCATTACAGAATATTATACTAAGCCTTCGTTTCAGGATCTTTTATTGTAAAATTTATATGCTTAGACTATAGTTAATTTCTATAGATCCGATCACTCTGACTCCAATGGTACTATTAATTTTTTTTCTAAGACTAATATAAAAGTTTTAAAAAGGAATTAAATTTATGTAAAAATAACTGTAAATTTCATACTCTTCAATTGTAATTATTACTTAAATTTAATTATAATTAATTATATTGCACTTAATTTTATGTAACTTAATTAATTAATTATAATTTTACTTATTTTAATTATATTCTACTTTACTTTAATTAAAAGTAATTTTATTTTACTTTTAACTATGCAAATTTTATACTCTTATACTAAGCCTTCATTTAATGCGCTTCGACTGTGAATATTAACTCTAATTACTAAATTTTGTAACATTTTTCCTTTACAATAGTTCACTTATTTTGAGAAGAAAACTGGTAAATCAGTTATATATTACAATAAATAACACCGTTAACTCAGTCTATATACGACAATATCTCTTTTGCTGCAAATATATGTTAATTCATTATTTTTTTAATACAATGATTAAAAGTAACATTCCATCATTTACAAAAACTTTCAAAATTGAAGCATGCACTTCAAACATTCTGAAACACATTTTGAGATATCAAAGATCAGTATCAGCATAATTGGAATATTTAACAAGTCATTACATTTCGCGGAAGAGATAACTTAGAAGTAATCCATCATTTGGGGCAAGTTTTCAACGTATGTTTCCCACCATTAACAAAGTAAACGACGCATACATCATTATGACTGCCAGAGGATACAAAAATTAAATGGTCGGTTCAAATTTAAATGACTTTACAAAGATAATGACTCCGAAAGGGCTTTCTGGATCGGAGGATGATGACTCTTTTTCTTAACGACGCTTGTCTAATTAATGTGCTTTTTTTTTCTTCTTTATACTAAATTAACCTTTTGTTTTATAAAATGCAGTCACTGAGTGAATGTATGGACATTATATTAAACCCTGTTTTTGATCTCTTTGATTTATCGTTCTTCATTTCATTAAATATGATTTAACGGTTAGTTTAATGTTAAAAATCGCCATTTGTATAATATTTGATGATCTAAATCTCTTTAAAAAATAATTTATTCCTCTAATAGAAAATTTCATTACTACAACGTAATTTATCCGTACCTTGGTTATTTGAAATTTATGCAGTTTTAGATATTTTTCTAGAAGCATTATTTATTTTAGAAAGTAGTATTGGTTTTAGAAAGAGTGTTTAGAGAGAGGTTTATATCTAAGAACATTGCATACTTTGACGAGCTACCACGGTTTTAAGATGGGATAAATAAAGAGAAATTCTAATAAACTGTAAAAGGGCTGGTGACATATTTTATAACTAGGTAATATTTATTAAATGATTGGGTTTTATTCCTTAAATTAGTGGAAGCTCAGATTTTTTTTGAAATTGATATTATTAAAAATAATATAATGCGCACACATATAATATAGTGGTTTGGAATCCACGTTAAGCTCTAGGTCCCAGTCTCATAGAACCGTAGAGCGCTCAGAGCCCAATAAGACTTCTTCTCACTCACATAATTCACAAACTGTAAAGGGGCAACATATCTCTAAGCACAGAGATATGGTGTAGTAGTAGTAGTAGTAGTAAAATGGTAGAACTGAGTTTGTGTCAATATCTTAACTCAAACATGTCATTTATTTACCACAACGCAAAGCCTTAGCTGCAACTAACCAACTTGTAATTTTTAAAACGACAGAACACTCTATGGTTGCTACACATATTGAATAAACTTTATTTAAAAAATTTTCTTTTTCTCACCAATCTTGGTTCTAATAGTTCTTGTGAGAATACATGCTGGATTTTTATTCAATTCCTTTTATTGGTTCACACGCTCTCTATATATATCTTGTTCAAATTTTTAATCGTTGATGAATCTTGTTCAAATTTTTAATCGTTTTTTATTCATCCTCTCGAGTTCAAATACATTTTTTTTGAACTTGTAGTGGAAGACACTGGATGTTAATACAGTTTTTTTCAAATATTAATTGAATAATTAAATTTAATTAATTAATTTTAGTTTTTTTCAGATTTACGTAGCATATATCTACCAATAGATGGCGCCAGATAAACTGAAAAAAATGAATGAAAATTATTTATATAGTACATTCTGCAATATTGTGAACAAAAAGTAGGAATTGACTTAATTTTTTTTTATATTACTTCTTATTTTATTATTTAACTATTATATACATGTTATTTTAAGCGTTGTGATGCGATTAAGTCATTCGAACTGAACACCTGATCTTACCCATGGTGTTTTAATTGTTAATGCGAGAATCAGGTTTCCATGTATTGCCCAGTTCCTTTGTGCTTAAATTTTGAATCTAATTTCAGCCATGTGCCGTAAAGTATTGCATAGTACCATACGTTTTATATTCATTTTTGTGTGGTTATGTAATTTGCTTTTATCAACTTGCCCCATATTCATATTGCTGTTGTTATTATTAGATGGCATAATAGGTTTTCCATGTATTATGGAATTCTTTTATACTCAAAGGCTGAAAAATATTCCACCTGCTATTGGTGGACAGCAACAGATATTTCACCACTCAACTCGTATTCCTTGTGTATTTCAGAATCTTCTACGTGTGATATTTAAAAGAAAAACTAATCTAACACAAAAATAACAATATATTTATAATGAAACCGTAAAGAAAATATCACCGTAAAAATAACTTGCTTATTCAATTTGTTTTTCTAATAAAGAAGATTACGTGTTGGATCATGTTTAAAACGGATTGTGGTTATACAAGATTAAAAAAATAAACGGTTAAAAAAGAAAAAAAAAAATTCTGAATCAGGATAGCTAGGAGATAATCTGACAACTGAATATTGCTAGAATTTTCTATGCTTTTCTAAATTTGATCTTTCTTTATAATAAAAAAAATTGAATGACTTTTACTCATTGCTAAATATCATAGAAAAAAATCTTAATATATATGAATATAAATAAATAAATAAATAATATATATATATATATATATGTGTGTATAATTGTATGTTTTAATGGACAAGTTTTACTTTGGACGAACGAACTTTTCAAATCTTTCGTTTTTCAGTGGCTGCTGTGTAAAGTTCTACCTGGTGAAGCGAAAATTATCAAAGTCAAAATGGCTGAAACTGGTTAAAAAAACTGAAAATCATACTTTCCGAGACAATGCATTACATAAATAGGATATATAGGTTAGATGAACATCCACAAGAGCGCGAAATTGTATAATGTGATGTGTTGATATTGTTGAAACAACTCCCCAATTTCTTTTTATCTGTATATAGACCATGTAAGCAGAATAACAACATTTACAGACGTACTAAAGTGAGCAGAGAGTGAGATAGAAGATACATATTCTGCACCATCAGCATTTTAGCACTTTAATATTGAACCATGATTACCAGAGCGATGGATCTGAAGGGTTCGTTCCTTGTATTTTTCCTTTTTTAGCCTAAAGGACCAAAGGAAATTATTTTGCAACCTAGGGGTGTCTCGTTCTCATCTTCAATATCTGCACGGCAGTTTTAATTTCAATTTAATTTGTGACTTTGAACATCTGTTGTTTAGTTTGGAACCTCAAATGCTATCACATCACCCTTTTGATTCTCGAATCATGTAAACCTCGAAAAATCAAGTGTTTGTGTTTACAGTTTATCCCCGTTATAACGAAAACATTTATTAAATAAATATTTATATAGACATTTTTTGGATTTATATTAATGATAGATCCGGTATTGTAGTCTTGAGAAAATAATATTATTATGTTATTGGTACCAAAAATTAAAGCAATATTCATTCAAAAAGTTACTGGTTAACCAATAAACATTAAGTGTTTCAACCTTGCAATCATTTTAAGTTATTCAGCCTTGCAATCATATTAAGCAATTCAACATTCTTATCACTTTTATCAAAGAAACATCCTTAGAATAATAAGATTCTTAAGATTTTAATTAGGTTGTTTGGTAAATTGGTGCCTAATGGATGGTGCCTAATGGTGCCTAATGGGCATATTTGTAGTGTTGTAAAATGTGTCAAAACTATAGTGCAAATACAAAGCATGTTGTTATCTTTGATCGGAATTGTGTGGTTTTCTTGAACTGAACTATCACGGTGAAAATAGATATTCAAAATGTCTTGAATAATAAAAGAATAAGTGCTATTATCTACATTATAAATTATTTTACCGTATTGTAGTGTGCAAGTTAGACAACCAGATTGGAACTGGGTGTGGTTGGGTTGAGATACCTGAGACATAGATTGGATAATGCATATCTTTATTTACACATGCAGAAATAACACACACATATATAATTAGAGCCATAACATATTTAAATCATTTAAAGATTTATAATTATAGAGTGAAGGATTCCATTTCTAAGCAGTAAACTTGATACTCAGCTACACGCTGCTTGTGCAAAATATACTTCCTCACCATGTAAGAGTCCGTTGTCCAACTAATACGCAGGATTGCGTTAAAAATATTTCCTCTCGGGATGAGAGACTATAAAATAAACGATTCTCAGCGGGAGCTCAAATTACACTGTGCTTCCTCTAGGGTGAGAGTTGAGAGGCCGACAGACTATTTCACTAGAACGCCAAAGGAGGGCGCTGTTGCCAATATGTAGGAGAAAGCACGGTAACCGTTTCAAAAACCATTGGATACTCTGAATTTATATGTAACTTTGCAAAGTTACAACAGTATTTTAATTTGTTTTTAAGCATAATACCAACTTTTAATATTGATGAACAGTGAGCAATAATAGTTATATGATGATATTAATTATTTTATTATAATAAATAAGTTCGTGAGGTGTCCACCCCAAGAGAAATCATAAAATAAAAGGAGGAAAGTTAATGAAAATTTATGTAATTTAAAGTTATTTAGTAATTAAAATCACTTACAAATGCAGAATTATACTTTAAAGGACAAAGTTAAAAAATATATTGCAAATACAAAATGGAAACCAATGTACCCAATTAGGTGTAATTATGTTATTTGATGATAACTCAAAAATATTAATATCTTAGTTATCCTGATAAATAAATTGAAGAATGTTGTGAAATAATACTTACTGTTAAGTCAGCATAAGTAAATATGCGGTTTGTATCATTATAAACAGAGTTCGTAATATATGATAGCATGAGCCACAATGACATTATTATGGCACAGTGGCTATAATAATGCCATTGTGCTGGACGCAATGTGCATATATATTTTTTATCTTTGCTCTTAAAAGAATAATTCTAGATTTGTAATTGAGTTTAATTATTAAATTATTTAAATTACATTCCTTGTCGTTAATTTTTCTTCTTTATTTCCTTCTCAAGTTCCATTCACAATGGTTTATTTATGGCACAATGTTAGATAATGTAAAATAAAGACGGATATTATTCAGAATGACTGAATTTCATAATGTAGTTACAACTAAAGTAATTTAAATATGGAAATAGCCAACGGCCATACCATGCTGAATATACAGGTTCTCGTTAGATCACCGAAGTCAAGCATCATTGGGCGCGGTCAGTACTTTGGTGGGTGACCACCTGGGAACACCGAGTGCCGTTGGCATTCACAAATTTGGGACCTGAATGGCCGAGTGTCTAGCGCTCTGGCACCACATCTTTCGGGTTCGAATCCCGGCGGTGCCATGGATGTTTGTAGTGGTTCGGAATCCACTTTAAGCCGTAGGTCCCGGTCTCCTATGACTGTAAGAGCGTCACGGAGCCAAAGTCAGACTTCTACCTACGGGTGCTCCATCACAACAGAAGCTGCTTCCTTCCCTTTCAATCATGAGTACTCGTGGGCTTGGCCAGCAAAGTGGGATAAGAAACAACAACAAATATGGAAATAAACATTATGTAAGTGAATCTTTTAACAACAAATTAAAAACTAATGTGTTAACCTGTTCTTTAATTGATTTGAATCTTGTAATTTATTTTAGTACTAGTTAAAAAAAAACAGAAAATACTTTGTCGTTTAAAAGTGGAACATTCTTTTGAATAAACTAAAAAATTAAAAATATCTCCAATGTCATATTTAAAGAAGAAATTTGAATGAAAAAATTATTTTGATGTTAATAATCGACGCTAATAAAAGTGCATCTCAAAAATAATTTTAATTTTAATCTACGTCGAAAATTAATTCCGGGAAATTTTCCTAATAGTAAGTTTTTAAATAACATCAAAGGAGAATGTTTCCATGCATATTTACTTATAAGTTAAAAAGAAAACTTCCTGAAATGAAGGAAAAATCTTTTAAAATAAGAAAATGTTTTCGTCTCTAAAGATTATAATTTTCTTATTTCTAATAATTAAAAAAATAAATGCAAAAATAGTTATTTGTGTTATTGTTGTTGAAGTAGGACTTTTCAGAACAATAAGGGAAATTTTGTTTTAATAATGCAAAGCGAAGAAAAATCTCATAAAAATCCTTTATCATAACAAAAAAACTATTTTTTAATTAATGATCAAAGCATAATAAAGCCAATAAATACGCAGATTGGTATAATTGAACAAAATATATTTCTAATCACAATTAAAAATTCTTAACAAAAATAATTATATTAATACGTTTTACTTAATTTAACTAAGAAATAATATAGTAATATTTCTGTTATATTTTTTAATTAGAATATTTTAATTGATATATAATATAAAGTTATTTATATTATTATTATTCATATTATATATATATATATATATGTGTTATTATTATCATTATTCAAACCTTTTAAAATAATAACAAAAAAAATTTTGTAATTATTTTAAAAGGTTTTAATAAAGTTTTTAAGTTCTGTATTTAAAACATAAGATAGCATAATATCAACATGAATATTTTTTGATAATGTTAAAAACATAATAATTAATATGTCAATGTTGTGTTTAATTAAATTTTTTTTACTATCCACAAGTAAAAATTCCTAATAAAAAATAACTATGTTAACAAGTTTTTCAATAATTTTAGACTTCAAAAATAAGATAACTCAATTATATATGAAATTACTTTTTGAGATTTTATATTATATAGCATTTTGTCATTAAAGAAAGCTACTTGTGTTATGCCATGGTAAAATTGGTACTGAAGAATATTATCAATATAAATAAATAGATAATTATATAAATTTAACATAACCTATATATTCCACTAAATACATCTATATTATTAAATTTTATCAAAATACAACTCAATATGTATAAAAAGTTCCAGTGGTGAGCTATATTAAGAGCTTCAATGGTAATTAATTATTCCTTAATTTAAATATGAGTGATTATAATTAAATAAATTTTAATAAAATAAGTATACTACACTCATGTCCATAAATTAAGGATAATTCAGAATTACACAGAAATTGAACTCTAAAATAAAAATTTCACCTGCAGATTTATCACACACATCTTGAGGAAGAATATGCAAATTACAGGAAACCACCAGATGGCGCGGATAGTACGTCACAAGGACGAGAGTGTAAGAGAGGGGTATATAAGGAATGGTGGCAAAGAAGTAAAATTGTTCACAAGCGCTTTAAAAGCCTTTCAGCGCAATAACCGCATAGTTATGGCACAAAGGAAGCATTTGGATGATTTTTTACGTGGTAGAATTATCGGACGACTGGAATGGGTACGTACCCAGCTGGAAGTATCCGTGGAACTTGGAATCGCCCAGAGTGTCATCTCCAGGCTTTGGCAACGATTCCAAGATGATGATAATGTGAGTAGATGTGACAGCACAAGTCACCCCCGAGTTACAACGCCGAATGAGGACCGGTATTTAGCAGTTACTGCCAAAAGAAACAGACGGAGCACAGCATCAGAACTGTATCGTCAGCTCTCTTCAGCTACCGGTACGACAGTTTCAAGGGCAGACCGTGTACAGACGCTTAAGGCACATTGGTCGTAGGCCTGTCAGATGTGTTCCACTTACCGCAACTCACTGCCGCCTGCGATTAAACTAGAGTAGAGAGCATGTATTGTGGACACCGCAACTGTGGTCTGGTGTGATGTTTTCCGACGAGTCCAGGTTTAGTTTGCAGTCTGATTCTCGCCGGACTTTCATATGGAGAGCGCCAGGTACCCGTTACCACCAAGAGAACACCATTAAACGACACCGTTACGGTGTTACAGGATGGCTCGTTTGGGGAGGAATTATTCTTGGTTACAGAACTGGCCTGCATGTTCAGAGTGTAACGATGACAAGCCATATCTATCGGGATGTCATTCTGAAACAACATGCACGTTTGTTTCGGGGCGCCATGGGTGCTGAATTTCTGTTTATGGATGACAACGCCCGTCCTCACCGTGCAAACATTGTAGACGAATGCCTTCAATTGGAGGATATCACACGTATGGATTGGCCAGCATACTCACCGGACTTGAATCCAATAGAGCATGCTTGGCCGACGAATTGCAGCCCGTCAACCCCCTCCCACCTGTCAACCGGAACTTTGGAGGGAATTGCTTGATGAGTGGTGTAATATTCCCCAAGATCAGATTGATAATTTGATACTCAGCATGCCTAGGCGTTGTAAGGCCTGTATTGCATCGTCCGTTAGACATACTCCATATTAACCATCATACTAACCATGTTATACTGTTTTTTGTAAATAGGTTCTTTTTTTAAATTTGCTCCAGGGAGTAAAAATCGCAATTTTTATTAATTATGTCAAACATATAGCATCTTTTTTGCTCTTTATCTTTTGTTTAATAAATAGACTTTAGAAATAAGTTAAAATTTGTTTTGCTTCTGTCTCTTTCTTTGCCTGAACTTCATTATCCTTAATTTATGGACATGAGTGTATATTAAACTGAAAATGCAGCCATCTGTGATAGATAAAAACATTATTCATTTTTGTCACATTGATGGTTTAGTTTATTGTTGAATATTTTAACTTTAAATAGTATTTAATATGGACAATATATTTTGAAAAAACATAAAA
>BPLQ01010957.1:0-417413 GCA_021605075.1 Caerostris darwini | reverse complement strand
AGGATCACTACATTGAAATAAAATTATGAAGACTAGAATATTTTTATAGAGTTAACATGCAAATGTGTCTTACGATATTATTATATTTCTTATAATATGATCAATAAAATTAATAAGTATATAATAATTAAAAAAAAATTGGAGTATTTACTAAATATTAAAGATTTTTCACTACAGTTTAAGCAATATGCAAGCGGTAATTATAATATATAGCTACCAAAATATAATGTAATTGAAATTATTTTTGTCCCCTTTCTAGTAATCAAGAGAAATAAGAAATGAAAAATATGCCGTTCATTTATTATTTAATTCATCTGTTTATTTAAAAATTGAGAAGAAGTTTAAATAAGTAATATTATAATAAGTTATAATAAGTTATATTAGATGCTTTCTTAATTTATTAAAACATTAAAAATAATTTTTTAAATATTCAAGAGTTTATTCCATTTCTCAGATTAAAAACTATTATCTTTACTTTTTAACTAAGCATATTTTAATGCGGTAAATATGGGTATCTTTCATTTATGAATTTATAGATGTATTTTGTAATAAAATTTACAAATTTTATTTACAAAATTGACTTCCTAATAATAATCATTCGAATTTCGAATAACATCAGTTTACTAAGTTTAAATCTTTTTTTTTTTCTAAATCATTATTTTTGAACATAACTAAGTCAATTTTTAATGTTTAATGTATTTTGCCAATAGTAATTAAAAAAACTCCCCAAAAAACACCGTTTCAATGTTAAATGTTTTTAATTGGAAAAATAACTTTTTAATAAGTTATTATTTTGTCACAAGACAACATTTTTTTGTTTTAAATGCTGCATAATTTTAAAATTCTACAATTCCTTGTAAACAAAAATAATGAACCCAATCTAATTCTATTTTTCTAAAATCTTGTTTATAGTTTTTTACTCTTTTTTAGAACAATTCTGGTTTCTTTAAAAGCAGTTATTTTGAAGTTGTTATTGAAAAAACGCAACATTAACATTACATAGTCTATTTTTTTTCTTCTATTTTTTGTGAAATTTTTTTCACAAATTTTGCTGTGTTCTATAGAGGTAGCTTTCCTGATTTCGAGGTAATATATATTTGATATTATATTTTTAAAAAAGATTAATTATTACTTTTTAGGAAATTTTGTATATTTTCATCTTTATTTTTAGTTACCTTCGTAGGTGATTGTACCAGTAGAAAATTTTTATAAAGTTGCGTTTTTAGTCTGGGGCCTGATGACCAAGTGACTAGCGCCCTGACATTGGTGCCAGAGGTTTCGGGTACGAGTTCCGGCGATGCCGTAGATGTTGTGCCGTTTTCAGTTTAGGAATGATGTGGGTGAGAAGAAATGTGATGGGCTATGTGAAGCTCTATGGTCGTATGAGACCGGGACCTACGACTTAAAGTGGATTCCGAACCCCTACAAACATGCATGGCACCACTGGGATTCGAATCCTATACCTGTGGTACCGAGTGCCAGAGCTCTAGCCACTCGGCCATCAGGCCCGGTCTATTATGTCTGCAGAGCGTTCGGCTTAAGGCTGACAACTCTACCCTGTAAAAAGAAAACATCTCCTGTTTCGAAATCTGCTAGTAGGCAGATGGCCATGATCCAAAATGGACTCTAGTGCCAGAGAGTTAGTGTTTTTATTCTACCAGACTTTAACTATATGTAGAAAATGTAATGTGCTTTTACAAAACATAATTTTTCTAACATATGCTAACAAAACGTAAATTTAATGCAATGGAAAAATAATTGTTTTGGATTGATGCTGTTTTTCGTGTTCTAACTCGTGTAAAATAAATATTGTTTTTTTCATTTTCACTTTAGTTCTCTTGGTTCAGCTTTACTAAGAGCAAAAACTAAATTTGATTTATTTCTTTTTATTTGAAAAACGTTTCTGTTCTTAATGGGTTAAATAGTATAGGGTATCACGATTTCTAATAGTTGATAGTCAAAAGTTGATAATCATTGCACATTTTTTTTTTACATAATCGTATTAGTTAAAGTACATTTATATTTTAAAAACCAAAATTTATTTTAAATAAGAACACTAAATTCATTTACAGCTGCATTTTTAATACTTTAAAAAAAAACACACATCTCGCATTTCGTGCCGGTTTCCCACAATGGTGGGCCCTAAACTGGAGCCCTGGTGAAACGGAAATTGGATTTAATTTTTGTACACGCAACTTTCACAGCGTTCTCTCACGGGATACGAAATATCACTCTCCACACTGAGTCACAAACATATGTCACTCCCGGACCAGCGGAGGGAGTCCGGCACGCCCTACATCGGGGTGGGGCGAAATCGATCCAGGGAAATCCGGCACAAAAACCTGACTCCAATTTCCATGAAATGGATAGGCACAATTAAAAGGAGCCGAGGCTCCCTCGCTAAATGAACCGACCAAAAGCCGTCGTAACAGGCCTCCTAAATTTGCATTAGTAGTCAGGGTGGCGCGGGAGTTGGCGCCGAAAACAGTTTTTGTCTGCCCTCTGCTTTAGGTGTTCTTTCGCCAGTTACTGAAGACGTATGCTGACTATTAATTCGCATTTTTGAATATTTAATTAGGGCTGCACGGGGGGAATGAAGTGGTTGGAGTGCTGCAGTGTAGTGGTGATGGGGTGGTATAGGGGAGTTTAAATAGCAAAAGTGAGTCATGGTAGAGGTAAGTAATAGTGAATCACTAACGAAAGGGTACGATAAAAAAATTCTAACTAACAGATATGATCCAATGTTGCTGGGTTTATAGAGAATAAAACTTTTAATTTTTGTAAATTTTAGTAAGGAAAAATATTTACGTAGAGGTTTCAGTGATGAAGAACTCTCCTTAAATTATAGAAATTGGTTAAGAGAAGAATATTACTCAAGAAGTAGATTACCACTATTTATTAGAAGAAGATTACTCAGGAAGTAGATTACTATTATTTATTAGAAGAAGATTACTCAAGAATTCGAAATAGTATTTTTTCACTTGTATTTTTAAGATAAAATAGTGTTAGTTTGAAAAATAAATCTAAAACAAATTTTCGACTACATTAATTAATTTATATTTTTACAAAAATTTACCGATGAGAGTAAGTCAGTATCAGCAAATATTTTAAATCACCATAAAAAAAAATACAATTAAAAAATTCAATTTAGTTATAACTATTGAGTATATAATATTTTTTCTAATTTTTCGTTAAGAAACTTTGGATAAAAACATTAAAATTCAAGGGAAAAAAAAACTGAACTTATAATATTAGAGTTTTTAAGTTATACTGAAACATATAGTTATCCATCCATATATACTATATTTTGTCTGCTGTAGCTTTTTTTGTCCTCTGCTTTAGGTGTTCTTTCGCCAGTTACTGAAGACGTATGCTGCCTATTAATTCGCATTTTTGAATATTTAATTAGGGCTGCACGGGGGAATGGAGTGGATGGAGTGCTGCAGTGTAGTGGTGATCTGGTGGTTTAGGGGAGTTTAAATAGCAAAAGTGAGTCATAGTAGAGGTAAGTATTAATAATCCAGAAATCAGTGGACAAAATGTAAAATAAATAACGAAAGGGTATGATGAAAAAGTTTAACTAATAGACATGAGCAGATGTTGCTGGGGTATAGAAAATAAAATGTTAGTTTTTGTTAATTTTAGTATTAGTTAGTTTTTGTAAATTTAGTGATTTGTTGGTATATAGACATATAGTTTAAATAGCAAAAGTGAATCATGGTAGAGGTAAGTATTAGTAATCCAGAAATCAGTGGTAAATGTAAAATAGGATAACGAAAGAGTACGATGGAAACTTTTAACTAACAGACATATGTGAGTAACTGTGGGAGATGGTAGAAGTAAATAATTTAGATAATTTTAACAGTGGACAAAATTGTAAACTAAAATACTGAAAGGGTATAATGAAAACTTTTAACTAACACGTATGATCCAATGTTGCTGGGTTCCAGGAATTAAAATTTTTAGTTTTTGTAAATTTCATTAAGGAAAAATATCTACGTAGAATTAGAGTTTTGAGTTCACAAATAACTTCCCTTAAATAATAGAAATTGGATAATAATTATTCTTACTCAAGAATTAGCAATAATATTTTTTCTTTTGTATTTGTAGGAATAAAATAGTGTTAATTTGAAAATCGCCCACCATGGGGCCATTTTGCCAATGAAGAGGACGAGTTTTGGCCCACCATGGGGCTCTTGTGTCAATGAAGAAGATACTACAAATAATTTTCGTCTGTCAATAAACGAAAAAAATTGTTTTTTTTTCTAATCTGCAGAATATAATACATCACATGTAATCTAATTCGATAATCATTATTTTACAGCCGATTTTTAAATCATTCAGATTAAATTAAAGAGTAAGTTTTTTAATTTATTTATTAATTATTATTTTTTTTTACAAAAACTTAACCAATGAGAGTAAGTCTACATCAAAATTTTTTTAAATCAACATAGAAAACCACTTACAAAAACTATACTTAATTAAAAGTACTGACCACATTTTTTTCTAAATTTTCGTCAAACAACTTTGGGAGAGAAATAATAAAATACAGAGAATAAACTGAACTTATAAGTATTATAATTTTTAAGTTATACTGGAACAGATAGTTATCCCTCCACATATATATATATATATAGGTAAATAGATACTCCAAATAATCTGTCATTTTCGTCTGTCAATAAACGAAAAAGTATTTTTTATCTAATCTGCAAAACTGAATACATAGCATGCAATCTAATCGATATTATTATCTTACCATCGATAATTATTATCTTACCATCGATTTTTGAGTCCCTAGATTGTTTTTAACTACCTTGTCCTCAATGTTGAAACTCTTTTGTTATATAAAAAGTTTTTTTTTCTTCTTATGCAGCTGGCAAACACAGACAGCTTGGTCTTGGATGCCTTAAGGCACAGACGTACTCACTTTGCATTACCCAGGGGGCGCGTGTAAGTTGAAGATAAGCCACGGACGCGGAGTAACAATGCCCCCGCAACGCTCTACGATCCTATTAGACAGGGACATACGGTTTAAAGTGGATTCCGAACCACTACAAACACCCATGGCACCGCCGGGACTCGAACCCGAAACCTGTGGTACCGAGCGCCAGAGCGCTAGCCACTCGGCCATTCAGGCCCGTTATATAAAAAGTAAATAAAATAATTTTTTAACATTTAATTTGATTGTAAAGAAGGAATAGTGAGGAAGAAGAGATTGAAGTCCAATGTAGTGGTGATTTGCGGGTATTAAGAGAGAGTACTTAAAATGGATAAATAACACACGTTGCGGTAAGTAAAAGTGATTCAAAAATCAATATAACATCTTATTATGGTAGAATATGAATAATTTACATTTGTCAATGAAGAAAAAATATTAATTCTTTCCTATCTTCAAAAATAAATGTATCGAAAATAGCAAATTCGATGGTTACGAGTTTTTTCCTTTGATTTGTGAATCATTTTTACTATTTTAAGTTCCTTTTCGTAATGATCGAATATGAAGAGTAAGATAAAAAATATGGCACGAAAAATAATTTGAAATTAACGCTATAAGGTAATATGCAGTGTAAAATTATTATTATTTTAAATGAAATTTATTTTATTTTCTTTTAAAATTTCTATATTTAACAAATAATATAAAAATAAAAAGAAGTTTTTACAGCTGTTAATTCGTATGTTTTTTGAAGGAAAAAAAAGAAAAAAAAAAGAAAACATAATTGAAGTAAATTATAATATGAGAAAAAGTCACGTGTTATAAATCTTCAACAGAAATGTTTAAAAACAACATATTTTTCATTAATGAGATAAAAAGCAAAATTTTCGAATATTTTAATTTTTATCAAAATGACCAATAAAGTAAAAAAGACAGTAACTGCAATCGAATGTGTTGTGTGATAAATTAATATTCATTTAATGCAATGTTACAAATATATTGCATTGTTTTATGTTTGTTTAATACTAGATATGAGACTTCCCCATTTTAAATTCTTGAAACTCTAAAAGAAGAATAAAAAATTTTGGAAATTTAACTTGAAGTGGAAAGTATAAATAAAATGGATAATAAGTTTAACGTACGTTTAAAAATGGAGTTAACATAATGATATAAAAATGTGACTCAATTGCAATATAAAAGAATGGCAAAACACTGTTACACAACATAATATATTACAATTGAATTCATTATGTTAAAAATTTGTGCCAATATAATTTATTATATGAGACAAAACTCTGTTTTTTTTCAATTAAATATCATTCAAAGCATATCATTTGATGTCGTATGCATTGATTTAAAGAAAAGTAAATGTTAGTTATTCAATTTGGATTTTTGGATGTCGTATACAAAAAGAATAAAAAATGTTGAATTTTTGAAGAATCATAATATTTAAATAGCAAATAAATGACAAAACCTTTGTTTCATCATCATCATCAATGACGCAACAACTCCCTGGCCAAGGACATTTGCTCACTGAAAGATTTCTAGACATTTTTTTTTCATTGTAGGGTTGTCAGTCCTACGTCCAATCGGGGTCTACGGTTTAAAGAGGATTCCAAACCATTACAAACATCCATGGCCCGGCCGGAACTCGAACTCAAAACAAAAACGTTTGCTATTAAAATAAATCATTGTATAATAAAACAATGCCACTTAAGAAATATTGTACCCTGATTGTTGATGGAAGAAGTTATCAATCAAATTACAAGAAAAAATTATCCTGATTAACATAATTTTAAATAGTTAAGTATTGTTGATAAAATAATAAACATACCACGAATATTAAGTTTATTTTAGCTATATTTTTTATTTTTATTTCTTGATAAACATAACATTTAATTTCTAAAAAAGTAAGAAATTCATCTTTTTGCTAACTTAGAAGTTCATAAAAAAGCGTTTAATTAGCTCCTACTGTTGTACATAGATAAAGATATGATAATACTTCTGTTACATAAGTTTGTAATTAAAAGAACAGATGTTCTAGTCTAGTATAGGAATATATCAATAGTGGCGATTAAATTTTCATCGCCAACAAATATTTTGGCGATAAAATCAATCTTTTTTCGCCAAAAGTGAGGTTTTATATACTGTATATGTTCCAAAGAAAATAAATAAATAAATAAATAAAAAGGATGCAAAAGTTATATTAACGATGGAAAAAAAAAGTGTCTTCTCACAAGACAAATTATTTCAAATATGAATAAAGAAAATATATGCAATTACTAAACAAATACATATTTTACATTTACAATAAGTTTTTAGAATTAAATTTCTAAAAGTTATACTAATTAAAATTTTAATCGAAAAAGTTTTGTTACAAAACTGTAATTCTAAGAATAATATGAATAATTACTTTTGTATAAATTTTTTTTGTCTTATTTAAAACAGTCTACATTAGAATTGTTTAAAAGGTAAAAGTACTTTGTTTACTTAAGATGTATATAATGTAAATTAAATATTTATACAAAGAGCGAATGAATGTTTAACATCCTTAAATAAATTAATTTATTCTGAAGTCATTGTATATTATTCAGTTTTAGAATGCGTCAAAAATAAATAAAAATTAGACAATACGAAAAATTAATATTTGTGTCTCATTATAAATATAAAGGGACTTTTTATTAATTATGTATTAATAAAAATTTTATTTATAAATAATTTTTTTTTAATATAATTTATTTATAATTTTAATAATTTTTATTAAAAATTATTATTATTTACTATTTTTTTAAATTTTAATAAAATGTAATTTATAAATACGTATTTATTAATACTAATTATATATTAATAAACATTAAGGGGCTGATGGCCGAGTGATTGACGCTCGGTGCTGAGGGTTTCGGGTTCGAGTCCGGGCGGTGCCATGAATGTCTGTAGTGGTTTGGAATCCATTTTAAACCGGAAGTCTCGATCTAATATGACTGTAAAGCGTTGGGCATAGGGCTGAAAACCATATCCCGCAAAAACGAAAACATCTCCTGTTTTGTACTCGTAATCTGCCAGTTGGCAGACGCCTTGGCCCACTATGGGGCTGTTGCGCCACTGATGATGATTGTGATGAATAAATATTAATTATATATTAATAAAGAATATCATATTAGGAATATTATTTCTTTCCTAGGATGTATAACAATATAATATTTAACATATCATCAAAAATAATTTTTATACTTCATGATTTTTATAATGAAAGAAAACGGTTTCAATAGATTCAGAGCTTATTATTTTTTTTCCTTTTTCCTTTTATTTCTTTCCTACGAGGTATAACAATATGATATCTAACATATCATCAAAATAATTTTTATATTTCACGATTTCTATAATGAACAAAATTGATTTCAATAGATTCCGAGTTCATTAATTTTTTCTTTTTTCCTCTCTTAGTCATCATTGAACATAATATATTATATATATATATACCATGCATTATATAATGATGTATATTTTCACACAGTTTGAAATTGAAGTATATGTACTTGTTTATGTATCACTAACGCTATGTATCACTATCACTGTTTATGTATCACTTGTTTATGTATCACGAAATGCAAATTAGGTTCGCCATTAAACTAGAGTATTAAAATACCACGGATGTATTTGCACTCGAGTTTTATTTTATTCAATAAAATGCCATTGAAGCTTATATTTAAATTACTAATTACATGTTTAGAATGGTATTCCTACGTAATATTATATGCATTCAAAATACCTAATACGTTGAAAACATTAAAGAAATGAGATTCAATTTCTGAATGTTAAAAAATGAAAACAAAAAACAGCATTTCAGAGATTTTTGACGCATTAATAAATATAAAAGAACTATTTGAAAGTAATTATCTTTTGGATTAAAAGGTTAATTAAGGAAAAAAGACTTTTACGTAATGGAAAATAAGTTGGAATTTATTATTTAGAGCATTTAAATTTTTATGAACATTATTAAAAGTGTTTTGGAAAATCGATTTCTCCATCAAGTATAAAAATAAAAAAGATTTTGAAAAAAGAAAAACCCACTGCAAAATGCATCATTAATTACTTTTTTTTTTTACTTAACCAAAGAAATTTATTTGCAAGTTAAAATAAGATATTTATTAATTTTTTTATTTTGTTTTTCTTAATGCAAAGACAAAAAAGAAAAAAGAGATATAATTAGCGAAAAGTCAGTTAAGAATTTTGGCTTAATGTTTTTCTGGCGAGTTTAAAGGTAATTAAAAACTATCAAGTATTCTGTATTGCTCTTTCATTTTTTCCCCCTTATTATTGATTTGACAGAAAAGTAATATTTTTAAAATTAATCAACGAAGTGCTTAAATATGTAAATTGGTAAAAAAAAAAAAATGAGCTGGCATTCAAAATTTCAACTAGTTGATAATTAAATAGTTAAAAATAGATATGGTAAGAATATTTTTTTATTATGATAATTAGAATGAATACAAAATCTATAAAATATCTGAAAGAATTTATTTTTTTTTTTAAATTTAATTTAATTATATTTGACCCTATTTAATTTGAACTGTTCTTTTTTGTATTTATATATATGCATTATTTTTGTCTTTATTAAAAATAAAAAAAAAAATGGCCCATAAAAGTTTTATAAACGAATGTAACCGGATTATTCTATAAAGAAAAATAATTTTAAGAACCTGTTAACGTTAATCATAAAACGATACAATACTGATGCCAACACTACTGAATAAGGTAGAATAAATAATAATATTTTAGTATTAATGTAATTTATAGTCATAAGTACATTGAAGGAAGATAAAAACTGTTATATTTTATAAAAGATTTTTTAATTAATGCTTCTCTATGCTATTTTAAATTTTAATATGCTACAAATGTTCTCTAATTTTAAATTTTAATGTGCTACAAATGTTCTCTAATTTTAAATTTAAATATGCTACAATTCTCCAATTTTAAATTTTAATATGCTACAATTTTTCTCTAACTTTAAATTTTAATATGCTATAATTGTTCTATTTTAAATTTAAATATGCTACAATTCTCCAATTTTAAATTTTAATATGCTACAATTCTCCAATTTTAAATTTTAATATGCTATAATTGTTCTATTTTAAATTTAAATATGCTACAATTCTCCAATTTTAAATTTTAATATGCTACAATTTTTCTCTAACTTTAAATTTTAATATGCTATAATTGTTCTATTTTAAATTTAAATATGCTACAATTCTCCAATTTTAAATTTTAATATGCTACAATTCTCCAATTTTAAATTTTAATATGCTACAATTTTTCTCTAACTTTAAATTTTAATACGCTATAATTGTTCTATTTTAAATTTAAATATGCTACAATTCTCCAATTTTAAATTTTAATATGCTACAATTCTCCAATTTTAAATTTTAATATGCTACAATTTTTCTCTAACTTTAAATTTTAATATGCTATAATTGTTCTATTTTAAATTTTAATATGATAAAATTCTCCAATTTTAAATTTTAATATGCGGAAATTGCTCTCTAATTAAAAATGCTTAATATGCTACAATTACTCTCTAATTTAAAATTTTTAATATGCTACAATTGCTCTCTAATTTAAAATTTTTAATATGCTACAATTGCTCTCTAATTTTAAATTTTAAAACAAATTGCTAGAAAAAATTGCTTCATTTTAAAATAACATATCTTCAATCATTAAGAAAATATTTATTTATAATTAAATATTCGACATTTAAAATTTTAATAACTAACAGATATTAAAATTTTTCATAAAAAAGATCAAAATATTTAACCAAATTTTTACGCCAAAGCTCTTTATTATAAAACAAACTACTTAATTATTTAAAATAAAACGAATCATCACAACAAGACCAGCACGATAACATTTACGGATCAAAACATATTAAACCCACTAGCTCTCTTGAAATCCATTTAACTTCTTATTGCCACTTACTTATGATCATATTAAAGAGCGCTGTTTAACCTAATATCCCCATAAATCCCCCTACAACCCGACGGAATAATGAAAAAATCCCCCGAATAGGGAAGAATGCGAAACCCGTAGTCCTTCAGAGGCGACGCCAAGTCTCAGCATGTTGATAGAGCATTAGCTTTGTGTGTTCAAGTGTTGTTTTTTCATCCAGATAGGTTACCACAGCAACGGGATGTGGCTTCTTCCCTCCCCCCCTCCACGCATTGATTCCGCTTAGCCATTGTGCCGTGCGGATTACTACACAGAACGGAAAACCGAGCAAAGGAAATTGAAAGGGGTTTGCTGCTGCTCCCTTGACTTCTCCCTCTAGCCCCCCCCCGGGTCTTTTCATCCTCTATCTGTCAGTTAAAACTTTAAGGCAAATGTACTGTAGTACAGGCAAAGAGGGGGTATAGGGTGGATCTATATTGTCAGAGAACAAAAGGGATTTTGATGGAGGGAGGGAGGGAAATAAGTATGACCCCGAAAATAGGGGGTTGGTGTTGGGGTTGTTTAGGGTGATGGGGAACCACGGATTTTCTATGATTTACAGTGCTAACTCTACGTTAATCGCAATCGTTTTCAATCACAAGTAATATATACCTTAGATACAAGCATATTAAATATTTGTGGATAACGCCTTTTTAAACTGCATTAAATAACTTAAAAGAAAGTAGTCATGAATTGATTCATAATGTTTTAATATTTAAATAAAGACAATAAAAACTGGTTTCAGGTAAATTATAAAAGTTCAATCCATTTTATAAAAAGGTTCTTGTTTGTTTTTGTATTAAAAGTAGTTAAATAAGCAATTGTAATAAAGTAATCAAGAGAGTTAGCATTTACTTAACTATTCATAATAACTTTTTATTTTTTATTTTATTTTTATCCTTTTTTACACTGCTCTATTTTGCCAATTCCAAAGGCAAAGAAATGGTGACTATTTCACCATCAAAGTTGCCAAAGTGCCTTATAATGGCATAAGATATTGTAAAGCCAATAGAATAAACTCTAGCTCCAGCATTTCTTATGGCCCATTCAGCCGAATCATCACTATAAACACGGAGCCAAGAATCACCAGCTTAGTATATTAGCTTATTATGGATTTTTATAACATTTCTTTGTACTTACTACGTATGATACAAAACTCGGAACTAGAATATTATTCAAACTGGTTCACATTAAGGGGATTAAAGAAAATAATTATATAAAATTATTGTCTTGATTTGGATTGTAATTTGTAGAAAATAACTGTTTCCTGCAGATGTATATTTATCTATTGCGATTAAGGTTAATAGAGAAATGATGTACAAAATTAATTTGTTAATGATAAATTTTAGTAAATTTAAATACTTTAATTTATTTAAAATGAAAAATAAATTAATTTATTACTTGATTGCATCACATTCATTGTAAAATAACAGTAATTCAATGAGGGAAAAAATAAACACACACACAAAAAAATGAGCCCATATGTGAGTATTGAGTTTAATGTTCAATTAGAAATGCATTAATCTTACGTTCAGGACATATGGTGCTTTTGGTATAAGCAAATTCGTCTTACAAAATTTTTAGCATATCTTGAATTTTTTTTTAATTATATTTTTCGATTATTACTTGAACAGTTTAAAATATTATCATTAAGTAACAAAATAAAATATCGAGTGAAGATTTTTTTTTTTTACAATAATAATTCACATTAGATATTTTTAATGCAATTGCAATAATTTTTATTTGAAAAAAAAAAAATAAGAGAATAGAGATTTATCAAAGTCTCTGAAGAATACAAAAAAATAATATTTTTTCAGTGATATAAATTAAAATAAATTCACATTTTTAAACCTCAATGTCATAAAATAGTTTTGTCATTAAATAATCAAATGCATGTAAATTCTTCAATAAATGAATAATTAATAAAAAAACATTTACAAATTAGAAGCTCTTCAGATTAATAAATGAGAAAAACCTTTAGAAACATAAAAAAAAAAAAAAAAAAAAAAAAAAAAGAAAATAGTATACTTTCTCTTCTTATTTGATGAGAAAGAAATGGAATGCATGAATTATCAATCACAAAATATAAAAAAATTAATAAAAAACGCTTCTAGGCTAAGCAGAAATTTATTTGCTTTTTTTTGAAACAGTGAGATAAATAAGTGAATAACTTTTATTTATAAAAAAAAATCACGAGGAATTTGCATTTTATGAAATATGTATATATTAATTAAAGTAACATATTATAATTGGTAAATAGCGGAATGATAAGTCAAAACTTCTTATTAATTTATTAAAAACATAATGTTTAAATGTGAAACATAGCTTAACATAGCTTTAAAGCATAGCTTTGAAGAAAATAGAATTTTTCACAATTTTAATGATTTAATGGAATATTCAAATTTAAAAGTAATAAATTGTATTTTTTAAATTTAATACTTTAAAATTTTACATTATTAATTAATGTTTTAAGTGCAAAAATTTCGCTTGATGCCATTCAAAAGGCACTTGAGACCTATCAGAGTCTAACTCCATCGCAACAAATGAATGGAATTACTATTACTGACTGAATTACGGCATGAAATTACAATTACTATTACTGACTTAAGGTCTGTCTTACAAATTCTTAATAAAGGTTTTTCAAGTATGATCTTGAACATTATATATCTTTTAGAACAAATCCCCTGCTTGCACAGAATGTTATCCTGCAATGTATCCCTGCACATATGGATTTGGAATTTAATGAAATTGCAGATTCTTTGGCGAAGAATGCCAGAAGTCTGGATCAGACTGCCATTCCTACTTAACTTGAAGATTCAAATGCCTTGGCAAAATCTAAAATTATAATTCTTTCTAAGATCAAAACTAAATATAAAATTACAGAATTAAATGTCGACAGAAGAACATCTACTTCTCTCACAAGATTAAGGATAAAGCACCGCAAAAATATGAAAACTTCTGCTGATGGCGTTAAAAAATACCGAAAATGTGGCAACTGCCCTGATGTCGAGCTTACTCCTCATCAAGTCTTTGATTTCTCATCTTTGCAGCCGCCATACATTGTCTACACCATTCTTCAGAAAAGGATTTATACTCCAAGCTGACAATCAACATAGCTAATATTATTTGGAAACATCGCGATATTTGATTTTCTTGCATTCTTCAGAGGATACGACAAGTTCTGATTATGTTATAAAATATCAGAATTCATTTGTTCTCAGTAATCATTTAATTTTAATATCTCTGAGTCACAATTAGAGAAAATTAGATTTTACATACAATTAGCAAGAAATCAATACTTTGTAAATCGTATATAATCGTGTAAATCATATATATCGATATTACATAGAAATAACGATATTGATTCGTATACAATCGTGTATATCGATATTGCATATAAATATCGATATTGCTTCAATCTCAAAGTTACAGAAAAAAAAATGTATCGTTGATATAACGTATGCATACTTGTCAATTTGAGTAAAAATTTCTTGGGATATAATTATTACTAACACTTATTATTAAGAAGCATATATGACTAAATCTTACATAAATACGGTTTATGAAATTTTATTACATTATTGTATAATAAAATATATTACATATTAATTAACTTATAAAATGATGAAATTTAATTCAAGAAATTTATATATTTCATAAATAAATAAAAACATAAAAGTATAGCAACTATATCTTTCTGCGTTTCAAAATAACGATTTAAAAAAGAAATGTCTAAACATACTAATACATACAAAAAGAAAGCTATCATCAAATGAAAAGATTGACGGGGTAAAAAAATCTTCCATAACATAACAAAAGACGACATCTTCTACAGCAAGTGCTTATATCCACAGATTTCTGAATGGGAAAGAAAAGGAACAAGCCCTACGGGGTGATTTTCTTTCTGGATCTTCAAGTGTCCTACAAGAGACACGGAATCACAACTTGATGCAGTTTTTTTCTGCACAACGGTAAGAAAATAATCGCTAAAAAGTCGGTGGAACTCAAAAATACCACTCTCTTGTATTTGTGAAACAGCTTCCAGCTAAAGACGATTCGAGATTTTTAAAAATAACAATAAAAAGAAAACTAACTGCGAAAGCAAAAACCTATACTTTTATGCGATAATGTATTTCTTTATATTTTCCGTGGAATATGTTTTTTAACTTTAACCGAAAATTTAGCTGTTTCTTTTTTATGTGTAAAAAGTTGTCAACAGATGCCGTTGCAAACATTATGTTACGAAACCAAAATATTAGTTTTATTTATTTATTTTTTTTTCAGGTGGAAGATATAGCAAATATTTCGTTACATTTATAATATTTTTTTGTATAGAAGAGAAAAGTTTAGAAAACTCAAAAATAGTTTTAGATTTATTATCTGATTTTTTTTTATTGGTTTGAAGGGCTTGATGGCCGAGTGACTACAGTTCTGGTGCTCGGGGAGACATTTTTCGGTTGGAGTCCCCGTGGAGCCATGGTTGTTTGTAGTGGTTCGGAATCCACTTTAAACTGTAGGTCCATGTCTAAAATGGCTGTTGGACGTAGGGCTGACAACAGTACCCCATAAAAGAAGACATCTCAAGTCAGTTTTGGCACTGTTAGTGAAAAGCAAATCCACCACGGCAAGGTCATACCAAATTAGAAAGAGAAAATCGGTGGAATTTTTTATTTAATGCCATACCGTTTCCCCCTTCTTCAGGTATTTTCATTTCAAATTTGAACTCATTGTGACGAGTTTTTTTTTTTTTTTTTTTTGCAACATTTTGAAAGTGGGACTTTAATTATAATCACCCTGTATATTATTTAATTTATAAAAATTATGTTAAATTCCAACAGTTTATTTTTTTTTGTAAAATAAATTGTAGAAACATAAAAATATAGAAACTATATCTTTCTGCGTTTCAAAATAACGATTTAAAAAAAAAAGCAAAACATACTAATACATAAAAAAGAAAACTATCATCAAATGAAACAGAGTAAAGATTGACGGGGTAAAAAAACCCTTCCATAACAAGAGACGACATCTTCTACAGCAAGTGCTTATATCCACAGATTTCTGAATGGGGAAGAAAAGGGAACATGCCCTACGGGGGATTTTCTTTCTGGATCTACAAGTGTCCTACAAGAGACGCGGAATCACAACTTGGTGCATTTTTTTGTCGGGGCAACGGTAAGAAAATAATCGCTAAAAAGTCGGCGGAAATGAAAAAAAAAAACCGCTCTCTTGTATTTGCGGAAGAGTGAAACAGCTCCAAGCTAAATACGATCCCAGATTTAAAAAAATAAAACCAACTGTGAAAACCTAAATCTATACTTTTATGCGATAATGTATTTCTTTGTGGTAAAAGTTTATCATTTCCTTATATTTCACGCGGAATATGTTTTTTTAACTTTAACAGAGATTTTAGGTGCTTCTTTTCTTATTTGTAAAATGTTGTCAACAGATGCCGTTGAAAAGGTTAGTTACGAAACCAAAATATCAGTTTTATTTATTTATTTTTTTCAGAGGGAAGAAATAGCAAATATTTCGTTACTATTAGAAGAGAAAAATAGAAAAAACTCAAAAATTATTTTAGATTTATTATCTGATTTTTTTTTTTTATTGGTAGGTTGATCAAAAAATTTTATTTTAAGAGTATAATAGATGTTTAAAGGGCTTGATGGCCAGGTTTTGGGTTTCAGTCTCCGTGGTGTCACAGTTGTTTGTATTGGTTCGGTATACCATTTAAACTGTAGGTCCATGTCTAAAATGACTTTTGGAAGTAGGGCTTACAACCCTTTCCTGTTTAAGACATCTCAAGTCAGTTGTGACACTGTTAGTGGAAAGCATATGCACCACTTTGAGGTCATACCAAATTGGATGGGAAAAATTAGTGGAACTTTTTTTTAATGCCATATCATTTCCCCCTTCTTCAAGTTCTTCAGTTCAAATTTTAACTCATTGTGACGAGTATTTCTTTTTTTTTACAGCATTTTGTAAGTGACACTTTAATTATAATCACCCTGTATATATTCATATTACTTAACTTATAAAAATGTTTAATTCCGACAATTTATTTATTTCATAAATCAAATAAACTGCAGAAACATAAAAATATAGGAATTATATCTTTTTGTGTTTCAAAATAACGATTTAAAAAAAGAAAGAAAAAGCATAGTAACACATAAAAAGAAAACTATCATCAAATGAAATGGAGCAGGGATTGACGGGGTAAAAAAACCCTTCCATAACAAGAGACAACATCTTCTGTAGCAAGTGCTTCTATCCACAGATTTCTGAATGGGAAAGAAAAGGGAACATGCCCTACGGGGGATTTTCTTTCTGGATCTTCAAGTGTCCTACAAGAGACACGAAATCACAACTTGATGCACTTTTTTGTCGGGGCAACGGTAAGAAAATAATCGCTAAAAACTCGGCGAAACTCAAAAAGAAACCGCTCTCTTGTATTTGCGGAAGAGTGAAACAGCTCCAAGCTAAAGACGATCCCAGATTTAAAAAAATAGTCGTAAAAATAAAACCAACTGTGAGAGCCCAAACCTATACTTTTATGCGATAATGTATTTCTTTGTGGGAAAAAGTTTATCGTTTCTTTATATTTCACGTGGAGTATGTTTTTTTAACTTTAACGGAGAATTTATCTGTTTCTTTTTTTATGTGTAAAATGTTGTCAACAGATGCCGTTGGAAAAATTATGTTACGAAACCAAAATATCAGTTTTATTTATTTATTTTTCTTTTTCAGTGGCAAAAAATAGCAAATATTTTATGTTTAGAATATTTTTTGTATAGAAGAGGAAAGTTGGGAAAGCTTAAAAATACTTTTAGAAAAATTATCTAATTTTTTTTTATTGATAGGTTGATTAGAAAATTTTATTTTAATAATATAATAGAAGTTTAAATGGCCTAATGAGCGAGTGACTAGAACTATGGCGCTCGGCGGCACAGGTTTCGGCACAGTTCGTGTCCCGGCAGTGCAATGGTGTTTGTAGTGGTTTGAAATCCACTTTACTCACCCATTTCATGTTAAATAAGGACTGTAGGTCCCGATCTAACAAGATTGTAGAGCGCTGGGCGTGGGACTGACAACCCTACGCAGCAAAAAGAAGACATCTCACGTTTCGAAATCTGCCAGTTGGCAGACGGCCTCTGCCACCATGCGGCTGTTGCGCCAATGATGATTGCTTTGGTTTGTCGCTCTATGGCCATTTTGTGCACACTTGATGCTAATTAGACCGGAGCCTACAGTTTTACGAGGATTCAGAATCACTATCAAACATCCATGCCACTGCCAAATTCGAACCTGTAGCCTGCGGTATCAATGGCCAGAGCGCTAGTCAATTGACCATCAGGCCGCTTCCGAGCCACTACAAACATCCACGTCTCCGCTGGTATTCGAACCCAAAATCTGTGTCACCGAGCGCGCCAATGATGATGATGATGAATAGAAGTTTAGAATTTAGAATTAGTGAAGTTTAGAATTAGTGATGAATAGAAGTTTGCAAATTCATGTTGAAATTTATTTCAGAATAATTCTGTTCTTAATTAAAGGAATATTTGGAATAGTTAAAAAAATTTTATTTAAAAAAAATATGAACATACGAAATATTTAAAATAAATCTAGTTAAAACAATTTCAAAATAGAAAATATTCCACCATATGAAAAAAACATCAATAAACTTTCGTTTTTAATTAATATTTTTATGAAAATTTTATACTTTTATCAAAGTTTGAATGAATTTTATTACGCTAACAAAAAATTCATTTAACTATCCAAATTTATTAAAGGTGACTATTAAAATAAGCTGAAATATAAAACTGAATTTTCAAACAAATTTTTAAAAGAACTTTTTTTTTCAAACATTTAAAAAATCCTAAAAGTGTATTTAAAAAATCTTAAAAAGTGCATTAAAAGAACAGGGGTTAAATTTTCATGTCTTCTGCTACTTTTCATTCAAATGTATCTCGCCAAAAAAAAAGATATTTTACGAAATCTGGCGACCCTTAATTAAACACAGTTAATGATAATCTGACGTCACGTCAGCTGACTTTAATGGCCTTTGAAACGCTTAATTAACCTCTTTGATAATGCATGTCAAGTTACATTAGCGAGTGACTAAAATGCTTAGAATAAAACTGTCTTCATATTTTAATTAAACAGCAAAAAATAAATAAATAAATAAATAAATAGGAACATAAGTAATACGACAGGAAAGAGCAAAGTAACATAAAAATGTATTTGTGTTAAATACCTTTAAGATGTGCCTGATAATTTTTTAATTAATTAAAATTTTTCCACTTTTAAATATTTTTGTGTGTCTTAAAAGAATTGGTCATTAATTAAAAGTTCCATTTAAAAGATTTTTATATATATTTATGGAGGTTTACGAAATGAATTAAATTTTTTTCTTTCATATTCTTTCAGTTAAAATGCATTACTTATATTTTTATGGTTACTTTATCACGCATGAGAAAAATGGATTTAATTTAAAGATGAGAAATATAGTATAACACAATATAATAATTAATATTTTTTAGGAAGTTTGAATGTTCAGACTTTTTGAAAGTCGGGTAGTAATTTTTGTAGATTAGTAATTCAAATGATGAAGAAAAAATTTTTAGATAAATTTTTCAATTACAGTTAAAAAATTGAAGGTGTATTTTAAATGAATTTTATAACATCAGAAGCATTTCATTTGCTTATTTTTTTAAAATTAATATATTTTTTCAGCTGTAATTTATACTTAGAGAAATCTGAACAAATTAGTAATTGCAATCTATTAGAGCAATCTAGAAAAAGATCTTGTGTGATAATATTTTGACTCATAATATTTTTTTTTTATATTTTTAATATCAAATTTTCTTATTCCAATAAGTATGCCAAGTGAGTTCTAAAATTCAAAGAAAACAAGAAGAAAATCAAATCAAAGTTCCCTTCATTGGGTGTTTTTTCAGGTTAAATGATAAAATTTTTGAATACTAAAAATATATATGAATTTATAATAGATGCGAAACTCAATTTTATATTCTTTTTAAATATATTTAATATGGTAAATAATAATTTATTTAATTATTCATTATTAATGTGAGCTCGAGTGGTCCTGTAAATAAGAAGCGGCCTGTTGACCAATTGGCATCCTAGGCTTCAGGTTCGAATCCTGACGGTGGCATGGATGTTTGTGAGTGGTTCGGAATTCACGTTAAAGTGTAGGTCCCGGTCTAAGTAGCCTAAAGTGTGCAAAAAATGACAGTAGAGCTACAAACTAAACCGTAAATATCTAAAAAAACAATTTAACAGAAATTTTCTTATTGAAATCCATTATACCGTGAAAAACAGTTAAAATAATTTATTTTGATTCATTTAATGAATAAACATGAACAAAGTGCACCTCAAAGTAAGTAAATTGATTACAGATCGACAAACCAAACCAAACTTATAAAGACATTGAGCTTTCAAACTAAGCCAGCCTGTTTTGAAACAAGTCAGTCCGAACCAAAAGATTCTATGTATGCCCTAAGATGTAAACAATAGATTTTGAATTTATAGTCCCGATCAGAAAATCCTTTTGTTGGGCTTGAAGAGGAACAGATAAAGATGCGAGCCCTCTAGATATCCTTCTTGGGGGATACATTCAAAATTGTGGTCAATATGTGTGAAGTATAGAAGGCCTAATAATCATGAATTTGGTACATATCTGTGAAAGTTATTATAAATAGCCTCAATGGCCAATATTCCCGACTGTGTCTTCTTTAGGCACTTTTATGGATTTTACACATTTGACAAGCCGCCCTGCGCTTTTTTTTATGAACTGTTTCCCAGACAATTTTTATAATAAGGAGAGTTTTTACTGGGCTGCCAGAGGGCTCATATGGCCTTCGCCCTGACGTAGGAAAAAAATAGCCTCAAGTTAAAACGCAGAACTTTATAAACCATAATAAAGAAGTTTTATATTTAATATTTATTCTCTCACATTTTATTTATACATCTAATTAAAAATTCTCTGATCATGACAAAAAAAAAAAAAAAAAACAATCCTTTTTTATTCAGGTCAAAGTTTAATTTTTCATCCTTAGACAGGAACTATGAAACGAACATTCCATTCTATCATTTTTTAAAGTAAATTGTTTTCCTAGTTATCATAAACAGTACCACAAACTACATTAGTTCCACGAGCAAATTCATCAATGCTAATCCACTTTCGCTTTCTCTTTCGTAATTAAATGGGATGATGGCTATTTATGCGATCATCTTTAATCAATATGTGCTACCCTAAATCGTCGCACTTTTATTTCGACAAGTATACTCATAGGAAAATATGAGCCTAGCATCTCTTGCGAAGATAGTTGGTATCATAAATTAAATGCGGATAGTTTTAGAAAATGTTTCCTACCATTTTATTTTAATTATCTGTTGTGCTTTTGATTCTTGCGAAGCGTTTTATTAGAAGTCTACATTTGCTTCTTCTAGCAAACGTCATAATAGAAAATAACAGGAAATAAATAAGAAATTAATTGTTCTTTTTTATTACTTAAATACTTTATTACTTCAAATATAATAAGCGGACGGACCTAATGAACGAGTGACTAGCGCTCTGGCGCTCGGTGCCATAGGTTTCGTTTTTGAGTCCCGGCGGTGAGATGGATGTTTGCAGTGGTTCGGAATCCACTTTAAGCTGTAGGTCCCGGTCTAATATGACTGTAGGCAATATGACTGACAATATGGCAATATGACGGTCTAATATGACTGACAGCCCTATCCCATAAAAATCAGCATTACGGAAAAAAGTCAAACTTTTACCTACGAGTGTTCCATCAACAACAGTAGCAGCCCCCCCTCCCCCCTCCGTTCCCTCTTTCCATGAGACCACACGGGTTCCTGGACTTGGTCTAGAAGTTGCTGTCGACCAAGTGGGATAAGAAACAACATATATAAAAGATGTGAGAAAATTTCAGATATAAACAATTAGCTGAGAACGTAGATATGAATCCTATTTACGTAGAAAAACTTGACCATTACCTCGACCTTGATATTTACCACAAGTCCTTTTATGGAAAGTAATCTTTAAAATCAATTTAATCATACCCAGATTTTTATCAAATTTGCCACTAAGGTAGTTTACGTATAGAATAAAAAAAATACAAAATCTTGTTAAATTAATAGTAGAATTAAAGGTTTGATATTTCAAATGCCTTAAATGATATAAATGGGCTAAATAAAGCCATAATTTTTATCGTAGAACTACCAAGATATTTTAAAATCCTTAATCTATTAACCTTTATTTCCAAGGATAAAATTTACTTTGGAAAAAAAAAATGAAAACTAAACTAGTTAATTTTATTTCTTATTGTTTAAAAGGTAATTTAATTGATAGCGCAGTTTTTAAAGATTGGTGCCATTTGTGGAGTAAAACTCTGATAAGAAAAAAAAAAAAGGGTTTTCATTTAATTAAAAATAATTAATAAAAATGTAGTAATAAATATAAATAATAACATAAATAGTAATAAATATAAAATTTGTAGTTTTTAGTTAAGGATTTTTGGAACGAAATAAAACGTCAGGGGAAAAAAAGTGAATATCTAAATACTAAAGTTTGATTGTTAACATATGCACATTATACGGATATTTATTTTATATATTAATACACACCCACTTGAAGAAACATCAATTTAATGGTCTTAAAATGGCTTCAATATCCTATGATAGGTATAAATTCAAATCATCATACCTACTTTTCTACTGGGCTAAAAGAGATAGAGAAGATGTAATTTTTGATAATTTTGTAAGATTTTTCATATAACAGTAGATTTTGTAGTACACCTAGTAGTAGAATTGTTACAAAAATTGTTTAAGAACAATTAGCCACAAAATTGTTTCCTTATGCTCAACAACATCTGGAAATCGGGTAAACTATGCATAAGAGCAAAATTAAACCTTTTTAATTTTCTGCTTAATAATATTTTATTATATGGTTTCAAAACAAGGAAATTAACTAAGGCACACAATGGCAAATAATATGCATTGTAAAATAGAAACTTTAGAAGGATAATGAAAATCATTTGGCCGAATACAGTTTCAAATTGCATGCCAAGTTAGGATAAGATGTCCTTATACAGGACAAAATACAGAAAGGCATGTCCTTATAATACCACAGTAAAGATATTCTGCAATGGTCCTCTTCTAGCACAAGATGTAGATGAATGGAAGAGGATGAAAGATACCAGGTAGGATGCCGAGCTAGTTACAATCAAGGGCTTTTGTTGATAGAACATAGAGAATGGCTACTCAAATTTAAGACTTTATGGATCATTATGATGATGAACCTTTCCAAAATGGTTCCAAAACATGGAAATTAACTAAGGCACACAATGTTAAATAAAATTCATTGTAAAATAGAGACCTTAGAAGAAGAATGAAAATCATTTGGCCGAATACAGTTTCAAATTGTAAATTGCATGCCAAATTGGGACAAGATATCCTTATAATACAGGACAAAATACAGAAAGGCATGTCCTCAGAATATCGAGTAAAGATCTTCTGCAGTGGCGATCGTCTAGCACCAGAGGAAGATGAATATGGATGAAGGATATGGATGAAAAAATATGGATGAAAGATAGCAGCATCTGATGTATATTTATAAAAATATGCTTTGTATAAAAAATAATGAATGTATTTCAAAGATTAAACATTAAAGCCACAAAAATTATAATATTAGAATTAAATAAAATATTAAAATATTTTAGTTTACTAGGAAATATATTTAAATAAAGTAATTAATTCAGACATAAACTTTTCTTTAAATTTTAATTTTTAAATTTATTTGTGAAAGTAAGTCACTGTTACATATTAATGACAAATCTGAAATTGAAATAGTTTAATTTAGATTTCTTTGTTCCTTTCAGTAAAATGTTTTCTTTTAAATATATCAAAAAGGAATTTAATGAGAACGAACCTTAAAATAAAAACGGTAATCATATCATAATATAAAATAAATTGGAAATATTATTTATATATTTCTTTAAAAAAAAGATATTGTCTGAATTATTATCTTTTTGAAGTAATTAGTTTTCTCAGTTTTTTCTAATAGAAATATTTTATCTTTGAATAGAATATCTAGGCACAGAAGAAAAATATTTTTTGAAATAGAAATAATTATTGCGATACGTATTCTTTTCATTTTTCGATGAAGCAATTAATTTCAAAATTTCAAAATTTTTCCTTATGTTCTGCATTTTATGATGAAATAAAATTTCATTGTTTTTAAAAATATATTACAAAGAATAAACATTCTTTTTGAATGAGACTGTTTCAATTTTCAATTCATAATTTCCGGTAAATTTAAATGTTTTGTTTTAGTAATTTAGTTTATAGGATTAAAAACAAAATTTAAAGTTTTTATTCTAAAATAGCTTGGGCTCCATACCCTTTCTTTAAAAAAAGATAAAGTTTCACTACTAAAAATATATAACTAAAAGGTTATATAGTGTATTTTCTTAAACTACCAGTAATATCTTATATTTTACTAGAGTAAATAAATAGTTAGCATTTTTAGACTATTAGCCTAATTTCAGTTTGTTATTTTTGAATCATACATAAAACATATAAATTATTATATAAAATAGTTGAATATTACATAAAATACTTATGTAAAATATTTTTGTATCTTACATAAATTCTTTAGAATTTCTAAATCAGTTAAGAATTCGGAGTTCAATAGATAAATAATTTTTGCTCAGTAATAAAAGCTTATACTGTACTGTTTATTATTTAGTAGCTAGCAAGTAGATCAAAGAGTGTAAAATAATCAAATGAAGTAATTTTAACTTTGGTTTGACAAAATAATGTGGAACAAGAAAAATTGATAAAGCAACTACTTCTTTGCTTTATGCCTAAAGATATAAAACGGAAGTTTGCAAATATATAATGAAATTTCAATTCGCATATCTTTGCTTTTCAAAAACTTAATATTATTTATTTCTAACATATTTTTTTTAAAAATTACAGATTTACTGGAATTCGTATACTGCTTAAGTATTGATTTTAATATTCAAGGCATAAATATATTTTCATGCGTTTGTCAGTGAATTAGGAAAAAGAGCATTTGATCTGAATGAAATGTTGTAAGAACCAAAAAAATTGGGCTGATCATAATTTAATGAACAATAAGAAAAAATGAAATCGTAATAAAAATAATTAACAGCAATATTAACGATAAAGAGGCTAATAAATAATTAATTTATAAATTCGATAATTTATAAAGTAATCAATAATTCTAACAATATTCGCAACTATGAAATTTTAAAATGTTACATAATAAAATTTTTTACACTGAACTTTTACATCAGAAATTAGATGTTAATAAAATTACAAACTAAAAACGAACACTGAAGAAAATTTAATACTAAAATTTTGTTTCAACATGTATTTTGTTTCAACATGCCAATAATAACATTTAAGCACTTTTAAGAAAATGTCCATATTTTTACTTTAAAATTTAAAAATAATATAATAATAATAATAATAAATATAATTGATAAAAATAGCTAAAAATTTATTTTTCAAAAAAATATTAAGAATTTACAAAGAAAATTGAAAAAATAAAAGTAATCTAGTTAAATAAGTTTAATTTTATTATATTAGAAATTAAATTGTTAACACGGTTTATAAAACAAAAAACATTGTAGATTCTACAAATAAATATTCCATAATTCAGGCAAAATTACGCTTTTTAAATTATAAACAATTTGGCATTCTAATAAATTATTTCTAATAAAATAGAAACGCGTAATAATTTAAAGCTTCGAATTAAAGATTTCCCGAATAAATTAATTAATCATCGTTAATCTTTCGCGTCCTACAATAAGCCGAAAAAGTTTTAATTTATAATTGCCGCCTCACATGCGTCTTAATTTATCAAAAGCGAACATAAATCGATGAAAACTTACATTTTCCAGTGCAGAAACATCGAACGACCGATGACCGGCGACGTTGCCAGGTTTGAAGTTCGAGTAGCGAGCAGACGATTTTCCCCACGCGACTGCGGGTAGGTCGGACCACTTCAGCATCTGTCGGTGAACACCTGCCTTCCCAAAAGGGAAGTGTCGCCAATGCCCGGTGCCTGTAGACCCCTATTTCGAACGAAACAATATACAGGTGAGACAAAAAAAAAAATGGCGAATAAATAACAACCACCAAATGAAGCAAACAATGAGTAACAAAGAAATTCAAAAAAACTAAACTGCTATTGTAGTGTTAAAACCAATAGTTGTTGTCATAGTTGCCATGGGAATAGCTTGTTCCCATTGGTCAACTCGGCAACAGGTACAATGCGCAGTCAGCACACGGTTTGCCTGTGTCTAGGGGTAGGGAACATGGCGTCGGTAACCATGGTGACCGCGAAAACCCAAAATCACAACATTTCCGTAATATTGCATACGAGACCCCGAAATGAGCCCAAGTTTTAACAGTTTTCTTATTTGGCTTTTATGTACCTCAGCTTGTACTTTTAATGCAAACACAGCACAAATTCAAAGCCATTGATGTGACAGAACAATTAATTCTTTTATGCATAGAATAAACTTACAGCCTGAATTCAAAATAATTTATAAACCTGATAATAATCAATTCATTATATGCCATTATAAATTGAATATTCAACGTATATTAAAATAATAATACAAACAATTACTTTTGACACTATGTGAAATTGAAAAACATTCATTAATAATTCATTTTAAAAATAAGAAAAAAAATTTTTTTTCCTTGTAACCGTAGTAAAAGTCTTTAAAAAGTCTGAAAAAGTCTTTCTTGTAATTAAATGAAAAATAAATTTAATTGTTCAGTTTTTTAAAAATTTTATTTGATATTATTCCACTATTCTGCTATATACCATTTTCTTACTGTACTTACTAGTGAACACTAAGTTAACTTATATTGAATTATAAAGTTGTCTTTTGCATAAATATTACTTATCTCAAATTACCAACTTATAAAAAGGTAAAAATATTTTTAACTGTAGTATATTTTAATAATAAGGAAATTTAAAGTATATTGTCACTAATAAACCAAAATTTTAATATCTTTCATATTAAATCATTTATTCAAAATAAATTTCGTAACATTTAAAACGGAATATTTTAAAATGAATTTTAAATGGTTTTATAAGAAATTTTTCTACAAAGAAAAGTAAGATTAAAATAGTTTCAGTTATTGTTTGAAACAATTTTTCTCATTCATTTAAGCAAATAGGAAGGATTATTTTTTTTCTTGTTTGCATTTTATATACTTTTAGAATTTATTAATTAAAACAAAAAAGTTACCTCTCTAAATGATTGCATAATTTTATTTTCTGATGATTATTATTCAATGAAGAAAATACCTCAAATTAGTTAAAAACTCTTTTTCTTTTAGTAATCTGTAGTTTTATACCTGAACCATTTATAAATCAACAGTTTTATACCTCAAACAATTATCATTATATTTCACCCTATATGTATATTGTTCATTTAAAAACTTTATCTTGTTTTATTTTCTGATGATTATCATTCAATGAAACAAATACCTCACATTGGTTAAAAACTCTTTTTTTGGTAATCTTTAATTTTTTACTTGAACCATTTATAAATCAACAGTTTTATACTTCAGACAATTACCATTATATATGCATATTGGGCATTTAAAATTTTTCATTGCTTTTTATTTTCTGATGATTATCATTCAATAAAGAAAATACCTCAAATTTGTTAAAAACTCTTTTTCTTTTGGTAATCTTTAGTTTTGTGTCTGAACCATTTATAATGAACTGTTTTATATTTCAAAATTATCATTATATTTCACTATATATGTATATTGTGCATTTAAAAATTTTATGTTTTATTTTCTGATGATTATTATTTAATGAAGAAAATACCTCAAATTGGTACAAAACTCCTTTTTTTTTTTGGGTAATCTTTAATTTTATACTTAAATCATTTCTAAATCAACTGTTTTATACTTCAAACAATTATCATTATATTTCATTCGATATGTATATTGTATATTTAAAAATTTTATTACGTTTTATTTTCTGATGATTATCATTCAATGAAGAAAATACCTCAAATTGGTACAAAACTCCTTTTTTTTTTTGGGTAATCTTTAATTTTATACTTAAATCATTTCTAAATCAACTGTTTTATACTTCAAACAATTATCATTATATTTCATTCGATATGTATATTGTATATTTAAAAATTTTATTACGTTTTATTTTCTGATGATTATCATTCAATGAAGAAAATACCTCAAATTGGTACAAAACTCCTTTCTTTTTTGGGTAATCTTTAATTTTATACTTAAATCATTTCTAAATCAACTGTTTTATACTTCAAACAATTATCATTATATTTCATTCGATATGTATATTGTATATTTAAAATTTTATTACGTTTTATTTTCTGATGATTATCATTCAATGAAGAAAATACCTCAAATTGGTACAAAACTCCTTTTTTTTTTTTTTTGGGTAATCTTTAATTTTATACTTAAATCATTTCTAAATCAACTGTTTTATACTTCAAACAATTATCATTATATTTCATTCTATATGTATATTGTATATTTAAAAATTTTATTACGTTTTATTTTCTGATGATTATCATTCAATGAAGAAAATACCTCAAATTGGTACAAAACTCCTTTTTTTTTGGGTAATCTTTAATTTTATACTTAAATCATTTCTAAATCAACTGTTTTATACTTCAAACAATTATCATTATATTTCATTCTATATGTATATTGTATATTTAAAAATTTTATTACGTTTTATTTTCTGATGATTATCATTCAATGAAGAAAATACCTCAAATTGGTACAAAACTCCTTTTTTTTTTTTTGGGTAATCTTTAATTTTATACTTAAATCATTTCTAAATCAACTGTTTTATACTTCAAACAATTATCATTATATTTCATTCGATATGTATATTGTATATTTAAAAATTTTATTACGTTTTATTTTCTGATGATTATCATTCAATGAAGAAAATACCTCAAATTGGTACAAAACTCCTTTTTTTTTTTGGGTAATCTTTAATTTTATACTTAAATCATTTCTAAATCAACTGTTTTATACTTCAAACAATTATCATTATATTTCATTCTATATGTATATTGTATATTTAAAAATTTTATTACGTTTTATTTTCTGATGATTATCATTCAATGAAGAAAATACCTCAAATTGGTTAAAAACTCTTTTTCTTTTGGTAATCTTTAGTTTTATAGCTGAACCATTTATAAATCAATTGTTTTATACTTCAAACATTTATTATTCACATTATATTTAACTTTATATGTAAATTATGCATATAGAAATATCTGACAAATTAATTTAAACTTTGGGATGATATAAAAAGTAGCATAACTTATCTCATTTAAGTATTTATTAGTATCTAATGATAATGTTGTTTTATTTTTGTGGCTATTTAAGAAGTAGTGTTAATTATTTTCAGAGTCAGTATAATAAATGATTTAGCTTAGTTTAATTAAACTTTATGATTTTCAATTGAATTAGAAATAACTTTTAATTTTCACGTGTTGATTAAATTCATATAAAAACCAACTTAATTTATCTCGTAATAATATAATGCTTGTTTGAACAACAATTTAAAATAATTGGTATAAATAATCATGAATGCCCTTTTTAATATTTATTTTGTAAAACATAAATTCATTCACTTCTCGTTTTGAATCATGCTAATTAGGATTTTTTCATAAAAAATAATTTTATGTTTATCACAAAACCCTAATTAGGATCATTCAACGAGAAGTGAATGAATTCATGTTTACAGAATAAATACTTAAAGTAATGTTTGAAATTCCGATTAAATTGAAGATGGGCTTGCATAAAATGTCCAAATATTGAAACGAAATAAATTAGTTACAGTTTATTTGTAAAGAAATAAACTAATTTATAGTATCCTAATAAAAATAAAAAATATCATAGTTTAGGAATTAAAGAAAAAGGATATTTTGGGTTAACCCTGAATAATTACTGTTTTTGATTAAAATACTGAAACAGTTGAGGAAACCCACCAAATTTTGGAACGGAATAAACTGCTTTGTAATAATCTAATATAAATAATAACTTAAGAAATAAACTAATTTAAAGTATTATATTAAAAAATTAGAAGCATTATAGTTTATGAATAAAAAAAAAATGTTTCTGAAAGAAGCCATATATCTTGGGTTAAGCCTGAAGAATTATTGCTTTTGATACTGAAGAATTGAAAAACACCAGACCAAATATTGAAACGGAATAAATCAGTTAAAGTGTCTTTGTAATTAACTAATATAAATAATAATTTAAAAAATAAAGTATTATATTAAAAATAAGAAGTAGTATAGTTTATGAATTAAAAAAATGGTTCTGAAAGAAGTAGGATATCTTGGGTAACCCTGAAGAATTACTGTTTTTTTTTAATAAAATTCTGAAACAATTGAAAAAAAAAAAAACACATTTTGAAACGGAATAAATTATTTTTGGAATAAACTAATATAAATAATAACTTAAGATATAAACTAATTTAAAGTATTATATTAAAAATAAAAATTATTACGATTTATGAATTAAAAAAAAATTCCGAAAGAAACCGGATATTTTTGGTTTACCCTACTGTTATAATTAAAATAGTGAATTACTGTTTTTAATTAAAATAGTGAAACAAGTGAAAACAAAGCCAAATATTGAAACAATTGAAAACAAAGCCAAATATTGAAACGCAAAAATTATTTGAAGTGTTTTCGTAAAGAAATAAATTAATTTAAAGTATTATAGTTTATGAATTAAAAAAAAAATTCTGAAAGAATCCGGATATCTTGGGTTAACCCTGAAGAATTACTGTTTTTTCAATTGGAAAAACACCAAATATTGAAACAGAATAAATTGTGCTTGTAATAAACTCATATAAATTATAACTTAAGAAATGAACTATTTTAAAGTATTATATTTCAAATAAAAAGTATTGCAATTTAGGAATTAAAAATATTGTTTCTGAAAGAAGTCGGATATCTTGGGTTAACCCTGAAGAATTTTTTTTTTAATTAAAAAAAAAAAACCCACCAAATATTGAAACGGAATAAATTGTCTTTGTAATACTTTAAATTAGTTTATTTCGTAAGTTATTATTTATATTAGTTTAAATAATAACTGAAGAAATAAACTGATTTAAAGTATTATATTAAAAGTAAAAGTATTACAGTTTATTGAATTAAAAATAAATGTTTCTGAAATAATCCGTATTTGTTGGGTTAACCCTGAAGAATTACTGTTTTTAATTATAACAAACAAAGCACAGTAATTTGGTAACCTTATTTACACTAAAAGCCCACTTATATTTGGGGCCCTAACGTATCCTGTCAAAGTTGCAAGAAACTTAACACCTTTCAATGACTGATCTATTGGGCAGACACTGTAACACCCAATCCATCCATATTTGTACTTAACTTTTCCCGCCTTTTTCCATAACCCGACTCGTGGGTGTGACCCTTATTAAACAGCCGTTAACAAGAGCGACTTTCAGGGACCATATGTCCCTCACGGCACAGCTGATGGGGTTACATAATTCTTTTAACCTGCCATATCTCATTCCGATCGCTTCATGCTTCAGGGGATGCGAGAGTCATGCATGGAGAGATATGACATGTGTCGATCAGCAGTATGAATTTGCATGCGGAATTGAGATGGCGATTGCTCGAGCGTTGTGGAACCATAGTTTGGGTTTTAATTTTTATTGCAGTGCGTGTTTCGTAGTTTAAATTAAGGTAGGGAGTTAGTTTAGTAGTACGTTGCTCTGAAGGGTCTATTTATGTATTTTGATGGAAGTGGATTTAAATATTTTTTTGTATTTTGGTTGGGTTGAAAATAATAAAAAAAAATCACATTGCTGAATTGTTTGTCCATTGTAGAACCATAGTTTGGGTCTTAATTTTTATTGCAGTGTGGGTATCATTGCTTAAATTAAGGTAGGAAGTTAGTTGGTACATTGGTCTGAAGGATCTATGTATGTATTTTGATGGGAGTGGATTGAAATAGGGTTTTGTATTTTGGTTGCGTTGAAATTATATATCATAATTGTTTTTCCATTGTAGAATAATAGTTTGGGTTTTAATTTTTATTGCAGTGCGTGTTTCATAGCTTAAATGAAGGTAGAAAGTTAGTTGGATTGTAGGATCTATTGATGTATTTTGATGGATGTTGATTGGAATAGGGTTTTTCATTTCAGTTGTGTTGAAATTATGTATATATATATATATATATATACATATATAACTATTATTCCCAATAATAGTCTGCACAATATATCAATAATTGAAAGGTGTTACATGTTTTACAACTTTGACATTATATGTTAGGGATCAAAATATAAGTGAGTTTTTAGTATAAATAAGGTTACCAAATTATTGGGCTTTATTTATTATAATCAAAAACAATAATTCTTCAGGGTTAACTCAAAATCCATTCAGAAAATTTTTTTCAATTTATAAGCTATAATAGTTTTTATTTTTAATATAATACTTTAAATTAGTTTATTTCTTCATTTATTATTATATTGCCCTGTATTGAGAAATGGAAAATTTTTTTACTTCAGTTAATGCTATCTTGGAAAAATACGTTTTTGGAGAATTTGTGATAAATTTTTGTTGTAATTCTGTTTTAAATTTTTTGTTGTAAATTTTTGTTGTAAATTTTTTGTTGTAAATTTTTGTTGTAATTTTTTTTGTAATTTTTTTTGTAAATTTTGTTCTAAAGTTTTTATGGTAATTTTTTGTTGTAAAATTTTGTCGATTTCAAAATATATTTAATGTAGTTCTGAAATTAAGTTCTGTAATAAATATCCTTTAATTTTTGATTAAAAATGAAAAGTGTTATTTTGAGGAAATCAAAAGATAAATTAATTATAATTATTTATTTACATTTTGAAATTGTTCTACGTCTGCCAGTGAAATATAAAATTTTTTTATTTAAAGGGGATAAAATATTTGTTTGATACGTCTGAGTAACTAAAACACTAGTCCTTTCTTTTTTTTTTTGCCTAGCAGATATTTTAACTTTAACTAATTTAAATAAATAAATAAATATATATATATATATATATTGATGGACTATAAAAGAAGTATATATTTAATAAGTAAATATAAAAAATATTTTTTTGTACATCATATATTTAGGAAGTTCAAATATCATTAACCACACAACATAAACACTTTACAAAACAAAACATTTGCATAACAACATTAATAACCCTTCCATTTTTCGGTCAACGCATGTTTTAAATTTAACCCATTTAAATACATATATATATGTTAATTTAACGTTTGTTTAAATTTTTATACTATTTTTATATGATAATTTTTGAAGAATAAAGAAAAATTCTTTACATAAATAAACTATACTGATGTTAAAATTTAAAAGAAAAAAAATCATTGATGAAACACCAAAGAAGTTTATATTTAATAAATAAATATAAAAAAGTATTTTAGTTATTCATAAAAATATTTTTCTTGTACATTACATATTTATGAAGTTCAAACATCTCAACACAACATAAACACTTTACATAACAAAACAATTATATAACAACTTTAAAAGTCAAAAATAATCCCACATTAGAACAGAGAGAACAACAGACAATTCTAAATATATAAGTTGTTTAGAAGGAAAATTATAAATTCAAATTCTAGTTTAAATAAATTAAATGAACTTGAAACTGTCAAACATGAATTATGAATTTAAAAGAAAAAATGTTATGATATTTTATCGATAGCTTTTCCGAGCTTGGTTATTAACTGAACAACAGAAACCAAAAACTTTTAATAGAACTCTGCCATTAAAGCATGCGTGTTGTGACGTTTAACTTTTTTTTTACGATCCAACAGTGACTCATAATCTCGCCCCGTGCTAATACAGGAACAAAAACGAAAAGCACCTAATATAGAAGTTCGTTTTTATCGCTGTTTTAGAAGTTTCAAAATGGCGAAGCATTCTTGCGGAAATGTCGGAAACAAAATGACATTCCGTGATCTACTAATGAGAGATTTCTGGAAATAAAAAAAAGAAACCAACGTAAAATGGGTTGAATTATTTATGCACAAAAAGATTCCGATTTTATGCAATGTGGTATTTACGATACGATATACCATTCTAGATATATGATACTGAGTTATTAATCTGAGTATCTGAGAATAATTAGACACTTTACAAAATTATGTAAAAAAATTGGAATAGAATTAACCTTTTCCCTATACCTATAATTATAAAAATAAACTTCGATTAAGATTTATTGATTTGCGGTAAATGCATTCAATATAAATATTTGAGTGGTTAAGAAAATACTGATGAATACAAAGTATCTGAAATTAGTTTATGACATTTCACGGACACGATAATGTACATACACCCACATAAAGAAACACAAACGAGTTATACCTGAAAAGAATTCTTTAACTTCTCATATATCATATTATAAAAAATATTTAATCTGAATGTCTGAGAATATTAGCCAAGTGTCTAATATTCTCAGATTAATGAATTAATTAAATTAATAAATGGGTTGAGTTATTTATGCTCAAAAAAATGCTGATTTTATTCAATGTGGTATTTACGATACGATACACTAGATATATGATACTACGTTATTAGTTGAAGTATATGAGATTTATTAGACACTTTACAAAATTATGTAAAACTGGAATAGAATTAACCTTTTTTTTACCTTTTTAGAATTTAAGTATAAAAAATAAACTTTTATGTAAAATTCATTGATTTACAGTAACTGCAATCAATACTGGATTTCATGCCATGCATTGGCAAATATTTACGAAAGCAGAAATGGATGTACCTGTTTCGGAGTATCTATGGGGTACATATACCTTGGAAACCTAAATCTTCACACAATCATTAATATTAAAATTATATTTATGCTATTACATCATTTAAAAAAGGTAAAAATTAGAAAACTACAATAGTTAAATAAAAATCAGATTAAAATTAAATTTAAAATTTAAATTTAGCGGTTAAAAACAATTAAATAAAACGATTAGGGGCTCGATTCACATTTCCTCACGGACTGACCGAGAGGTTCTGAATAATTTCGTTACAATGGAAATACAAATCAGTACAAAATATCTGAAATTAGTACATGGCATGTCAAATCCACATAAACACAAAAGAGTTAAAACTGAAAATAATATCATAACTTCTCAGATATTTTATTTGTCACTACGCGAAATGAAATCGAATATTGGTTGGACGTAATACGAGCAACCAAAGATCTTGCATCGAAATAATTGTTTAATTTCTAAGTAATTAAAGGCATATTCTCTCTTCTAGGTATATTTTTTTTACATAATATTGCAATGTCTGTGAATAATTATAGGATAGGCTATATAGATAGCGTGTATTTATATAGAATAGCCTATATTATAGCATATCGTGTATCTGTATAGTATAACTTATATTATAGCATATTGAGCATCTGTATAGTATAACCTATATAGATAGCACATGTCTGTATAGGACAGCCTATATTATAACATATCGGGTATAAGTATAGGATAGTGTGTGAAATAGGTAAGTCTGTTTTTGATGGATTTGATCTTACATATAAACCCACATGAAGAATACAACAGAGTTAGACCTGAAGAGAATTCATTATTTTCTCAGATAGTTGCCACTACGCTGTATGAAATCGTACATCAATGATGTATTTCCAACAACCAAGGATTTCGCATTAAAACGTATTAATTTTTAGTTTATATTGTAAGTATTTAAAGATAGCTTATTAGCTATTTTAATTTTATTTTTTACATAATATTGTAATGTGTGTCAGTAATTATAGGATAGCTGTATACAGATATTTCTCTAAAGACGAGATTCCGTTTAATATTCGACTTATACCTGTAGTATAATCTGTATATCATTCTAATACCATGAATTTTTCGCACTCTTGCTTTTAAATTTTATTAAATAAATCTAATATTAAATCTCAAACAATTAAAATATGGTAATTTACATAAAATTACAAGGATTTCATATTATTCCGCAAATAAAAGAAATTAAGAAAGAAAAATTAAAAAAAAAAAAAAAAAAAAAAAAAAAAAAAGATATATCCTTGATGAAATTTATATATTTATTTCAATTTTAAATCTCTTTCACCGATTTAAAATTTTTATTGTTGTTTATAAATATATTAATACATTTTTAAAAAATGTTAAGTTTAACATAAACATAAACTTCTTTGCATTGTTTTCAATAAACCTTTTAATTGTGTATGTAAAATAAATGATAAACAGACGATAAACACAGACTAATAGAGAGTTTTTGCATACAGTACGTTAGTTACCGTAGGACGTCCGTTAGCTTTTTCTCCCTAGCGCGCATGCTCAGTTTCCTATGAGCAATGCGCGCTAGGGAGAAAAAGCTAACGGACGTCCTACGGTAACTAACGTACGGTATGCAAAAACTCTCTAATGCAAATAAACGATAAATAACGTTCTAAATAAAAACGACATAATGGCGGTCTTTGATTTTCCAATCCTTTAGAAAGAGGACTCAAAACTGAAAGAACTCTCTATTCTTCTTGAATAATTGTGTATCAAATCTATTTATAGAATGCAATAATCGAAAAATTATAGGAAATATAATGCAAAACAGATTTAGAAAATGTTTTATTATTTTATAAAACCGTTTATTATAAATTTTTTATTTCTATTTCCTAAAATGATAGAACATCGTACCCTTTCATACGTAATTTAGTTAATATTAAGTCTTTTTTTATCAATCTTACAAAAAAGTATTTCACTTAATTTACATGAAAATAACTATAGGTGTATAAAATAGTATTTTTTGGAAATATTTTGATGGATTATGATAATATTTTCCTTTGAATGGTGCCATTATTCAATCTAGTAAAATGCAGAGGCCATGTTTTTTCCATAATTATAAAAACAGCAAAAATTAATTATACAGATACAGATACAAATATATAATTATACAAATTAATAAAACAGATATATTTTAAGAATATATCTATATCAATATGTATATTCTTTATAAATTTAGAAAGTGTTTTATTATTTTATAAAGCAGTTTATTAATTTTTTTTTATTTGGACTTTCTAAAATGATGCTTCGTACTCTTTCATATGTAATTTAGTTAATATTATGTCTGTTTTCATCAGTCGTACAAAGAATGCATTCCAATAAATTTACAGGAAAATGACTACGGCAGTATAAAAAAGTGTTTTTGGAAATAATATGATGGATTATGATGAGAGAGAGAGGGATAAATATATAAAATATTTATTTTCGGATGGATTTTTAGGTTCTTAACTTCCAAGTACTTGGATTAATGTTGTCACATGCTTTTGAAGCAACAGCTTTTTTTGTTGGCTCGTGGTTATTCTGGATGCATCATAGAAAATCAGATACATCCCTCTAAAACTGGAAATAATTGATGTTTTTAAGCAGGTCTTTCAGGTTAACTTTCCTTTTTATCTGAAGGGGCAGGGGTTCTAGCAAGATAGTTCTTCCGATATGGAAATCCTTCTATCCATGTAAAACACTTAATGGAAATTATCATTGAATCTACACATTTTTCAAACTAGTGAATATTAACACCAATTGAAATCGAAACTTTCCACATGTAAGGCAGAGAAAGTATCATTAGGCAAAGAGAAGAGGATATTTATTTACCATTGCTTTCTCCCACTATGTTGTATTTTATTTACTAAAAGGCTGATAAATAATTGTTTGGTTTTAAAAGTGAGCTCACGGGTCTGTCAGTTTCTGTTTAGTTTTAAGATTGGTTTGGTTTGCCACTCTACGGTCATTTTTTGCACACTTAGGCTAATTTTACCGGGACATACTGTTTAACGTGGATTCCGAACATACTCACAACCATGCAAGATTCGCAACCATGCTAGATGCCAATGCCATGATTCGTACCTGAAGCCTGTGGTACTAAAGGCCAGAGAACTAGCCAATTGAGTCAGTTTTAATAGGTAATGATGAATTAAAAAGTGATATTAAATAGAGCTGTAATTGTCTAGTACAAATAGTATGCTACACGCTATAATGTTTTAAATAAAGTAAATTTCTGAACGTATAAAATTTACATATTGAAATATTAATATAATACCTGTGATGAAAATGAATTTTTCATTAGTACGATTTATAAATGTAAAACACTCAGCTTGAGTATAATATCTGTTCCCCTAAATAAATTATTTAGAATATTGTAAACATAATCGATAAACTGATTTCGTAAAACATGTGTTTTAAGAAATGAAATTATGCTTTATAAAAATTGTGTTTCCATAAATTTAACAAAAGTTCATATAATTATTATCGTAAATACAGGAAGCTCATATTGTTTATATGAAACAGCATTCAATGAATATAAATTTCATTGTCTTATTTCACAATTACACGGAATAAATTAAAGTGTTAAAAATTAACTGAAAGGTTTCGTATCTTCCTTTTGAAAAGCAAATATTTACTTCATATCGCTAATGTGTTAATCCATTAACAACACAATGAATATCATGTTGGATATGATCTTCTATATCACTTATACAAAAGAATTTTGCGTAGCTTAGAAAGCTTGTAATTTTCCAAAGATATTAAAAAACTTCCGTACATCAAAAGACATTTGTAAACTCACTGTCATCTATTAAAAATCTTTCGAAAAGAAGATCGAATCTCTCCAAAAAGGGGCTACAAGGACAACAAAAGGGCTTTTAGGACATCAAAAATTGGTTGTGCCAGGCACCTCTTGGTACGAAGTAGGGGGAAAAACCAAAAAAGAAAGAATAAAAAATGATCAAAATATCCCCTTACTGACAGCATTATAGATGTCATATTTGATCGACAGAGTTCTGACAACAGGTGGCGAAGGCGTTGCCATGGAAAATGCATTATCAACAAACTACACAATCAAACTACAGGATACCACTCTAATAGTATCGGTTACCAAGAAGTATTCTGATCAATTCCTATCAGCTATGTTTTTTGTAGAAAAAAGGCAATGAATAAGCATCCGTTCATTCTCATATTATTATTATTTTTGTTCTTTTTTTGTTTTTTTTTGTTGTAGTTTTTGTTTGGTTCTCATATCCAATCTATGATAACACGCACAAAGCTGGACATCCAATCAGTTGCAAGAATTAGGTAATGGACAAAATTTAACTTGTTCTATGTCGTGAGAGGTATGATTAAAATGAGGCAACTTATATTAGTTTGGCATAATAAAAAAATTATTGAAAAATTGGATATCCTGTCACAAGATCTTTTTACACCAGGTACCATGTTTATCAGTTGGTCTAAATTGGTGGATATTTTAGAAAATTGAGCCTTTCCATTATCTATGTCCTGGACATGCGACGCACTATATCAGTAACATAATTTAAATTTGGTATTGATGTGCGTGTCTCTTTATCGATGATTCTGTAATATAATAACTTGAGGTATTGATGGTAACATGAATGAATAATATGTGATAGACGTAATTTATTTTATTTTTAAAATTTAACAATCGGCCATTGTTATTAAAGGCAATTTAAAAATAAATTGTGTCTAATAAGAACTTTGGAAAATTAATATGTTTTTTTTTCATAATGAGAAATATGAACTTAACGTAATGAAAAATTTAGACTTTATTAAATTATGCTTTTTATGCAGCTGCTTTTCATTATTAATACATAATGAAAGGATGATGGGTTTTTAAATATAAAAGAACATTTGATGGATATATTTTTGGATTTGAATTTAAATGATTGGTGACTGTTGAATGAAAAATGAAATGAATATAATGAAAAAAATGGAAGATTGATAAGTTTTCGTTTTTAAAAGACTAACAATAACTTATTGATAAAAAAAAAATCAGGCTTATATTAAATCATGCATTATTTTCCATTAGATAATTAAATTAATCTGATATTATTTGTGCAATTCTGAATGATGAGAAGTTGAACAAAAATTGTTCATTATTATGTTTCTATGGTGAATATTCATTTTTTTCAAATAAATTATTCATATACTATTAAAACTTATGCTGAATATATGTACTTTGTAAATAATGTTATCAAGAAAATAAACTAATTAATAAATGAATTAGTAAAAGCTAAAGCGATATAACAAATGAAATTGCTGTGAAGCATAAACAATATATCAATATAATTACAAAAAAAAATACATAAAATTGTATTGTATTAAAATTGTATTCAATTAAAATTGAATCGAAATGTCATTATTTTTAAATAATAGCAAGTTAATGTTATACTTAAATATTTTTTAAATTGATTCATAATCGTAGAAAATTTATTGTAATAGAGAAAATAACTTTATGTTTAAACACAAAAGTGATAATATAATATTAAAATGGAAGACTAGGAAAATTATTTCAAGAAAAATAATTTTTTTTTCTTTTTTTCTTTCTTGCAAATACGTATATGTTAATTCATATAACAATAAGAATAGAAAAGATTCAATTATAATGAATTCCCATTCATTAATTATGTACAAACTATGAAAAATTCATTCTTATGAAAAATAACCTAGTTATGCATTATTCATTAAAATGAATAAATAATATATAATTAGAATAATAATTTAGAATGCCCTTAAGAGTTTATGATTGAGAATATTTATATAAAAATTAATAAATAAATGCATTTTTTTATTTCGATATGAAAATAATGTTATTGTTAAAGAATTATTTTTATAAAATGGCTATCTGAAATTTGGTTACATGGACGATATAAAAATATTAATGTTTTAACAAAAATGAATATTTGATAGAAATAAGAAAAATTGTTTTTAATTTTCAAAGATGCAGAAGAAATTATTTCCAATCGTATTCCCAAATTACAGTATTTTAAAAGTAATGTATATGAAAATTTGCAATGTTATTGTACGGTAGGAATTCGCGCATAATTATAGGGAATTAAGAATTAATGACAATGAATACTGATATTGCTTACAAAAACATAATACGAAATTTTCTATAATTTAATTTGAAAATTAGTTAACTTTTATTACTCATTTAGAAGATAAAAAAATAACATCATAAAAATTTTTTAAGAAAATTACTTTTACTGTATAAATGTGTCTATATTTTTACATTGAAATGAAATTTTTGGGTTTTATTTCGGAATAATTTAATTAAAAACTACTTGTAATTGTAATTCTTTTTAGGTAATATTTGATGAATTGATTGTTTGCAGATAAAATATATTATTTTACTACTTTTTCAAAAATATAATTTTTAACTATCCGACAGACATTATTATTATTATTTTTTTTTTTGCAAAATTAAGCAGATGAATTTCTTGTAAATAAAATTGTCCAATCTTAGATATATTTTTAATACGTCACTAATTAATTTTTTCTCTTAAAAGTATATTTATATCAGGTCAGTTCTTGAAATTAAAATATCAGTAATAACTTAATAAAAGATTTTTCTTAAGTTTGTAAATGATTATGATAATTAGTACAATTATAAATGTTTGTTTAAAGTGTTATATAATTATTGCAAGCATTGATGATAAACATTCAAAATAGTTCATAAAATGAACGCGCATTGCATATAGTCCAAATTTCTATGTAAATGAATGAAGACTTGCTATAGTGTGTAAATATTAATAAAAAAATTCCTGAAAAATACATTATAAGTGATAGAAAACATCAGTTACTTGAGTGAATTTTTCTTCATTAGCGCAATAACCCTATGGTGGGCCAAGGCAGATTTTGAGACAGGAGATGCTTTTTCTTACGGGATAGGGATGATAGCCTTACGCCCAACAGTCATATTAGGCTGGAACTTATGGTTTAAAATGGAATCCTAACCACTACAAACATTCATGGCATCGCCGGGACGCGAATCCGAAATCTTTGGCACCGAGGGCAAGAGCGTTAGTCACTCGGCATCAGGTCGATTTTTTTAAGGAAAAAATTTCACAAAGAATTTAAATAATTAAATAATAACAAATAATAAGCATATTATAAATATTATTAAACGTATGTGTAAATGTATTCAAGGTCATTCTACAGCCCCAATTAAATTTTTAAGAAGATTTTTTTTTTTTTTTTTTTTTTTTTATTAAGTCTAAAAGCACAATAGACCAAAAAATTAATAAATAGAAAATTTGCGTTCAAATTTTCTTACATATTTGACAACCATTACAATAAAAAAAACAACCCCAAAGATAAAATATATATTTTTTTAAATTATTAAAAAAATTTAAATGATAAAAATAAACAATAAATTAGTAAAAGTAATAAATTAGTTATTCTAAAAATAGTTTTATTTCGTTACATAATGGTGCTGATTATATATACGTTTGAAATTAATTAAATAAGTAATAAATTGAGATAAATTGAATGCAATGTAGAAAAATTTCTTCGACTCTTAAACAACAATTTCTGGTGATAAAATTTGTAAAACTTTTTATTTTGTGATACTATACGTTTTGAGCTTTTAAATACATTGATATTTTATTTATATAGAAAATTATTGATTTTTCATGTAACACTGAAATGTAGCAACATTGTATAAATTCCCCTTATAACATAAAAATTAAAGCTGAGATATGATTATTTTGCATTTTACCTTCCAATTAAATAAATAGCATTTTCAGTTTTTAGTTTTTTTTTATATAATTATTTATTCACATAAAATAAACCAGAAACGTCAATTGTATGCATTTTTACAACACCCTTTGTATTTAAACTCATATTCATCATTTAATTTTTCGGACTGAACAATAAATATAATGGATTTATCCTTATTGAATTAGGAGTTAGAGCGCTTAGAACTTTTTCAAAAATCCTCTTAGTTTTTTAACCTTTATAAAATAGCTATGCACCTTTATAAAATAATTTTTAACCTTTATAAAATAATTTATAATGCAGCATCTTAAAACAATTTACTGATAAAACAAGCGAAAATAGTATAAAGAACACAATCGGTTTAATCAGAAGCAAAAAAATACAATGCCTGATTTTTCACAAGCAATGTCTTAATCAGAACTTAAATGTACTTGAACGCAAAGAAAAATAGTAATAGTAAAAAAAAAATAAATAAATAAACGTATATATTAAGGGTCGAACTTTAACTTTGAAACATCTCTAGCGAGAAATATATTTTATAGAAAAATAAATTGTATTTATATTCTACTCAGAATGAGAATATCTAATAATTATGTAAAGCCTGGTATAACCTTATAGTTAGGTTTCAAAAAATATATTGTGTGAAATAAACAATAGCACAAATCCAGGAACAATTCCCAATGGCCAAAACTCCTAAACTTTTATTTTATATGGAAGACAAATATGTTTATATTTATAATAACTGATCGTAAGAATTACATGCTAATGTTACAAAATATTTTTTCATTATCAATTTTAATTGCTATTAATTCTTAACCTTTGTTAGAATGTGTCTTTAGATAGATGTACCATAAAAAGACCATGTTGCAAAAAATTGTTTCTCAATTCTCGAACCCAGCTAAGATTTTGTTTGTCGATCTATGATGATTTTGTGCACACTTTAGGTTAGTTAGACCTTGATCTACAATTTAACGTGGATTCCGAACCACTAACAAACATCTATGCCCCAGCCAAGATTCGAACCTGAAGTTTGGGGTACCAAAGGCCAATTGCGCCTGTTGCAATTGGCCGTCAGGCTGCCATCGCTAAGAAGAAAGCCGTGTTATAAGAATGTAATGTTGTTTTACCTTATTTTGATGGCTTCTATACTAATCTAAGTACAGATAGTCTGACACGTGTAAGTACAACTTAAATTTTTGACGCTGTTACGTATAACTTTATGGTTGTTAATCATTAAGGAAATAGAAATATTTTCTGAAAATTATTAGTAAACCTCTTACTCTGCAATGATCTTATCAGAGAAAAACTAATTTTTTTTAAGAAAAAAAATTAGTATATATTTATGTTGGCTAGTATAATTGAACTATCACCAATGTATAGTGTTGTCTTATTTTGGAGACTTACATACTAACTTAGAAACAACTTTATTATCTATAACTATGTACATCTTACACGTTTATCGATTTTTGACTCTGGCAAAGAAAATAATTTTTAAAATTTTTAATAAACCTCCTACTATATAATGTATTTATCAATTGCAAACTAATTTCTCCACAGAAAACACTTTTGCTTGTCGATACAAATTACGCTATCACAAATACACATAATTTTAAGAGTATTATTCAAAAAGTAAGATACTTTGTAAAAAGGAATTATATAAAAAAAAACTGGATTTTATTGAACTGTAATCATATTTTTGACAAAAGACAAAATTGATCCAAGTTAATCCAAATATTAAATGACCCTCAAATTCTTGAAAACTTTCAATAAGAATTTTGCTTTAACGATTGTTAGTAAATTTATCAGTTTTTATTCATTCTTCTTAATTTTTTTCATTTACCAGTATCATTTAGTTTTTCAAAGAAGGTGTTTGTTTCGGTTTTGCTTAACTCTGCAAATTTCATGTGATATTATGCATTGCATAAGTACATATTTCATGTGGTTTCATATACACAAAAGGAACCCTGTGATTATTATAAATAATTTTTAAATATTAATTATAAGATTCATATTTAAGGGATCATCATTATCATCATCATTGATGCAGTAGCTCCATGGTGGGCCCAGCCGTCTGTTAACTGGCAGATTTCGAGACAGGAGATGTTTTTCTTTTTACTGGGTAGGGTTTTCAGCCCTACGCCTAATGCTCGGCAGTCATGTATTTAAGAGAACTCTTAGATATAATAATGTATATTAAATAGTAATTAATATTTCCTTACAACAATTTAATTGTTTTAGTACTGAGTCTGTAAGAATCATAATAACTAACGAACTCCCTGGCATTACAGCCCATGGTGGGCCAAAGCCGTCTGCCTACTGTCAGATTTCGAGACAGGAGATGGTTTCTTTTTACAAGGTAGCGCTGTCAGCCTTACGCTCTACAGGAATATTAGACCAGCACCAACTGTTTAAAGTGGATTGCGAACCACTACAAACATCCATGGCACAGCTAGAACTCGAACCTGAAACCTGTGTCACCGAATGCAAGTCACTCGATTATCAGGCCCCATAAGTATCATACTAGGAGAATGAATTTATATTATAATATATTATATAAAAAAGTATTATATATATAAATTATTATATATTTATATTATATAAAAAATGATAATGTTGTATCACAAAACTCATTTACAGTAAATAAAACAATTCACTTTCGTAAATGTATTTACATGGCAATTAAATTTCGGTTTGCGGATCTAAGAAATTAAAATTTAACTGTTTACAAAAATTCGTCAAAGTGCAAAAATTTATATTTGGAATTAATAATATATAGTAATTTTAATATTTTGAATTTTGATTTTTTTTCTATTTGATTAGTAAATATAAAACTTTTTATTTGTATCTTCAGTTTCTTTTTTCAAGAATATTGTGCATGGGAATTATTTATTTGAAATATCGATCATTATTTATAAAAAATTATATATTTTTTTACTATAGTTTTTAACAAAATTACTGTTTAATAATGTTTACTGTTTAATAATACTGAAAAATTGTAATATTATTGAGTTAGTTTCTGCAACAATTACAGAATTTGAATAAAAGATAAAATTTTTTTAGTTAATTTAAAATTTGTAATTTATAACTGTATCAAGTCTGTAACATTTCAGTTTATTACAGATCATATTAAGATGTTTAATTTGCATTTGTCCAAAGTGTATTATTGAAAACAGTATTCCACTTTTAATAATGTGACTTTTTTTTCATTATTCCAAATAACTTATGAAAAAATATGAAATAAAAAATGATAATTCTTAATAAATAATGAAATGATAATTCTTATGAAAAAAAAAAAAGAATAAAAATTACACGAAAGCAAAATATCACAGAAGAAAAAATGTATGTTTAATTTTAATAATTTTCTGTGTAAAGTATTTGCTTTATTGGCTAATTAAACGACAGTAACAGTAAATGAGAAAAAAAAATAATTTAAGGATTCTTCTAAGAATTCTTTTTAAGGATTCAGAAAATTGTAAAGTAAGTTATAAAACCAATCTCTACAAAAAATGCCTTCAGGATTTAAGAGAAAGTACAAACTATATATTTAATAAATTGAATTTTAATATTATTGAATATAAAGAAGAAATATGATTAAAGATTTCAACAAATTTCTTACATTCTACACATATATCGAACTTTCATAAAGTAAAACCAAAATCAATAAGAATGGCAGATTACATAGCGAATTTAGAAAATTAAGGGAAGGATAAATTCAAACTTCATAAAAAGAGAAAGTTTGGTATAGACTACCATCAATAACGAATGTTTCGATAAATCAAAATATCAGTGAAAACCAACGATAAAGTACAATAAATAAGAAATAATGAAGTAAAATACAAATGAAAATGAAAAGCAATGAGCATAAAAGAATCCTTACAAATTTAACGATCAATAAATGCACAAAATCAAAATTTGAAAAATGGAAAATATCAATTTAGAATACATTAAAAAATAAAAATAAAAACAGTCTGATTTCTATTTTATTTCAAAGTATTCCGATTTTAAATCATAATAAAGAATAATGAAAAGCAATAAGTTGAAAAGCAATAAATTGAATTCAAAGAAAGAAAAAAAATTCAATTAACTATTTTATCAATAATAAATAGCATAATTTTTTAAATCAAAATAATAAAGGAGAAAAAGATCAGTTGGTCAGAAAAACATCTTTTCAAACTTACAAAATATTTTTAATAATAAAATAAATAAATAATAATAATAATAATTATTATTTTGAAAAAAATCAAAATTAGAAGAAAACTAAAATTTAATAAATCATTGATATTGAAATGCATATGGAAATCAAGAAAGAAAATAATTTATTCTTTGTGTTAAAATAATCATATCGTTTTAATCTTTAAAATCGAATTCTTGTTATTAGATAATTGAAAAATGGTTTACACAGATTCTATACTTTGTATTCAATTTCTGTGAAAGTAGCAAGAAAGTACCTTTTAAACAAAGAAGCAAACATCATGTTCTCGAATGTCGTTTTTTTTAAAACCGATTCCATGTTATTAGATAATTGAATTAGGTTCTTTTTCTTTTTTTGAAAGTTCCACTTCAGAAAATTAAAAAGAAAAGAAAGAAGTGATACGACGAAAATTCGCAGAGTGGCATCTAAACCATGGCGTGATCTGTTTACTCATTAAAACCCAGGGTTCGTCACGCCCATGCGTGTATAATATGATAAACATCACGCTACAAAAACGGCGTAAAAATACATAAAAAAATATGAAAAAGGGAAAATTATTGATAAAGCTATTTTATAGGAAGAGAAACTAAACGGCAGTCAACGAGCGCGTTCCTCGCTGAATGGGAAGTTTGAGAGAGATATCGGCAGGAGGCGCGGTTCGCCGATCGAACTCTGTTGCCAGTTTCCGATTGAATATTTTACTCGTTCGATCGCTTTCAAAAAATGGTGAATTATATTTCCCCCCACCGATTGCTAGTTAGTTGTCTAGGGCAGTGTTTATCTTTGGGGCAAGAGGCGATAGGCATTTTTCTCTTTTATATATATATATATATACATTCTTTTTTTTAATTTTATTTCCCGCCCTCTTTTCTCTAGCGAAATAGTATGTGTTGTAGTGCCCGTTCCCATGGCAACGCACGCACTGTCATTATCTTTCAGAAATTAAAAAAGAAAAAAAAGAAATGGTGGCAGCACGCAACGCAACAGGCAAAGCGATCGCGTCGAACGTTGACTGGTTGCCTCTATTTAAACCTCTTTCGCACCTGCGCACTGGTGCCGAACCCGTCGCCATGGCAACCAATGGCGACCGTTTTCTCTCCACAACTGGATGTTTCTCAGGCGTATTTTTGATTGCAGTTTTTGAAATAACACGTTCAGGCGATTGTGGGAAGAAATTTTTGCAGTGTGCGGGGGTAAAACATCTTTTCAGTTTAGTTTATATTATTCCCGGGATTTTTAGGCAAACACGCAATAATAAGTATACACACACACATCAAAGAGCGGCAATTTATAAATTGAACCTATTAATGCCATTATGGGAAATGTCGCCATTTCTTAATACTGTAAGCGTGACAGTAAGCGGCATACCGTGTAAACCCAGTGATTAGGTTCATTATCTAAATGAATTGGGTGGCCGCACGTAAATGCAAGTTAAATAATTGCTGTGTGAAAGAGAGGCAGATGTAAATAAATCATTCCTTAATTCGAAAAATCTACGGGCAAATAGAAAGTGTAGTGAACTTTATGTGAAACCAATTTAATTCTGCAACGCGATTTAATATATTGGCAAACTTGTTAAAGCATCTGCTAGCCTATTGAAATTTGGTTTAGTTTGCTTTATTCAATTCCTTCTATTAGCTGCCACTCTCCTTATATATATCTTGTTCAAATTTTCAATCGTTAATAAAATACTTTTTATTCATCCACTCAAGTTTAAATACATTTTTTTTAACTTGTAGTGGATGACACTGGATGCTAATACAGTTTTTTCAAATATTAATTTAGTAATTAAATTTAATTAATTAATTTTAGTGTTTTTTAGATTTAAGTTGCATATATCCACCAATAGATAGCGTCAGATCAACTTAAAAAAATGAATGAAAATTATTTATAAAGGACTTTCTGCAATACAGTGAAAAAAAAGTAAGAATTGAGTTAAAAAAATTTTTTTTATTTTTATTACTTGTTTAAGTTTAGGGCATTTAATGTTTATATATACATGTAGTTATAAATATGCTATAGTAAAGGCCTAATGGCCGAGTGTCCGGCGCTCGGTACCACAGGTTTCGGGATCGAGTCCCGGCGATGCCATGAATGTTTGTAATGGTTCGGAATTTGATCCCAACCCCCATTTGAAAAATTGACGTCTACCTCAGATGGTATACTTACGCCACTGGTTCCAAATCAAGATGATAATTTCATACAATTCTTTGCTTTAATTCTCTGAGTGTGAACCAGTTTGTATTGAAAAATTTTATAACATATCCCTGTACTTACTATATGTTATAAAATTTCACAATAAGTTAATACGAATAATTAAGTAACTGCTAACTACTCTGGCGCTCGGTACCACAGGTTTCGAATTTTAGTCCTATCTGCGTCATGGATGATTGTAGTGGTCCGGAATCCACCTTAAACCGTATGTCCCGGTCTAATAGGATCATAGTTTGGGGGGAAGGGGTAGTCTTATTCACGTGTGTAGCATATCTTCAAGCTACGCGTGCCCCTTAGGTAGTGCTAAATGAGTAAAAGCTGTGCAGCCCTTGCTTATGGCATAAAGATTAACTGTCTCTGTATTGCCGTCTGCATTAGAACAACAAGATATACGGCAGAAACTACACTAATAATCACGCACAAAATAATCCCAAAAAGAATACTGACAAAAGACCCTTTAAAAAACACAACCTGTTTGCATAACAAAACCCTAAAACCATCGGATAAACATACATTTTTCATGTGCTTCATAGTTATTCTAATAACAAGTAAAATAAAAAAAAAAATTAAGTCAATTCCTACTTTTTTTTCGCTATATTGCAGAAAGTCCTTTATAAATAATTTTCATTCATTTTTTCAAATTTATGTGGCGCCATCTATTGGAAGATATATGCAAATTAAATCTAAAAAAAAATAAAATTAATTAATTAAATTTAATTACTAAATTAATATTTTAAAAAACTGTATTCACATCAAGTGTCATCCACTACAAGTTAAAAAAAATGTATTTGAACTTGAGGGGATGAATAAAATATATTTTATGAACGATTGAAAATTTGAACAAGGTATATATAGGGAGAATGTGAGCTAATAGAAGGAATTGAAAAAATAGTATGGGCAAGGGAATTTTTAGAAATATAATCAGTGTGTATAAAAATCTATAGTAGCACTCATCATCATCAGTGGTAGCGCAACAGCCCCATTAGGCCGTCTACCTACTGGCAGATTTCGAGACAGGGGATGTTATCTTTTTACGGGATAGGGTTGTCAACCTTACGTCCAACGCTCTACAGTCATAATAGACCAGGACCTATTGTTTAAAGAGGGTTCCAAACCACTACCAACATCCATGCCACTGCCGCGGCTCGAAACCAAAACCTAGGGCACCGAGCGCCAGTCACTCGGTTATCAGGCCCCATATTAGCACTCATTTTACATTTTTCATGTGCTTTACAGTAAACCATTTTAAAAATTCCACGAAAAAAAAAAAAAAAAAAAGAAATGAAGAAGATAATAACTCGATCTAAGTTAAAACAATCTAGCCATCCTATAACATAGACTTGATAATCAAGAAAACATGGGAGAACCAGAAATACTATCCTGCACTACGAATATATATACATACATTCAAAGTATTGAGTTAAGCATTAGATATTCTTAAACTTTGACATTTTAAACATACGAATATTATTTTTATTGCAGGTCTATCTGGTTCTTAATAAATTCAGTCCCTCTGTATTATTTAAAAAGCGTGACATAATTCTATTGTCAACTTGCGATTAAAAAGTTTGGGGCCTGACGGCCGAGTGACTAGCACTATGGTGCCCGTGCCATGGATGTTTGTAATGGTTGGGATTCCACTTAAAACAGTAGGTCTCGGTCTAACATGACTGTAGAGCATTGAGTGTAGGCTGACAACCCTATTCCTTAAAAGGAAAGGCATCTTCTGTCTTGAAATCTGCCAATAGGCAGAAGACCTTGGCCCACCATAGGCTGTAGTGCCAGGGAGTTAAGTATGATTCTTATAGACTCAGTAATAAAAAAATTAAATTGCTATAAGGATATATAAATTACTATTTAATATACATTATTATACATAACTATTCCTTAAATATATTACTATAGAGCGTTGGGCGTAAGGCTAGCAACCCTACCCCGTAAAAAGAAAACCATCTCCTGTCTCGAAATTTGCCGACCCACTATGAGGTTGTTGAGCCAAACAAAATGTTTGTCTTTTTGTGTCCTAATAGTTCAAATGTCCAGAAATGATTACATATTTTAGCTTTAAACATTAAAAAAAGATTAAATGACCAAACTTTGTACAACTACGATTTTAAAGTAATAAATCGATTAAATTCAGAAACGGAATAACTTGAAATAAGTAAAAAATAAAAAAAATAAAATAATAAAAAGATCAGAAAAATTAATAAACAAATATGCAATTTACTAAAATAATAATGAACGTTTTTTACTATTACAAATAACTGGGAATGGACTTTACGAGGACTAATCCATAAAACGCCAAGACAGTTACTGTAGCATTACAAATTGGTAAAAAAAATCAGAAAAATCTGATTCTAAACTTTAAATGAGTGCATCATATTTCTTTAAAAGTTATTTTGGAACCATTGCAAATTGATCATTTTGTGTTATTGAAGAAAGTCTCTTTCTTGCATTAGTTTTCGCAACTATCAGTTATTCTTAACATTATTTTACATTGGGCATGAGACCAAGAATTCAATTCGTAAATGTTTGTGCAAAAATATAACAAAAATCAACATGTTTGAAAAACTAAATATTTCATTAAGTAAGAGAAAATTTAAGGTAATCACAAAAATAGTTTAGATCTGCATCATTCTGTTTGATTTAATTGATAAAATATAAACTTCATGTGAAATATTAAAATAAGATCTAATCAATATTCAGAAGAAACATTTATGTGCAATATCAACCACATATTCAATTACATGTAAATACACGCGTGCAAAATAAAAATATATAGTTCTTGTGTTGTTTTGCATCAAGATGAAAAATATTCTGTGAGTTGAAAGTAATTGTTCTCAAGTAATTGAAAAGTGCTTTAATTTTCGATTAAAATATAAAAGATTTATTTGTTAAAAAATTAAATTTAGAAATCAAAAAACACACTTAAATAAATTTACCTAGTATTAATTTTAATAAAAAACCATTTATATATAAATCACAAACAATAACTTATTATATTTTCTGTCTCCCATGCATTGTGCTTGTTTGATATTGCTTTTATTTAATAGTCAGTTGAGTTAAAGTAGTTGAAAAATAATACATTAATTTTAGATCAAACTATAAAAGATTGATTTGTTAAGAAAAATTAATTTTCAAAATCAAAAAACACACTTAAATAAATTTACCTAGCATTAATTTTAATAATAAAATATTTATATATAAATCACAAACAATAACTTATTATATTTTCTCTTTCCCATGCAATGTCCTTCATTTGACATTGCTTTTATTTAATAGTCAATAAAAAATAATTTAAATGCATTCTTAATTTATGAGAAATTTTAATAAAAGACAAAAAATATGTAAATGCTGTTTTTCATTAGACACAAATATTTACTGATATTAAAATATCAATATAAAAAGTAATTTTAGCTAAAATAACATATTTTTGAATTAATATATTAAGCGTAAATACTATTTAGTTGAAAAGTCATTTAAATTGCATTAAAAGAGTTATACCGAAATTAAAATTAAAACATAATCAGCTAGAAAATCAGATTTAAATTTGAATGCTCATATTTATTTCATTGGAAACATTGTTACTTTAATAGCTTTATGATTGTTTGATAGTACGTTACTATGGAAATTTAATTCTGGATATTAACAATAGTTTATTATAATAGCGTATTTGTGTCACATTAAATAGCTACTCGAAGTAAACAATGATATCAATCAGAAGGGATTGATATATGTACAATGCCATATCATAAAGGCATTGTAACATAACTTATCATAATAAAAAATTTTGCACAATCTATCCCAAATACATTATGTGCAAAAAAGAAAAATACAATTCTGCTATTCAGTTCTTTCTATACATAGAAATAATAATACAAACTGATTATAAATTAAAATACATTAAATTTCCAGTTTTCAATTCAGATTTACGAAAATGTTATTTTGATTAGATGAGTTGGAAATTTTTGATTGATAGATAACTATTCAATTTTTATTCTACAACAAAATAATAATAATGCAAATGAAATTACATTGTATGCAATTAAAATTTGAGTTTAAACGATAAACATCATAATATGTTTTAGAAACATTTAATGCTAATTGCTCTTCACATTTTTGGTATAATATATTGAATATTTTATGGGAAATTTTGTATTATTGAAATACCAGTATACTACAAGTACCAGTATTATTGAAGTACTAGTATACTACAAATACCAGTATTATTGATAATTCAATGTTTGATGCTATTAATGTTTTATTATACACAATACTACAAATAATAATGCAAATTCATTATAAATTAAAATACATGAAATTTATAGTTTTCAATTCAGATTTAGGAAGTGTATGTTATTTGATTAGATGAGTTGGAAATTGAAATTAAGATGTATGTAATTAAAATTTGAGTTTAAATGATAAATATCATAATATGTCTTAGAAACATTTAATGTTAATTGCTGTTTACATTTTTGGTATAATGTGCTGAATATTTTTATGGGAAATTTTATATTATTGAAGTGCCAATATACTACAAGTACCAGTACTAATGAAATACTAGGATATTTCAATAAAATTTGAGATGCTCTTAAGCTTTATTCGTAAGTCGAAAAGCTCTTCCATTGGGGCTCATAGGTGGAATGAATTTGTGAGCTGCAGATCCCATTCCTAAAGAATTTCATTTAAAATTTAGGGGCTGTAGCTGGCGCAAGGTTGAAGTGACTACATATCTGCCGTTGTAGAAATCAATAATCCAGGTGAAAAATGTCAGACAACAAGTACCGAAAAGAAAATTTACTTTTTTAACTCAGCTTCTTTGCTACACATTCATTTTACGTTATGCTTAAACCTCCATAATAAAGAAGATATGGTTCTTATATTGTGGTATGGTTCTGTAGACATGATTCCTTTAATGTAACATATACTCTAAAGTAATATTGAAAATTTTTACATATATGCCATTGCAGAGGTTTGGTTTGGCACTCTACGGTCATTTTTTGCACGTCACTGTAGAGCAAAATTACCACAGGTAAAAATGCCCAGCACTTGAAATTTACTTAAGGTTAAAAAAAATTATTAAAAATAAGAAATATCTTTTCATATTTTCAATATTGATTCTAATATATCAATTGAAAAATAATAATTAATGATGTATGCGATTGCGATAATGCAATTTTATTACTTTCGCATATAGTCCATTTCTAAGTTATCAGAATCTGAATTACTTTTTAAAGTGGATTCCGAACCATACAAACATCCATCAAATTGCCGGGACTCGAACCCGATGCCTGTGGCACAGTCCAATGAGATAAACTACAGTGACAAAAATCATAAATGTGTTAGAGATAAGTAGTTTCAAAATAAATTATCTTTCAAAAGAAAGATGAAATAAATATATCATTTTAATAGGTTTATCATATGTCATAAGTTACGTTGTATGATGAAACAGATTTTTTTTGCAAAAGCAACTTCGGGAAAATTAAATAAACAAGATTCGTTGCTAGTATTAGATTATTTACCTAAGTTATTTACTATTACTCAATATTTTTAATGTGATACTTACATTTTGTTTAACAATTCCTTCATTAAATTAAATCCTTTCAACAGTTTTATGAAGCTCGACTGTGACAAAATATTACTGTGATATGTTGTAGCAGTTATCGTAAAAAATGATAGAATCTTGGTTTGATTTTCGATCCATATGCAATGCAAATATCTATCACCAACAATAAAACTTTAAAAAATTTTAATGGAAGTGAAACCAATGAAATTTTTAATTTTTTAATAATTTAAGCGAAATCAATGAAAATATTTTAATTTCTTTTGTCACCTCTGAAGCACAAATTGTAAAAATCCCTTTATTTTTTATCCCTAGAAGTAAAAATACAGGGGGGAAGAAACAATAATAATCCCTATCGTCTTCCCTCCGCTTGTGAATTAGCAATCGGAAAGGCCATCGAAGGGAAAAGCCTTCTCATGCAGTCGTGTGTGCTGGACAACCATAATAATCAATGGCGCGTGGTATGAGCTGGCAATTGGCCAATGTGAAGGGGAACGCGAACAGTTGGGGGCAATCCGTTTGCATCCCCGATCAACTCCACCCTAGGGCAAATGCAATAATGAGAGAGTCCCAGGGAATTGGCAATTAGTACATAAGTTGTCAGCTTACCAATCTCTTAGCTGGTGTTCCATGTCAAAAACCGTTTTGATTGGGAATCAATACTAAGATTTTCTACTAGAAGTCAACAAGAAAATAATTATTCATCATCCGCAAACTTCTAAGTGTATTATAACAATAATTGTATAAATCCAACAATAAATTTTAATTGTTGGAATTTATTGATATTTATTAGTTACAGATAACTATTGAAAGATTAGCAATTAGTAAAAAAATCGACAGCTTAGCAGTTTCTAAATCGATTTCTATGTCATAACATTGACCCCTATCAAAACATTTAAGTTTTTCTAACTATTAAGAAGAAAAAAATTTTCAACTTCTATAAATCCCAATTGTATAATTCCAACAACATTGTTAGAATTTATTGAGTATTCATTAGTTAATTCAACTAGTTACAGGTAACTATTGAGAGATTACCAATTAGAAATTGCTAAGCTGGTGATTTTTGTACTAAGTCGGTTTCTATGTCATAAACGGTTTTGATAGGGGTCAATGTTAAATTTTTTTATTAGAATTATTAGCAAGAAATTTTTTTTTTCATCATCTGTAAAGTCCTAATTGTATAATAACGATAATTGCATAACTTCAACAATCTTGTTATTAGAATTTATTGAGTATTTATTGGTTATTAGTAATCATTGACAGATTGGCAATTAACATGAGTAGTTGTTTTAGTCACTTTCCATGTCAAAAGCTGTTTTGATTCAAGTCGATACTATTTGTACTAAGAGTATCAATAAGAAAAGGAAAAACGTTCATCATTTGTAAAGTCCTAATCGTATAATAACAATAATTGTATGTTTGTTGTTGTTTCTTATCCCACTTGGCTGGCCAAGCCCACGAGCCCATATGGACTCATGATTGAAGGGGAAGGAAGCAGCTTCTGTTGTGATGGAGCACCCGTAGGTAGAAGCCTGACTTTTGCTCCGTGACGCTCTTACAGTCATAGAAGACCGGGACCTACGGCTTAAAGTGGATTCCGAACCACTACAAACATTCATGGCACCGCCGGGATTCGAACCCGAAACCTGTGGCACCGAGCGCCAGAGCGCTAGACACTCGGCCATTCAGGTCCCAAATTTGCCAACGGCACGCAGTGTTCCCAGGGGGTCACCCACCCAAGTACTGACCGCGCCCAATGATGCTTAACTTCGGTGATCTAACGAGAACCGGTATATTCAGCATGGTACGGCCGTAATAATTGTATAAATCCAACAATAAATTCTAATTGTTAGAATTTATCAGGTATTTATTAGTTACAGGCAACTATTTATAGATTAGCAATTAGTATGAAACTCGCCAGCTTAATAATTTCTAAATCAGTTTCTACGTCATAAACAGTTTTTAATAGAGGTCAATGTTAAATTTTTTTATTAGATCTATCAGAAAAAAAAAAAAACATTTTCATCATCTGTGAAGATGATGAAAATGTTAACTCTAAATCTCTATAACTCTAAAAGTCTTCTTGTTATAATTTATTGACTATTTAGTTATTAGTAATCATTTGCAGATTGACAATTATCATAAGTCGTTAGCTTAAACAGTTTTTCCAAAAATTGATGCAAGTCAATACTATTTGTACTAGGAGTACCAATAAGAAAAGGAAAATAGTTCATCATTTGAAAGGTCCTAATTGTATAATAACCATAATTATATAATTCCATCAATTTACTCTAATTATTGAATATGTATTAGCATCAGGTAACCAGTGACCGATTGGTAACTAATACAAAAACTATCAAAACGATTTCTTAACTTATTTCCGTGTAAAAAATGATTTTGGTTGAGGTTTTATAAGTTTTCAACTAGAACTATTATAAAAAAAATTCACTATATACATATATAAAGACTTAATTGTATAATAATAATTATACGTATAATTCCAATAATATATTCTAATTAAGAATATTGAATTTTTTGAGGATTTATTAGTTACAAATAACTTCTATAAATATTGTATTAAATCATTAAAAAGGTCCATCCTATATGAAATGTGGGTTATAAACAGGATTAGATTTGAAAAGTTAAAAAATGGAAATAGTATTTGTTTTTAAATTAAGAAAATAAGCCAAGTAAAAGAATGAACAATTAAAAAACTATATATTGATATTAAATATTGCATATTAAATATTGATACATAATCCTTTTTTTTCCCTGGAAATATCGCCATTCTAATATTTAAGATGAATTAAAATCTGTATTTTTAATTCTAACGACATGAAGTTCACATTTTATATTATAGTATTCCGTATTATTTTTTCGTAACTTTATTATGTGTTGTATAAGTTGTATCTGGCTAGAAATTAATTCTAAAAACAAAATGTATTGAACATTACCTTAAAATAGTTCAACAGCAATACATATTCGATAATTTTTAGCATAGACCAAAGACGAAAATGTTTTTTTTTTTTAAATATATGTAATATTTCCCGAGAAAATTGAGTGGAAAGTTCTAATCAATTATAAAAGCCAATACATTGGACAAATATGACATGTATAGCCATTGATATGAAAAACAAATATCTAAAAAGCGGTCCCATATCTCTTAATAAATTAGTTCTTTATTGCTCAAAAATTGCTGTTTGTGAGATGTGCTGTGCATAAAACTAATTCCAATACATGAAGTTATGTAAAAGTATTTTTAGTCTCCAAAATTAGTAAAACATTAAAAATAATTCTCTTATGATATAAATTCATTACATTTGTGCAATGACTTCATTGTCTTATAATAATTTTCTCCAATACAACTTCTTCCAATTAGTAATATTTCTTTTGTTAAGAGACATACAAAGATAAAATATTTGCGAGTTACTATTTTAAACAAATATAACATATAACTTAAACATTTTAATCAATATATATAGTTTTTTCTAATGTAGCTGGCAATATAGACTGATCTTTTATGCCATAAATGCTGCACCGACGTTACTCACTTTGCACTACCCAGGGGTCACGTGTAACTTGAAGATAAGCCACGTCACGATGCCCCCGCAACGCTCTACGATCCTATTAGGATCGGGACCTACGGTTTAAAATGGATTCCGAACCACTACAAGCACCCATGGCTCCGCTGGGATTCGAACCCGATACCTGTGGTACCTAGCGCCAGAGCGCCAGCCACTCGGCCATCAGGCCCCCCATTTTAATGAATGGGGAATGCTTTTTTTATTACCGTATATTTATTTATTTGTTTTCTGTAAAATGCAGGGCAAATTATTTGATTTCATTCAAAGTTGACAATATTTTTCATAGTAGATTTAATGTTACTCAGTGTCAAATATTACATTTCACCCATAAAACAATAAATAACGAGGGACAAATAGAATAAATCACAATATTTACATGTCATGCAACAAAAACTGGACAGCTCTGGCAAGGGAGTGAGGACATTCTGTTACAATAGTCATCAAGCAATAAAATGTGCGGCATTCTGTAAAGTAACAATAGTATGACATTGTAACAAGCTGTTGCTTTATATCTAAATGACTCAAATATTGCAGGCCTCACTGACGGGTTAGTGATTTTTTTCTGACTGCAAGTCGGCTCTGGAAGCAATTAAAAATGGAGATACTAACATCACTTCTGCGATAAATGTTCTGCTTGAGACTCTACACTGTAGAGGCAAATCATGTCATCTTCAATGGATTCCTGCACATGTCAACATTGAGGGCAACGAATACGCTGACTCTTTAGCCAAAGAAGCCAGGGACAATGATTAACCCAGGACTACCATCACACTTGCAGATGCTAACGCAGTTGCCAAAAGCCGACTCATTCCTCATAACTTTAAGAAGCCACTCATCACGAATTTCAACTGCCCTATTAAGTTGACATCAGTTATTAGCAGACTCTGAACTAATCATTACAGAGGGATGAAGATTCTCCCAGACAAGACCAGGGAATACATCCCCTGCAAAAATTGCCCCAACGCTTTCCTAACACCTGAGCACATTCTAGAGTGTCCAACACTCACTCCCCATGTTTTGCAATTGGGTAGGGTGCCAATCGAGGCCAACTTAAAAGAAGTCTTGTATAGTGAAACGGCGCAGTTGCTAGCGGCCGCTATCGTGAAGACTTTTGACTTGATCTAACTTTAATAATAATATTTTAAATCCATGGACACGATAACAACAACAACATTGTAACAATAATATGAGAGACATTCTATAACAATCGTTATCGAATCTAGTAATTTCGAACAGAGTAACTGTAGCATATACTTCCATTGAAAATCGAATCCTCATCTTTTTTAAAGCCAGCCCAAGTGATTTTATATTAAAAGACGAATAGGTAACTAAGAAGTATTTTAAAAGCTAATTTCAAGATTTAGGTTATAAGAACCAATCGCAAATGTATTCAACATATATTGTTTATTCAGATACCATTTTCCATCTAAATACCTAAAATAAAGGTTTCTAATGTAACAAGTAATATAAAAAAAAATTTTAAAGTCAATTCCTACTTTTTTTTTATTATATTGCAGAAAGTCCTTTATAAATAATTTTCATTCATTTTTTAAAGTTTATCTGGCGCCATCTATTGGTAGATATATGCAACTTAAATCTAAATAAAGCTAAAATTAATTAATTAAATTTAATTACTGAATTAATATTTGAAAAAACTGTATTAACATCAAGTGTCCTCCACTACAAGTTCAAAAAAATGTATTTGAACTTGAGTGGATAAATACAAAGTATTTTATTAACGATTGAAAATTTGAACAATATATATATATATATATAGGGAGAGTGTGCACTAATAGAAGGAATTGAAAAAGGGATTAAAAGATTCATATTTATTCATTAATATGGGAACCGAATAACTTTTTTGTTATTTTTCGCTAAATTTTAAATTTATTAAAATAATATACACATATAATTAATCTTTATTCAATACGAAACATAAGATAATTCATGTTAGTATGTGTAATTTTTTTAAAATTAATTATTTGTAAACAAAAAGCATTTTAAAAAAGATATTTACTTGCATGGCATATAAAAATTTAACTTTTACATATTTTAAAAAAATTCAACACAATTTTAAAATATGAAAGAATTATAAAAAAAAACATATTTTAAAATCCTGTATTCATATATTTAATTCAAAATTTATTATGCATATAAGTCATATTTCCAACTAGAAAATGGTTGGATAAATATTTGAATAGAGTTACATTTTAGCAAAGTATAACATAACGAAGTGCAGCATTTAATATTTAATGAAAAGTTTAAAAGTGGTGAGGATCCTTAACTATATTTAAATGAGCTCTGTATCATTAACTACATCTGCAAAGCGACTTTATACCATTAGGAACCAACAGACTGTTTAATGTGTTTTTGTTGATTCTAAGGTATACTTTGTAGAAAAATGAAGTTGAATTTAAAAAATCAGGTTAAGTCTTTCAGCAATGATATATATTCAAGCATTTGAAATTTATTTTATTTTAATAATGCGCTATAAATATTTTAAATCATATCAAGTTTTTACAATAAAGTAATAAATTTTAATAAACGTTATACTATCAAATAAATCATAATTATAATAGTTATGAATATCACTCATTAAAATTTAGGATGAAAAATCAATGACTGATATTCATAACTATTATACAAAAAAGAAATCTCCAAAAAATTATAATTATCCTATCAACCATCTAAAGGAACACTGTTAACCGTCTTAAGAGTGTTTCCTATCAGTAGTGCTGACAATTACAGAAGAATTATTAAAATTTAGGATAAAAAATCAATTATTCTTAATTTGTTTATAATTTTTTCAATTCCTCCTATTATCTCACACTCTTCCTATATATATCTTGCTCAAATTTTCATCGTTAATAAAATACTTTTTATTCCTCCACTCAAGTTCATACACATTTTTTTTTGAACTTGTAGTGGATGATACTGGATGTTAATACAGTTTTTTCAAATATTAATTACACTGAAGTGACAAAAGTCATGGGATACCTCTTAATATCGTGTCGGCCCTCCTTTCGCCCGGCGAAGTGCAGCAACTCGACGCGGCATGGACTCAACAAGTCGTTGGAAGTCTTCTGCAGGAATATTGAGCCATGCTGTCTCGATAGACGTCCATAATTGTGAAAGCGTTGATGGTGCAGGATTTTGGGCATGAACAGACCTCTCGATGATGTCCCATAAATGCTCGATGGGATTCATGTCTGGCGATCTAGGTGGCCAGATCATTCGTTGGAATTGTCCAGAATTTTTTTCAAACCAATCGCGAATAGTTGTGGCCCGGTGACACGGCGCGCATTGTCATCCATAAAAATCCCATCGTTGTTTGGGTACATGAAGTCAATGAATGGCTGCAAGTGATCTCCAAGTAGCTGAACATAAGCATTTCCAGTCAATGTTCGGTCCAGTCGCACCAGAGGACCAAGTCCATGCCATGAAAAAACAGCCCACACCATTACGGAGCCACCACCAGCTTGAACAGTGCCTTGCTGACAGTTTGGGTCCATGGCTTCGTGGGGTCTGCGCCACACTCGAACCCTACCATCAGCTCTTACCAACTGAAATCGTGACTCATCGGACCAGGCCACGGTTTTCCATTCATCTAGGGACCAACCGATATGCTCACGTGCCCACGAGAGTCGCTGCAAGCGATGTCGTTCTGTCAGTAAAGGCACTCGAGTCGATCTTCTGCTGGAATAGCCCAAGAAAGCCAAATTTCTCCGCACAGATCTAACAGACAAGTCCCTTGTACGTCCCACATTGATTTCTGCGGTTATTTGACGCAGTGTTGCTTGTCTGTTAGAATTTACGACTCCTTGAAGACGTCGCCGGTCTCGGTCGTTAAGTGCAGGCGGTCGACCACTGCGCTGTCCATGGTGGGATGTTATGCCTGAAATTTCATACTCTCGGCACACTCTTGACACAGTGGATCTGGGAATGTTGAATTCCCTAACGATTTCCGAAATGGCATGACCCATGCGTCTAGCTCCAACTAACATTCCGCGTTCAAAGTCTGTTAATTCCCGTCTTGCGGTCATCATCACATCAAAACCTCTTCACATGAATAACTTGAACAGAAATGAAAGCTCTGCGAAAGCACTGCGCATTTATACCTGTTCTACGCGATGCTACTGCCATCTGAAAATTTGCATATTGCTATCCCATGACTTTTGTCACTTCAGTGTAATTCATTCATTAAATTTAATTAATTAATTTTAGTTTTTTTTAAATTTAAGTTGCACATATCTACCAATAGAGGGTGCCAGATAAACTTTAAAGAAAAATGAATGACAATTATTTATAAAGGACTTTCTGCAATATAGTGGGAAAAAAAAGTAGGAATTGCCTTTAATTTTTTTTTTATATTACTTGTTATGTTTTCAAGTGAGTACATAGAATTAATCTACTTAACTTTGAATTCTTTTTAATTGCTAATACTACTGATAGGAAACATTACTTTGTTCCTTTAGATAATACGAATAACCATGATTTTTTGGAGATTTATTTTTTGGATAATGGTTATAATTATAATAGTTATGAATGTCAGTCATTAATTTTTCATCCTAAATTTTAATGATTCGTAATTTGTTTATAACTTATGCTTTTCAAGTGTTTTCATAGTATTAACCTTAACGTTGAATCCTTTGCAATTGTTAACACTATTGATAGGAAACACCAATTCAGTTAATATTGTTCCTTTAGATGATAAGGATAACTGATTTGTTTTTTTGATAATAATTATAATTATAATAGTTATGAATGTTAGTCATTGATTTACTCATCCTAAATTTTAATAATTCCTAATTTGTTTATATATTTCAAATGTGTGCATAGTATTAACCTCTTTAGAGTTGAATCTTTTCTAATTGTTAACACCGCTTCAGACGGTTAATATTGTTCCTTTAGATGATAGAACTATGACTTTGGAGATTTTGTTTGGATAATAGTTATAATTAAAATAGTTTTGAATATCAGTCATTGATTTCTTCATCTTAAATTTTAATGATTCGTAATTTATTTAAAATTTATGTTTTTCAAGTATGTGCATTATATTAACAATTAGAAAGGATTCAAAGTTAAGTAGGTTAACACTACTGATAGGAAACACCGCTTCAGATTGTTAATATTGTTCCTTTAGATGATAAGGTTAACTATGCTTTTTGGGAGATTTGTTTTTTGAAGGGATTTTCCTATATGTGCTTACGATCATAATGTTCCATAACAATTGAAAAACCAATAAATTAAACGTGTTTGAAGCCTAGCTTCAATTTAAAACATTTTATACCTCCTTAAATCCTACAAACATTTTATATCAAAAATAAATTTGATCCTTCAATGTGTTACATATCCATTAAAATTAACTAGTTAAACAGAACTTTGAACCATTTGACCTAGTTCTAAAACATATAACAGCCATTTTAATTTTTCCCTCTATCCTCAAAAACGTTATATTAGAATAATTTTCTTTCAATTCATCGTATTGCAAAACCAAATTCAACCATTAAACATGTGTTTGAACCATAGCACCAATGTTTACGGGAAATCTAAATGCTTTAATTATTTTGAAAAATTGTCAGTGTGCACCATAACCATTGAAATTAGCCAGTTAAATGTATTTTTGAAATTAGTTTAATGTATTTTTCCATGACAATTGAAAAGAAACTAGTTAACGTGTATGCATCATATCTTCCATTCGAAATGTTTTCTACCATTTCAAACATTTTATAATAAAAATAGTTTTGATCCTACATTGTGTTTCCTAACTATTAAAATTAAACAGTTAAATGTGATTTTGAGCTATTTGATTCAGATATAACTATTTGTTTGAATTTGAACTATTTCTTCTCATTATCATACTCCCTCACCCTCCAAAAAATAGTTATAATGGATTGACTATCATCCGATGTTTACTGTCAATCAAATTCAAATGTTTACTGTCAATCTGAATTCTTCAACTGTTTTACAATAAGTAATAATTATCATCACGTTTCATAACCACTGAAATTAATCAGTTAAATATGTTTTTGAACCATTTGACACAGTTATAAAAATATTGGGGCATTCTCAATTCTTCCCACTACTCTCAAAAAATATAATGGAATAATTGTCATTCAATACATCGTGTTCCAAAACCATTAAGGCCAACCACATAAACATGTTTTTAAACCAAAGCTTCACTTTCAAATGTTTACTTCACCTGGTTTATTGCAAGGAATAATTGACATCGTGTTCCCTGAACCATTGAAATTAATCAGTTAAATTTGTTTTTGAGCCATTTGGCACAGTTAAAAATTATTAAGGAATTCTCAGTTCTTCACACAATCCTCAATAAAATTATAATGGAATAATTGTGTCACTCAATACATCGTGCTCCAAAACCATTAAGGAAAACTACGCAAACATGTTTTTAAACCAAAGCTCCAATTTCAAAAAGCTCTTTTTCTAGTGCCTGTTTAATTCAACTGGTTTATTGCAAAGAATAAATGTCATCGTGCTCCATAACTATTGAAATTAATCAGTTAAATGTGTTTTTAAAGTATTTGACACAATTACAAGAAAATGAGGCATTCTCACAATTCTTCGTATTAATCTCATATGGAATAATTGTCATTCAATACATCATGTTCCAAAACCATTATGGCCAACCAAATAAACATACTTTTAAATCAAAGCTTCCCTTTCAAAAGTTCCCTGGCAATCTGGATAGTTCTACTGGTTTATTGCAAGGAATAATTGTCATCGTGTTCACTAACTATTGAAATTAACCAGTTAAATGTGTTTTTGAGCCATTTGATTACAATGCTACAATTAAAAAAATTTGAGGCATTCCCAATTTTTCACACTATCCTCAAAATAGTTATAATGTAATAATTGTCTTTCAATATATGGTGTTCCAAAACCATTAAGTCCAACCATATAAACATGCCTTTAAACCAAAGCTTCACATTCAAATGTTTATTTCAACTGGTTTATTGCAAGAAATGATTGGCATTGTGTTCCCTAATAATTAAGATTAACCAGTTAAATGGTACTGGTAACGGAATGGTAAAGAGTAAATTTGAATCCTTGGGAACGGTTATAAAATTATAGAAGCATTCTCAATACTTCACAGTACCTTCAAAAACTTATAATGAAATAATTGTATTCAACACATCACGTTCCAAAACTATTAAGGCTAATCACATAAACCTGCTTTTAAACCATAGCTTCACTCCCAAATGCTTACATGAACTGGTTTATTGCAAGGAATAATTGCCATCTTGTTCTATAATCATTAAAATTAATCAGTTAAATTTATTTTTAAACCGCTTGACACAGTTATAAAATTATTGAAACAATCTCAAAATAATTATAATGGAATAATGGTTCTTCAATACATCGTGTTCCAAAACCATTAAGGCCAACTACACAAAATGCATTTAAACCAAAGCTTCACATTCAAATGTTTGCATCAACTGGTTTATTGCAAGGAATAATTGTCATCGTGTTCCATAACCATTTAAATTAACCAGTTAAATGTGTTTTTGAACTATTTGACTCAATTACAGATGCCAGTTGGGACATCTAAATCCTGCAGTCGATCCACGTCCTGCTTTCTCATTGAAGCAAGATTGGGGAAACAGCAGCTTCGCTTACAAGAATCCGGCTTTTACGAACGACTTGTTTCTGATCAGCGATTTTACACTTCGCCAAGAATTCCATTTTGCCGCCGGAGATTCCACCGATCGATAACTCAGAGGCGAATGTCCGGCGGTGAGATTTGCAGCGTTTTAACACTTTTCGTTCGTTTGCTTGTAGTAGTACGAGAAAGGACAGAACAGCGATTTATAACATGAATCAAAATTCATTTTACTCTCTCGTACAGTAACATGAATTGAAATTCATTTTACTATCTTGTACAGTAACATGAATCGAATGTTATTGTACAAGATAGTAAAATGAATTTGTTGATGTTAAGATAAAACTCAATATTTTCGAATTAATTTATGCTGACTTGAAGCTACTTTCTCATGTTTTTAATAATATTTATCATATTTTTATCACATCTCCTTCAAAGGAAAATATTCTAAATAATAAGTTTTCACCAAAATTTTTATTTATTGGTGAAAGTTCGTTTGTTTGTAGAACGAAATTCGAACGAACGAAAGAAAATTCGTTCGTTTCCTTGCAGTAGCACATGAAAGGGCAGAATTTTGATTTATAACATGAATCGAATGTTATTGTACAAGATATTAAAATGAATTTGTTCAGAGGTTAAAATATAATTTTTTTTAAATTAAAATAAATATTGACTTAAAGCTATTTTGTCATATTTTTAATATTTTTTATCAAATTTTTATCATATCTTCTTCATATAAAAATAATATAAATAACCGTTTTTCACGAAAATTGTAAAAAATTATAATTGGCCCAATAAAATTGATAGTTTTAAAAGAATTTATTAATGTTAAAGTATTAAAAAATACTGGATCAGATATAGCCAGTATTTGTCCAGTGGTAAGATTTGCAACGCTTCAACACTTTCCGTTCGTTTGCTTGTAGAAGTACAAGAAAGGACAGAACTTTCATTTATAACATGAATCGAATGTTATTGTACAAGGCAATAAAATGAATTTGTTTGAGAGGCTAAAATAGAATTCACAATTTTGAGTTAATTTATGTTGACTTGAAGCTAGTTTCTCATATTTTTAATAATTGTTATCATATTTTTATCAAACCTTCTTTAAAAAAAATAATAGCTTGCAGTAGTACAAGAAAGGACAGAACTTTGATTTATAACATGAATCGAATGTTATTGGACACGGTAGTAAAATGAATTTGTTCGAAAGGTTAAAATAAAATTCATATTTTCGAATTAATGTTACGTTGAAGCTATTTTCTCATGTTTTTAATAATTTTTATGATATTTTTATCACACAATCATTAAAAGAAAATAATATGAATAATCATTTTTCACGAAAATTACAATTGCCCCAACAAAATGGATGATTTAAAAAGAATTTATTAATGAAGAAAAATTAAAAAATACTGGCTCAGATATAGCCAGTATTTTAACACTTTAGGTTCGTTTGCTTGCCGTACAAGAAAGGACAAAAATTTGATTTATAACATGAATCGAATGTTCCTGTACAAGATAGTAAAATGAATTTATTGAGAGGTTAAAATAGAATTCATATTTCCTTCGAGTTAATTTATTTTAAATTGAAGCTGTTTTCTGATGTTTTTAATAATTTGTATCATATTTTTATTATATCTTCTTCAAAAGAAAATAATAAAATAATCATTTTCACGAAAATTGTAAAAAAAAATATATAATTTTCCAAATAAAATGGATTATTTTAAAATAATTTATTAATGAAGGCGAATAAAAAATGCTGGTTCATATATAGCCAGTATTTGCAGTGTTTTAACACTTTACGTTCGTTTGCTTGTAGAAGTACAAGAAAGGACAGAACTTTGATTTATAACACGAATCGAATGTTACAGAACAAGGCAATAAAATTAATTTGTTTGAGAGGATAAAATAGAATTCACATCTTCGATTTAATTTACGCTGACTTGAAGCTATTTTCTCATGTTTTAAATAATTTTTATCATATTTTTATTATATCTTCTTCAAAAGAAAATAATAAAATAATCATTTTTTACAAAAATTGTAAAATATTATAACTGGCCCAATAAAATGGATAATTTTAAAAGAATTTGTAAACAAAGAAGATTGAAAAAATACTGACTCAGATGTAGTATAAAAAGAGACTTGTATTTTGAAAACCAATTTAATAGATTATTAGATCTAACAATAAAAAAAATGATATTCCTCATATTTTTGAGGATAAAATGAACTTGTCTAGGAAATTTAGTTACCAAAATTCTCGGTTTTTCAGTATTACATCAATTTTAAAATAATTTTAAAATAATTTCAGATAATAAATGCTTATAATTCACAATATTGAATAATATAGCAATTTGAAAAGAGAATAAAATTATCGAAAGTTTTAATTATCTAACTAAGCATTACTTTTGAAAATTATACCATAAAACTATTTTTGTCATTTATATAATTATATAATATTTTTAATTTATATATTTATTTTACCATTTTGCTATTTGTAAAATTATTTTTGCCTTTTTTTTTTTAATCATGCCATTTATTATTTTTGAAGACATAAAATTATAATGATATCAAAATTAAATACTTGAATTAGTTTTCAAATATTTAATTTTGATGTCTTTCTCACCAAATACTGATTTATTAAGGAAATTTTAACACACACACATATATATAAATGAAAAAATAAATTAATCTATAAAACGGAGACTTAATACGAAGTTATTCTGAAAGGCTTACAACTTTTGAGTAGCATTCAATTAAAACAAGTAATATATAAAAAAAAAATTTAAGTCAATTCCTACTTTTTTTTCATTGTATTGCAGAAAGTCCTTTATAAATAATTTTAATTCTTTTTTTATAAATTAATCTGACGCCGTCTATTGGTAGATCTATGCAACTTAAATCTAAAAAAAAAAAAAAATTAATTGATTAATTAATTTTTTAATTCTGAATTAATATTTAAAAAAACTGTATTAACATCCAGTGTTATCCACTACAAGTTCAAAAAAAAAAAAAAAATGTATTTGAACTTGAGTTGAGGAATAAAAAGTGTTTTATGAACGATTGAAAATTTGAACAAGATATACACTCAAGAGCCAAAACGTTATGACCACCTGTCAATAACGAGTTGGTCCACCTTTGGCGCGCAACACAGCTTCAACCCGCCTTGGCATGAATTAATACCTCCAATTAATACCAGTTAAATACCACTTCCACCTGATCACGTGCCTTACACCTCATCCAGGCGAATTCATTGCAAAATGTAGGGGTGGTCATAATGTTTTGGCTCTTGAGTGTATATAGGAAGAGTGTGAGATAATAGAAGGAATTAAAGAAAAAAAACCTATTATTTAAAAAAAAAATTTTTTTCTTACTTTGGCACTCATAGTAGTTAGACAAAGAAAAACTGATTCATGCCAAATTCATTGAAGGTGAAAAATTCCTCGACTTCTATTAAAACAGTTAAATTAAATAGGAAGAACAGATTGAATTTTTGGCTTCAGTAATTCTTTTTAAGTACATGCAACATCAACAAGAAAAAAATATCATCAGACGGGAGTTTTTTTTTAATTTAATATGTTGACTGATTACGAATCAGTACTTCTAATGAAACCTTTGTTTTGCTCTTAAAACATCAATCTGGTAGCCTTTATATATATAGGCTACCAGATTGATGTTTTAAAAAAAGGAGAAAAACGTATTTTGAATCCCTTTAAGTTTTTATTTGTTTTTCGTGGAAAATTTCAAATCACCTGGATTACATATTTGAAAAGCCAGCACTCTTATTTTTTGAGAGAAATAATATTAATAATGAAATTATTATGAAATGGAAAGAATATCATTAGTATAAAGATAATTTAATTTAATTTATTTTTAAATAATTTTTATATTCGGACATGAAATTTAATAAAAATACTTTAAATAATCACAAAGGTTAAAAGTTACATTTAAGAAAATGTTTTCAGTTACGATTCTGCTTAAATAATTTTAAATTCAAAAAATATTTTTGGTTTATTTTGCTGCATAAATAATTTGTTTTTGTTTTTCTAAGCCATAATGAAAAAATAAATTTAAAAAAAAACCATAAAAATATAGTAAAAAAAGTAATTCCACGAATTTTAATTCACTTTTTGGATTTTTTAATATATTTTTATTTTTAACGAAATAAAGCATTTAAAGGAATATTTTGTTGATTTCAAACTCAGAAATTTAAATTAACTAATTTCCATGTAAAACTTTCTTTCTTGCAAAGAGACTTTTATTGCTAAGAAACGTAATTACCGTTGTCTTTTGATAAGAAATGCTTTTGGTAATATACTATATCGTTTTTTCCCTCAGAATGTTTAAAGTAAAACTAATATGGAGACACACATAATAAAGAAAATGTTTCTGTCCTAAGTATTAGTAAAAGTTACATTTTGTAAAATAACTTACTAATTTAAAAATCACTGTGTAATTTAACATAATTTACATTAAATATAGTAATTATCATTTTAATAATTAATTTAAATTATATTTATGAAACACATACTATGTCATTTTACTTTATTTTTATATTTATTAAAATTATGTTTTTGTTTAGTCTTTTTAATCTGCTTTCTATAAATTTCATAAAAAACAAGTATTATAAAATTTTTTTTTTTAAAGTCAATTTCTACTTTTTTCTCACTCGCAGAAAGTCCTTTATAAATAATTTTCATTCATTTTTTTAAGTTTATCTGGCGCCATCTATTGGTAGATATATGCAACTTAAATCTAAAAAAAAAAAAAACTAAAATTAATGAATTAAATTTAATTACTAAATTAATATTTGAAAAAATTGTATTAACATCAAGTGTCATCCGCTACAAGGTCAAAGAAATGTACTTGAAGTTGAGTGGATGAATAAAGATAATTTTATGATCGATTGAAAATTTGAACAAGATATATATAGCGAGAGTGTGAGCTAATAGAAGGAATTGAAAAAAAGATGTATTTTAAATTTTATCCGTAGAAAATTATTTATTAAACATTTGTAACGCACCATTGCTGGCGTACAGGAGGACAAGGGTTCGATTCCCATTGATAGGAGATTCTGCAGTCATTACTTTACAAAAAGGAACAGATTCGTTGGCCACTGCAATATATGTCCTCCCTGACTACTAAACAAAGTTAGGGAGTGTTTGAGTTTTCTCCGCAACAAAAGTAGACGATTGTTATTTAAAGTGTTCTTTAAAGGTAAATAAAATAGAATTACACGATGTAATATACCCGAACCTTAAAATATCGACAATAAGTAAGTATTTAGTGATAATTGATACGTTATTATACAGTTTTGATAAAAATAATTGCTAAAATTTTCAACATATGTATGTTTAGCGTAATAATTTTTAAACTACAAAAAGATTGGATTACCACACACACATGAAAATGCCGTGCATTTCTTTAAAAATTTTATTAGGTTAATTAAAGTAATAAAAAAGCATTTATAATAATACATTCCTACATGGATAATAATAGCCTTATGTTGGAAATATTTGTATCGAACTGTATTGTGCTGTTTCATGCTTTATGAATTGTGACATAGATAAAAAGTTACATAGATTTATATTGAATGTAAAACGAAAAAGATTTTGCAGAAGATTTAAGAAAATTTAATTTAATTTTCAAATTTATTAAATTTAGGTTTATTCATTTAATAAATTTATTAAATTATAATGAATATATTTATACGCTTTTCTCTTACAAGAGAAAAATTATCCAAAATAGAAATTGAAAAATTAAGATACTTTAAAATGTCTAGATGAGTGTTGAACTTTTAGTGGACCAAATTTCGTTCATTATTGTTTTCCAAGTGGTATCTGTGGTTTACTGAGTCAGTAATGTCACTTGAAAAGGGCGTGGCGGATATACTAAAAAAAGTATCAATAATTTGAAACACTGTAGATTTGTACAAATACTTGACAGTCCCCCTTCTATCCTACCATTTTCTTGTGATTATCATTTTTAAAATTCCCTAAAAAGGTTACTTTTTCTTTCACAACTTTTTACATTTGCAAGGGAAGAACAAAAAATAAGTAATATAAAAAAAAAAAATTTAAAATCAATTCCTGCTTTCTTTTCACTCTATTGCAGAAAGTCCTTTATAAATAACTTTCATTCATTTTTTTTTAGTTTATCTGGCGCCATCTATTGGTAGATACATGCAACTTACATCTAAAAAAACTAAAATGAATGAATTAAATTTAATTAATGAATTAATATTTTTAAAAAACTGTATTAACATCAAGTGTCATTCCCTACAAGTTCAAAAAAAAATGTATTTGAACTTGAGTGGATGAATAAAAAGTATTTCATTAACGATTGAAAATTTGAACAAGATATATATAGGGAGAGTGTGAGCTAATAGAAGGAATTGAATAAAGATCGACGTTAATATTATGGTGATATCATGTACCACACATGACACCAAGCCCTGTGGCGACTCTGCACTGAATATTTGAATGGACAAGGAATATGGTAAATCCCATATATATTCCGAAATATTATTTATTAATAAACATAGTTACATATATGTTAATGTATAATAAATTGATAAAATCATATTTGTGAAGTCTGTTACTGCTTTATTTTTAGATCGTTTTTTAATATTAAGTTCATATCCATATTCAGTAGTTTATTACAGGAATAATTTCCTGTACATCCAGTCTTTTCTTAATATTTATTTCTTTAAGTTTAGTATTAATTTAAATATCTATATTTAATACATTTTTCTCTCGATGTAATTAGTTTCATTAACCCTTTCATTAAATTGCCTTCTTTATTTTGCAGAAAACTGCAAGTTGCATTAGCCATTTATATTATTACTCTCATCTAAAGCAATTGAATATATTTCTGAATACTTTAAGTAGTTATGTATTTTCTAAGAATTGTGTCTTACTAGATTTTTAATTATATTGAGACTTATTGGCAACTCATTTATATACTTTATAAACGAGTATTTTTCTATAAAATTTGTACTACCTGCTGAAAAGCTTGTTTTACGAATTCTTTTTCAGAAAGAGCTTTATCGTGGTTAAAAAATGCAATGGACTACTTGAAAACTAGCAGCTGTAATATTACATTTGGGAATGAAAAAAAAAGTTTTTTTTAGCTTGGTTTGGGAATGAGTCTGTTTTTCTTTCTAAAAAAGTGTCTTTTTCTTTCTTCGGTTGTTGAAAAGTCGAAACTTGAGTGAAACTTTTCAAAATGTCTTTTTACATTGAATGAAGAGAAGTAACTGTTTGGTTACAAAATTCACAGTAGTTTTATTTTTTCAATCACACCCTATTTAGCAAACCATTCTGTTTAATATAGTATAAAACTTGTTGCGTTTGTTTTTTATTTTTTCTGATTAATGTACTTATATATATATATATATATATATATGTAGATGGGGAAATTTAATAATAAAAAAATAATAAAGTTGAATTTATAAGCAATTTTAATTGCGTATGCCAAGCCTGCTAATAAATTCAGCACTGCGAATTGGTACACCTCTTTTCTACGATGCAACGAGAATACTACAAGAGTTTGACCGACTGTAGTTTTTTTTTCTTCTGTATGCCAGAAGTCATGTATAAGTAAGGATTCCTGAAGATCGGTCAAAAATAGGGTCAATTGGAATTAATTTTTTTTTTTTTTACAAATTTAATATCACATATTTATACTTTAATTTTTTAACATTTTCGATTGTCTGTTTCCTCTTTTATGATATAAAAATAAACAAAATTAGTCTATAAATATTAATCTCCTATTATATAAATAAATCTATAAATTAAGAACTATTTATATATATTTCATAGTCTATTTCAATCTTTAAAACCTATAAAACCCGCCGGCTAGACACTGATTCACGAAATCTCTAAAAGGCCTTCGTGGATCAATGTCATCGGTTCACTACGTTTGATTTAAATTATTCTTTCTTTTCAAATAATATATATGTTACAATTTCTGAATAATGTGCTGCAGTTAGATTTTTTACAAAAAGTATCTTGGCTGCCAATCATACGCAAAATCATCAAGAAAAGAGAGACGGTTATTAGATCCTTTCTTTCTTTTTTTTTTTTTTTTTTTCATTTTCGTATAGTTTGGGTTAACTTGGCTCAAAAAGTATAAATATGCTAAATACTTTATATCATTATGTGTATGATTGCTCATTAATATTTAATTTATTCAAAAACTATGTTGGCTTTCAAATTGTATTTAAGCAAAAAAAAAAAAAAAAAAAAAAAAGAGGCAACGAATTACACCATTGCTTATTTTACTAATGAGAAATCTGCAATAATTTTTTTTATTTTCATAAATTACCATGATTAAAAGGTGGAAATCAAATATCAATCGGTACTTAAATATACTTTCATTAAACCACGATAAATTATCCATATTTATACTTTAATTTTCCTGTATATAATGAGCCTCTAAAGTAATACGTGTTCCTAAATATAATGAGGCAAATACAGAAGATATAATAAAAAAATATGAAAAACTTTTGTAAAGAAGTATTCACCAAAATTAACATTCTACATTTGTAAATAATATCGAATAAATTTATTCTAATTTGGTTTATATTGCATTTTGATGATTTTTATATGGTGATATCAGGTTTCGTAACCAAATAATAAAAATGCTGGACTAAAACAGCAATTATTGTTCTCGTGGTATTTTGTTTTCCAAAATTGGCAACTGCAGACATTTAAGATATGCAGCCTAATGTTAAATGTAAACTGTAACCATGGAAACAGGCAATGCTATCTTCCTGGAAAGTATTTGCTTCGTTTTAAATGGATTGCTGAATTGGAACATTTCCAAGACCATCGAAAAAAAGCGATATTCTCGAACAAGTTTATTTCCTAAAACAAAATGTAATGCAATGATTTCTTTTATTAGCTTTACTTTTGAGTGAGAGAGTTTTGTCTTTATATTCTTTCAAAAAAATAAAAGATAGGAATCGTGACAATTGATAGTCTGATTTGAAAATATTTCACTATAAGAAATGCAATATTTTGCAAATTTCATTGAATTTCATTTTTAATACAAGCATTGAATAGGTAATATCAAGAATGATATATCACAATTTGTCCTTGATTTGAATACAAATCTGCATATTCAACTGGCATGTTACGGTTATAGATTTTATGCCAAAAAAAATTATTATTTTTTTCCTATGTTATTAAATATTATTAGGTATTAAATGACTCCAGTGTTCTTATTGGAAGAAAAAATAAACAAGATTTAAAATACTTATTCAGGAAGATTTCAGGAGAAATATATTCAATTTTGTATACGATCTTATTTTTAACATCTCTAAGTAGTTAAACAATTAAAATAATTTGATAAAAAGCACAGATATTGTAGTAAAACATTGATTTTTATTATGAAAAGCCTTTTTTTCCAATTCCTTCTATTAGCTCACACTCTCCCTATATATATATATATATCTTGTTCAAATCTTCAATCGTTCATAAAATACTTTTTATTCATCCACTCAAGTTCAAATACATTTTTTTGAACTTGTAGTGGATGACACTTGATGTTAATGCAGTTTTTTTCAAATATTGATTCAGTAATTAAATTTACTTAATTTTATTTTTTTTAGATTTCAGTTGCATATATATGCCAATAGATGGCGCCAGATAAACTTAAAATAAATGCATGAAAATTATTTATAAATTACTTTCTGCAATGTAGTGAAAAAAAAGTGGGAATTGACTTAATTTTTTTTTTTTATATTACTTGTTTTAATTTTTAAAAAAATGTGAAATTTGTGCGGGAGTTTTCGTTACAAGAAAGAGAAAAAAATATAATAGATCCCTCCCAAAAAATGTTTGGAACTCGTAGTGTTTTGATCTTTAGTATCATTAAGTGTTAATTTATACTATTTTAATTCTCTTCAATATTAAGTATTAAATCGGAGGAGATTAACTGACTCACAACCATTACTTTCTTGCAAATATTCAACATTATTTATTAGATTATTTTTTTAAAATTACCAGGGCTAATTCTTTAAAAATTGGAGATTTTATTTACTGGTATTTATAACAATGAGTACATATAATTTTAATCAAACAGTCCTGCAGAAATATTGTATACTGCTTTACATTTTTGTTGAATTCTTTTTTAATGTTAATAATTAATTATACCTCGTATACTCAATTGTTAATACTTAATGTATAGTAAAAGCAGATTCTGTATTGTGCAACGTTTACTATTTCAAATTAATTATTCAATTCAACTGGAAAAATTGAGTTAATTCTATTTAATCTTTTTCAGTGTTTTTATTAAAATTGATTCCATTTTTTAAATTTCCTTGTAACAATTGAGAAATTATTAAATAAAGTATCATTAACAATGTCATTATATGTTATTCAATGCCCTTGTTAGGTTATTATCCAAATATCATTAACAGCATGATAAAAAGCACACGAAACTTCATGCAAATGTAATAACATTCCATATAAATAGTTTCACACTCACAAAAATAATATTCTTAATAGGCTTATCATGAATCGGTTAATAAAGGTGGCATATGATACAACCATAACATAAATTTTATTTTGAAGTGTGAAATTAAATGCAAAAATGTATTTGCAAAATTACAGTTGAAAACACCCCAAATATAAAAAAAATTTCAAAATAATAATAAAAAAAAAGATGAAAAAAGAACTTTGATATTTATATTTTTTTATCCCCATCTAACAATAAATTTAATTTTTATTTTAGAATTTTAAACCTTTTTTTTACCTATTTACTTACCACACAAGATAGTTAAAAATTATAATTTCAAAGAATTTTATAAATATTAAATGCTTATAACTTCCTTAATAGACAACCTAATAACGCCAGATGGGCAAGATTTTTTTTTCTTCTAATGCAACTGGCAAACACTTAGATAGTTTGGTCTTGGATGCCTTAAGGCAAGCGCTGCACAGACGTACTCATTTTGCATTACCCAGGGGGCGCGTGTAACTTGAACATACGCCACGGACGCGAAGTAACTATACCCCCGCAATGCTCTACGATCCTATTAGACCGGGACCTACGGTTTAAAGTGGATTCCGACCACTACAAACATCCATGGCACCGCCGGAACTCGAGCCCGAATCCTGTGGTACCGAGCGCTAGAGCGCTGGCCACTCGGCCATTCAGGCCCATGGGCAAGATGGATTCTTTATAAAAAACAAAAAAAATATTTTTATATATTTTACAGTTTATATTTAATAATTTAATATTAAATTTTATTGTTACGTAAGCTAAATTTTATTTTAAATGAAAAGAATATCGCCGAAATATAGATTTAAAGACAATTTTAATACTGTTATATCTACATAAGTTTTAATATTGTTATATATACATAAGTTATAAATGAAATTCAAAAGCTAAAACTTGATACAAAATAAAAATAAATAATTAAAAGACGCCTAGTACATTTTATATAATTTAATATAGATTTGACGCCTAGAATTTTAGTATTTCTATAATATCTACATAAGTAAAAAAAAAAAAAAAAAAAAAGAAATTCAGAAGCTAAAACTCGATACAAACTAAAAATAAATAATTAAAAGATGCAGAGTACATTAAATCTTTCGTAAAATATAATGTTCCAGCGAACCCAAAAAGAGAGCGGAGATTTTTTTTCTTCTTTAGTCTTTTGGAAAAATGGAAGTAACTTTCGAAAGGTACTTTAAAATTCTGTTCAATGTTACGTTTGTAATTTAAAATTTTAAGACACTTTTTTCGCTCGCTGCACATGCAGAGTGCACTTTATAAAATTAAATTAAATGTAGAGAAAACGGTCTTCATGTCTTTAGAAGGGAAAAATCCCAACATTTCTCCTGCTCTTACAATTTTAAAACAAATATATCACATTCGTTCCAAGCACTTTCAAAGAAATTTGCTTTCCCAATAAAGAAAAAAAATATTAAAATCTAAATCCCGTTATCACTTTTTTTTTTTTTTTTTTTTTTGTAATTTTAAATTATCAGTTCTTAATTTAAAAAATAAATAAATTTGTTCAATTGCTAACTATAAATTTTATTATATCACAAATTTTACAATAGAATAGTTTGTTATTCTTCTATTGTAACTTTAGTAGCTAACATTTCGCCCCAATAACACTAATAGACAGCAATTTCTAATAACACCAATAGGCAGCAATTACTGATAACGCCAATAGACAGCAATTACTGATAACGCCAATAGACAGCAATTACTAATAACGCCAATAGACAGCAATTACTAATAACACCAATAGACGGCAATTACTAATAACACCAATAGACGGCAATTACTAATAACACCAATAGACGGCAATTACTAATAACACCAATAGACAGCAATTTCTAATAACACCAATAGGCAGCAATTACTGATGACGCCAATAGACAGCAATTACTAATAACACCAGACAGCAATTACTAATAACACCAATAGACAGCAATTACTAATAACACCAATAGACGGCAATTACTAATAACACCAATAGACGGCAATTACTAATAACACCAATAGACGGCAATTACTAATAACACCAATAGACGGCAATTACTAATAACACCAATAGAAAGCTATTACTAATAATAACACTAATAGACAGCAATTACTGATAACACCAATAGACAGCAATTCTTGTTAACACCAATAGACAGCAATTACTGATAACACCAATAGACAGCAATTACTGATAACACCAATAGACAGCAATTACTGATAACACCAATAGACGGCAATTACTGATAACACCAATAGACGGCAATTACTGATAACACCAATAGACGGCAATTACTAATAACACTAACAGCAATTACTAATTACACCAATAGACAGCAATTACTAATTACACCAATAGACAGCAATTACTAATAACATCAATAGACAGCAATTACTAATAACATCAATAGACAGCAATTACTAATAACATCAATAGACAGCAATTACTAATAACACCAATAGACAGCAATTACTAATAACACCAATAGACAGCAATTACTAATAACACCAAAAGTGCTTACTGAAGCACTGTTGATGTTATGGGTAATTGTCTATCTGTGTTAAGTATAAAATACTACACCTACGGCAGTTTCTCTCAGAAAAATAAAAACTCACTACAAATTGTGTAAAATAATGCACATTTTCAGTTCTACTGTGATTTGTTTATTACGATTTTAATAGAAATATATGCCAAATAAGATTCTTTTAGAAACAAATTGTTTTTATAAACACAAACATACAAAATTGATACTTAATAAAGCTTTGATATCTATCTATAACTCAAACTACATTTTTTATTTAAAAAATGTGTTAGGCATTTTGTAGAATTTTTATGAAAGGAGGCATGAAATTTTTTATACTATATATACTCAAATTATAAATATTTACAAAAATATCAATTACATTTACATAAATTTGGTCTATTAAGCAAAAGAAAGGAAAGTTATTTCTTTTTAATGCATATTTTATTATACATATTTTATTACTTAATGCATATTTGTATTTTTCATTGCCGCAACAGCCCCATGGTGGGCTGGGGCCATCTGCTTACTGGCAGATTTCAAAAGGCAGGAGATGTTTTTTTATTTACAGAGTAGATTTGTCAACAATCATAGTTTTTTTTTTGTTCCAATGCAGTAGTAATAATTCTCTTTTTATTACAATAAAGTATATTTTTCAGAAATTTAAAAAAAAAACATTTTCACGGTTTTTGAAAAATTATTTATATTTAAATACAATAAAAATTATTATATATTTAAGGTAGCCAATTAAAATCGGACATTCTATTATTTTAAAAAATAATTTTAATTAATTTGGAAGTTTCTGCAGAAAATTCGTTGCAGTTTTTATTGCAGCCTTTTACTGTCATTTTGTCGATAAATTATAAAATAGAGTTGGTTCTAAAATATTGAAAATCCACACATTATAAACATGGTTTGGGCAAAAATAGAAAAACCGAAACAACATTTAAGAAAGATGTTGTATAATTGAACCCCAAACATCTATTACTTAAAAAACATTTTTACTATTTTTCCACACACACACACACACACACACACGTAAATATATATAGGTATGAATATTATATAACCTTTAAAAAAATAACTTCAGGCGAAAATTCGCCATATATAGATAACTTCCGTGATTTCAAACTATACAAATTTTTTTGGGATTTAAAATTAATCCTACCAAATAATAAATTAAAAACATTTGTAAAAACCTTAATATTTGTTAGATTATATAAAATTTATCAAAATCGGTGGATGGTTTGGTATGTCGCTCTACGGTCATTTTGTGCACACTTTAGGCCAATTAGACTGGGAGCTACAGTTTAACGGGGATTCCGAACCACTCACAAGCATCCATTCCACCACCAAGATTCAACCTAAAGCCTATGGTAACAAAGGCCAGAGCTCTAGCCAATTGGCCATCTGTCCGCTACAGAATATTGGAGATGAAATGTTTGATGATTTTGGAACCTGGCTGTATTCTGAGAAGTATTTAATCTATTGCTTTCCTTTTTGTCCAGTGCGTGTTTCTGGAATCAGTTCCTTGAGGAGGATTCCAGCACGATATAGAAGAATTTTGGTTTTAAAACACACATTTTTCTCGATATATACACCAAATAAGAGATTAGATGAATCCAGGAAATACAATAAATTTTCTTATCAGTGTTTGACAGGTAACTCTTTATCGACCTTAACTACTTGAATTTCAAAGATTAAAATTTGTTCATGTGTTTAAGTATGTGAAGATAGCTTAAAATAAAATTTCTATACATTATTTCTTTCATGTTGAGTTTTTAAAAGTTTATTTTAGTATTGTGTTATATATTTTAGTATCGTTAACTTAAACAATAGCTCTTCGCAAAATTTTTCTATTCAATCCACATATAAAAAAACAATTTATTTATGTAAATATACATGTGTATAAATATTAGATAATAACAAAAAAAATAAATTGGCATCTCTTTTATGAAATTAATCAGAAATCTGCTTGTCTAACATCTATTGATGAAAAGAAAATGGCAGAGTATATTTATTAAAATACAATGTCCATAAAAGAAGGAATTTGTGAAGTTACATTTTTTATTATTGCCACAACAGGAAATGTTTTTCTTATTGATTCCATTTATTATACATTAATTATTTTATCATTCTTGTAGCATTTATGTATTGTTATAAAGTTATTTTAAACAAATTACAAATTTAGACTTTTGTGATTATTACTAGATTCCTCTTTATATAATTTGTTATCTAAATTCCTATGATTAAATAGAAGAATTCCCTCCTCTCCTCCAAAATTAATTAATTAATAAAGCTTGACCAATATGGCTTATATGCCTTCTAAACTATTTAATCGGCAAAATTGTTTATTTATGTTAGTTTTCAGTATTTGGCTGTGCACATGTAAATTAGATTTGCAACATGAACGATTGGTGACCAATAAACTAGTAACAAACAAGGTACTTTCAGTTATGAGGTTTAAAAAAGCAATGCTTCACAAAAATGAATTTTTTATAAATTTTGAAAAAAAAAAAAAGATTTTTCAAATGCATGCAATCAGACCTGTACCTGTACCTGTACAGGAGAAAAAAGTTAAAATAAAACTGAATAAAGGTCTGTAAATAATTTTGAAATTAAAATTGATTTACCTTTGCAAGATTCGGCTGCAGTTACATTTTAAAAACATGTTTTATCGAACTAGACAAGTTAAGCCTAATTTCATAAAAATATTCTTCACCAATTCTCTTTTAAATTATTTAATTATTGAAATTATAAATCAGATGATGCAATTGTATGATATATATTCTCTTTTTTTTTATTATAAAAACATAATGAAGTCATTAAATAATAATTACGAAATAAATTTATATAAAAACATTTGCATCTGCAACATTAATTTTTAATTTGCGTTTACAATCTTTTGATATATTAGAAAGTAATTGTCGATATTATTTTAGAAATTTATTATGTTTTTTATTATCGCAAAATGCTTATAATTGCCTAATACCAAATACAACAAAGAACTTATGAAGAATCTCCTATTTTAGATTTTTAAGAATTAATTATTTTTAAAAATCTATTTTTTATTACTTATTCAATTAGAAGAATCTTCTATTTTTTACTAAATTCATATATAAATTATAATCTTCTATTTAAAATAATTTAATAAAATATATTTGATTGACTTCAATTATATTTGACCTATTTCATATATTTTTATTCGAATAGATCTTTTTTTTTTCTGTTGCATTTGGAATAAATTCAATCTACAATTACAAAATCTGTTTTGAAATATAGGAAATATTAAACACAAAATATAAAAAAAGTTTGATTTTTAAAATGAAATATGAAAATCGATAGATAGAAAAAAAATTTATACATAAAAATTTTGTAATATTTAAAAGCTTTTCTTTTAGTATGAATTCTATTTGTACACTGTAATTTTCTCACGATTTAGAGAAACAGTACCCAAAATTCTAATGTTAAAAAATCACTATTGAAATAGTAGAGATTTGGGTGTAATATATAGAATAAAATGCAGTGGAATTCGTTAAATAAATAAAAATAAAAGGATTTTACACATAAAGCTTTATAGAATTAAAAAAAAATTTTAGTTGTGATTTTAAAAATTAGTTGCTTGATTTGTTTTTAATACTTAGAACAATAAAAAGAAAACAGTAAAAGTAACAGTTTGGAAATTATATATAACAGAACAATTTTACAAATAATCTTAAAATCATAATAATTTTAAAATCAATTTTAAGACATAGTAGATTACAAAATGTAATTATATATGTGAAACAAACGTTTTTATTTTTATAAATGAAATGAATGTTAAAAAGAAAAGGATTTAACTCATAATGTTAAAAAGAAAATGATTTAACTCACAATGTTAAAAACAATTTTTGGAATAATTTTATGCTAACTATTTATTTGAAATTTTTTTCTATTGAAAACAACCAAAAAGGCAAAGGATTTGAAAATAAAATATATTTTGGGTTGATTATAATTTTCGTTCATCTTTAAACTAACTATATATACATTATAAAATAGTGTAACTAACTATCGTAAACCAACTTTATATACATAATTAACCAACTTAAAAGCAACTTATTCACTTGAAATTTTTAAAGTAACTTTCAGGCTTTAATTCTTTGATATTTTTATCAATAATCTAGAATTTATCAATAAGAAAAAAAGCAGTTTATTGATATTTAAACTCGGCAAGCTGCGAGAACGAATCGCTTATCCTTCCAAATCTCCGCCATTGAGGGCGGATACAGAATGCAGAAGACAGAGAAGGGAGGAAAGACCCTGTTTCCATAGCAACAGTAGACCGACCCACAGTTCAAATTAGGGAGATATGATGGAACAGTGGAAAGAGTAACTGCTCTGTGTGTCTCTCTCTCTCCCAACGTTGGAACCACTCTGGCTCGAACAAAGCTCGCCGGGAAAAAAACATTTTAGGGAGCTTTGCAAGAAAGCAGAATTTACAGCTTACCTTTTCGCTCTTGCAATGGTGTGTGGAGGCTCGCACGGTAGCACGGTAGCAAAAAGAAGAATTAAGCCTAATTTTCTTTCCCTTGCATCTTGCAGGTCTGTGAGAATACTTCCACTTAACTCACGCTACTCCCTCTAGTGATAGAAGATATCAAATGTGACAAAAGGGCATGCACAGTGCCACCTACTGGATTTTATCTTAACTATACTCATAAATACAAAAAAATTAAAGTTTGTAACAGACGATTTTTTTAAAATGCTTATAAAATAAATTAAAAAATCGTTTTCATATTCAAAAAAGTTAATTTTTAAAACGATTTTTCATTTTTTTTCATTTTTAAAAAATTGAGCATTAAATTTAAAATTGGAATTAAAATTTGAAAGATATTTAATATAAAATAAAAATGTGTTTAATGTTTCGTAAAAATGAATTTAAAAGCAATACTTTTAAAAACTTTTAAATATAAAAACATTTTCTGGAAATTTCTGGAATTTTTTACCATTAAATATTTGGAAATTTTTTAATTTCAAATTATTTAATGGTAAAAAAATTAAATTATTTAAAAACATTTTATTATTTATTTTATTTTATGTATTAATTTTATTTTATTTATTATTTAATTTTATTTATTATTTATTTTATTTTATGTATTTATTTTATTTTATTTATTATTCATTTTATTTTATGTATTTATTTTATTTTATTTATTATTCATTTTATTTTATGTATTTATCTTATTTTATTGTTTATTTTAAAAACATTTAATGGCAGATTCTTAAAATACTGTGGCATCATCAAAATCATTTAAATATTTCTTTCCAATTTTTGAAACCTTTTCCTTTTTTTTTTTAACAAATTAAATAATTTAATTTCTAACACATTTTCATTTTTAAAACAATTTACTGATTAGAACAAATTTAATTTAAAGATATTTTTTCATTTTTATCTTGTTCATCAATTTTTATTAATTCTTCATTTTTTATTATTATATTGAATTGATTTCAGTGATACTTTTAAAACTATCTTTTTAAATATGTCGTAAAAGTATTCACTTTTAGCTTTATTTTAACCAACTTTAAAATTCGTATTCTAGAGCTGTGTTATTTGTAGAAAGTTTTTATCGAGGAAATATAAAACATAATAAAGTTATAAAATCTTCCTTCTCATTTTATTCCTTTTTCATAAAGAATTTTTGTCATTTTAAGTTTTTTTTTTACTGCAAAGAATTGAAAATTTCTGAAATATAATATAAAATAAATAAAAATATAGCAAAATAATGCATTTATGTAAAGTTTAGTTTTTAATAAAACATTCTAAAGATATGAATTTTTAAATCGCCGCTCAAAAATGTATTTTTGCATGTATGAATAACAATTAAATAAGAATATGATCTTTATACAACAGAATTCAGACAAATACAAAAAAATATATTTTTTCAATGGTATTTGAAAAAATGTATTTTTTCTATTTCAATAATACATTAAATTGAATTATTATCAGAAATTTTTTTGTAAATTTAAATTCTTTTAAGACAGAGTAACATATTATTTTTTTTAAATTTTAAATTTTATCACTTGAATAGCAAATGTATTTGCAACATTATTAACATCTTGAACATTTTGTTCTTAATTTGTTATTGCGGGAAATTGGTCTTATCTTTTGTACGCAGTAGTAGTTTAACTCAAATGTACCAACACGCGATGGCTGCTACATTACACACATAAGACAGAAATAGGATTAAAAAAACAATGCGAGAAGAAGAAAAAAAAAACCGAATGTTGATGATTTTATACCTAGAATGGAAATGATAAATTCGTAGACAAAAACCTTTTCCTAATACTTAGGTGCAAATTCAAAGCCGATGGCCTTCTCTTCAATAGTCGGGTTAATCGAAACGGTTAAACTAAAAAAGAATGTAGTATATGTTTATTTATAAAGTATAGAGTTAGAATTTTGTTTCAATAAATCAATTAAATATAATTAAATTTATCATGCATGGTATTTTCTTCATATTTTGTTGCTTTGTTTTCATTATCGTACGATATACCCGAATATTTTGTTTTGATACAGAAAATAAAGACTTAAAAAGCATGTGAAAAACCTAAAAATATATGAATAAAATTTTTTAAATTTAAAAAAATTATATTCTTATTAAAATATTTTTCAAAACAGTCAAATTGTGGAAATATATTAAGTATTACTTCGTAAAAAAATGTAATTTGCTTCTTTACCCTTAAAAAATAAAGGTTGTTTTACAAAATATATTTATTCCAAAAGCAATTTTCTTATAGGAAAACAAACTTAATTTTTTAAAATCAAGAAAAGAGTTATTTAATATTTGTTTCCTTACGCTTTACTCATTTTATACATACAAATTATGCATCCAAATATAGAGGCATAGTAAAATTGGAAAATATATATGCAAAAGCAGAATTTCCATATGTGTAATTGTTAAACAAATATAATTTATTAGCAATAAAAAGTTTCGATACAATTGAGGAAGGTTGATTATTTTCTGTAATAAGCATATTGTTTTAGTAATAATAATTTTCACAAATAAGTTGATTAATTTTTAACGACAGATTTGAGATCTCATTATTTTAAAACTCTATTTTTTTTTAAAGATATCCCGATACCGTTTTATTCTATATAATATTTATTAAAAATAAAAGGATATCAGGGCTAACGTAAAATGAGATATTTATTTTCATTTTTTGAGGAAATCTTTCTATAAATAATAAATACATTTCTGAGAATAACATTAATTTTAAATAAAAAGTTTTCTTAAAAAAAATTTAAGACATTCAATGGATATTTCTAAAAATCATTCATTTATAGAAAAATTATGATAATTTTTATTTGCCGGCTGATTTTCAGGAGTTGGAAAAGCCATCAAACCCATTTGATGGTATTCAGATTGAAACAAATTAAAAAATTTCAAATGAACTTTTGAAGAAGAAGAGCTCTATAAATGTTTTAAGGGTATATGTATTTAATACTATCGATACAATATCTATCAGGATCTACTAAATGGTTGCACGTATACACAGATGGTTTCTTTTATGAAAATCTCATTACTGCAGGTTCAGGAATCTTTTCGAACTTGTTCTCCTTCCATGCTTCAGCAGGGAAATATCGGACATCTTTTTATAAAGAAGTGGAGGCTAGCCGAATTGATTTGAAAGATTTACTGATTTTTGAGGATAAATTCGATAGAGTGGTTATTTTATTTGATTTCCAAGCCCCAATTCAGTCTATTAGTTTAAAAAAGCCACCCTCATCAGAGGAAATCTCCCAGTGTCGGCATCATTTGGGGGAACCGACTTTAAAAATGAAACAGTGGATACATGGCCATATACTTCGCTTGAAGTAGTCTTGGGCCTCTTTTTTTTTCTAGACAATCGGTCCAAGACTACTTCAAGCGAAGTATTCGGCGCTGTCACTCCGTTCTATAAAATTATACATCACACAAATAAGGGCTAAAAGTCACAAGTTACAAACTCAAGATGAAATTAACTCGAAGCGTTAGAGAGCTGAAACCTTTTAACACTACCCAGCAATCCGCGACGACATGCTGTCGCCCAGCTCAATCTTCTGACTGGCTTCTTCTGACTGCGTAGCAGAACATCTTACAGCCTATGTAATTCAGCAGATCCAGTGAACGGAGACCACCTCCAACGACGTTTATTTTTATTTATTTATTTTTTTGCCTTTTTATTATTTTTTTACTTCTATTTGGCTTGCCATTGGAAGTAGTAAAATTTTAGAATAAATTAAATGTGATCATTTAAATGAAAACAAACAATCTTGACTCATCTCACTTGTTTAGATAAAAACATTTTAAATGACTCATTAGTAGGACTTTCGTTAATCGCTTTTGTTTTTCTAAGTAACTTTTCTTTATTTTCTTTGCAAAATAACTATTACAGCTTGAACTTGTTTTAAATCTGAAGTCAATAACAAATGCACCATTTGTTGTATTTTTTTATTAGAACTTAAATAACAAATACAATAAACACATTTACAGAACTCATTTGAGTTTTATCTTAATGAAATTACGTTCGTGCCTGAACATAAGTTCTATTTTAGTAGGCAGAGTACTGTGGCATGCATGAGCTATTATCCTCAAGAAGGAAGATCACAATGGTAACATCTCTAAAGAAAGCAACATCAACAGCATCAAGGATGAACCCTATCATCCTAACCTTTCAGTTACATGTAACATATTAATAAACAGAATTGCACAAGTAATACAGTTTACAATACTTCAGAGGAAGATTATAATTTGGTTATACACACAATAAAACAAACATGAAACAGTTATTAATCACTTTTTCATTTACCGTTTCATTCTGTTTTTTGTTACATGTATTGATTATGTTTTTTGTTGCATATACTCATGATGATGATATACACTCAAGAGCCAAAACATTATGACCACCTGTCAATAACGAGTTGGCCCACCTTTGGCACGCAACACAGCTTCAACCCGCCTTGGCTTGGATTAATACCACCACTTAATACCAGTTAAATACCACTTCCACCTGATCACGTGCATTCCACGTCATCCAGGCGAGTTCATTGCAAAATGTAGGGGTGGTCATAATGTTTTGGCTCTTGAGTGTACCTTGGTACAATATATTTAAATATACTGTGTTAAGTGTTGCAAGTTTAATTGAAGGAAGACAAAGTTTCGAAATACTTCTTTTAAAACTGGAGTGCGGCAGTAGATCTACCTTCACGTGGTGCATCTTGGTAATGTCCTAAGCGGTTAAAAGATCTACTATCGGCAAGAAGTAATAGACTTATGACGCCGTTTCGAGAGAGAAAGTGATCCAAAAGTTAAGCTAACATACTAAAATGGTTTATTTCATTCCTGGGTCAGGAATGTCGTAAAGTCCGCATCGGGAGTTCTACCTCCAAAATATTTATCCTCCAGACGGAACTACTACAGCAGGCGATCTGCAGCTCTTCCCTTATTAATATATATTTCAATTTGATTTGATCGACCCATCCCAGGGCATACGAAACCAATGAACGGTATCGCAACACCAACCGCAAAACAGAATTCCAGAAAGGCCCTGGGTTTTGTCCCAAATAGGGCTGTTGCGTCGAAACCCAGGTCCCCGTGCATAGGGGAAGTCAACGCCCTATGTCCAGTAAACATCCTGTCTGTGGGGGTGTCTGGCAGGGGGTTAGATGACGAGAGAGAAAGTAATGTAAGAAAGGGGAGTTGAACTTCTGTAACCAAAGATAAAGGTGGTGTGGCCAGCCCATCCTCGAGTGTGATGGCTGCCTAAATAAAGGAGATTAATTTATACAGTCCACTTCGTGTTATTCGTGTGTCGATTATTATTTGAGTCTATTTTTGTGTGTGACCGAGCTATCGAACAAGGGCAATTGTATATGACATGATTTCTGTCCTCTTGGGAATGCCCACATTAACATAAAGCCACTTGTCTAAAGAAGCGTGTTTGATGCAGTGCAATTATCCCATGTCCAATTATAAGTTTATTTAAAAAGAAATCACCCTGTATTCCGGATGTTTTGACCTCATGTAAGAGAGCGAATACTTTGGTAGAGCTGCTCCGCCTGTTTTGCGCCCAAATTTCTTTTTTTTCTTAACTTTTTATAAAGGGAGGATACAATTTTATTTGAACATCTATTTTGTTCTTTTTGGTGGCAAGTTTGGCATACTTCATTACCGGAGAGGCTCACATGAGATTTGATCCAGTAAAGTATGATCTTGCCTTTGTAATTTACTATTTTATTTTCTATTTCAATCATATTGGAGTCACTATTGTTTACATTTTCTAAAGCTTGCAGAACTAATCTTGAGTCGGAGATGATATTGGCAGTCTGGATGTTTTGCTACTGCTGATCAAGTCGATGGCCAGGTTTATGAGTTCAGCAGAGTACATCGTGGCATGATCACTTAGTTGAAAAAGTGACGGTCAGTTTCTGTGACTTGGTAATAAACAATGCATGCACCTCCGACCCTATTGTTCCTTTTAGAACCATCAGTGAATATCAGTGGGGCCTGGATGTGTTCATGGAAGTTCTATGTGAATGAAGACTTTGTCCATGACGGTACAATTGGCTTAAGATATGAGGCTAGATGGCAACTCCTTGAAGGTTAAATTCAATAATTGAAAACTTTAATTAGAAGAGTTTTTGTAGGTGTATAAATTAAATATGTATTAGAGGAATATCAGCGAGAACTTGCAAGGAGTCTGTGGTAACTGTTTTGTAGCAATTGGTAATGTTAATAAGTCCAGTCCTTTGTAGTTTGAGGATTATATTATTTTGTTTAATTTTTATCCTGGAACCATATTTCATGCCCCTCGACTGAGTGCTTCTTTTGACAAAAAGTAGATCCATCCAGATGATAATCGATGAGAGGACTTTTATACTGTATGAAAAGTTAATGAGAACTGAACTGCCTTTTTGGGGCTGCTGTGAAAATAAACAGAGGCATCAGAAAACACAAAGTGGTTTTCTACAGCGATTTTTTTTATTTGAGGGCAGATCTAGAAATGGACGAGGGAAATATTCAGAGGTTTTTGAAATTATGACATCCCTTGAACATGTCGAGATAACTACTTATCTGAATTTTGCTCAACCAATTCTTAAGAATAGGCTACCAAGGGAGATCTTGAGATATCCATACCTGCTACTCCGAACCTGAATAGTTACATGCAGCTACCCCGGACAGTATGCAGTTATGGGTCAAATTCTGTATCATGAATCTTCATATTAAGGATGTGATCAATGCGATTTGGTTTAATCCTATTTAATAACCAAAAAATAAATAATCATGTGGCAAATCCCATTTCTGCCCTGTTAAAAATACTCGATACCTCTCACAGCACCAAAAATCTCTTTTTACTATAATTTAAATGATTTTAATCAACATTTAACAAAACACGTACAATTACATCACATCTGTTCAAATAGTAATTCAATCTGTATTTCTTTCCCTTTAAGGTTACATATAAACTTTATGGAGATATTTCCAGAATTTATATACGTCATTATATACAACATTCAGTTTCCATGCGTCATTGAATCTTTGGCACAGTCATTCGTACAACGCTGACTGCCAGCAAATGCTGACGGCAAAATAATAATAAACTTTCCACGGTTATTTGCTTGGCTATCTATCATAATAGCATCTCTCAATTCTTTTGATCATTGTTTTGTTTGGTTTAATCGAATATAAAGAAATCATTTCCAATTAATTTGTGAACAAATCAACCAAAAATTGAGGGAATGATGTACAATTAAAAGATGGTTTGGGGTATATCTGATCATGATTTGAAACCCTTTGATGAAACTTGTTTGTAAATTTAATAATTGGATCTCTAATTATTGCAGATGCAGTAACTGTCTTTACTTCGAGGAAATGAATCTTATAATAACCTGCAGTATCCGAATTTTAGTGTTTCTGAAATCCATTTCAGCATGTTGTCTTATTTTTTAAGATTTCCCGCTTTCCCAAATATTTTCTTTTTCTGATAATGGCAACGTTCACACAGGGATTTTTACAAGATCGCTCGTGTTGGCCAGCAAGAACGATGATGGCGGAGAGTGAGATTCATTTCATCCGCGGAGAATTTATCCAATTCCATTTTAAAACTTCTAATATGACTACTGCACGAATGTAACATACATTGAATCTCTAATACAGCAATTTGATTAGCCTCATGATTACAATTGATGCTCTTACTTACCCAGTCTTCCTTATCCATGAAGTAAATTTGAAGAAGTCTTGTGTTTCTGTTTGGTAGAAGTAAGAAATAGTAATATATTGATCTTGAATTTCGAAAGTTTGCATAAATTCTTTAAGTCATTCCAAATGATGTCTAAAACATGAAGTATTTTCAGATATTTTTAGAAATTTTTTTAAATCGGCTATGTCCTCCATAAACAATTTCAATGGTTCAGGCTATTCTTGCAATTTAGGCAACTGAACCATTAGAAACATTTCACGTATTTCATCCATCAAAATTTTCGTGGTTCAATAATTTAAATGTTCTACGGAAAACTACCTTCCTATTTCTCTTACCTGTACCATAAGCTGAAGGATAGGCAGAATGATTACTCTACGGAGATTGTCTATTAACATGTGATGAGTCATTCATGATTTTTTTAATGTATCAGGGAGTCCCCATGACTCTGTTTTGAGCCTCACCCTTTTCTCGCTGCTTATTTCTGGTATTGTAAAAAGATCCATCCTTGTAAAGACACGTTTCGCTGATATAATATGGAGTAGTGATTCAGACATTAATAAATGGAATCCCATATGAACAGTTACTTGGAAACTTATCTTATAGCTTGAATTTTTTAGCTATAAGTTCTCTAGCTGCTTTTTTACTACGGATAAATATCTTTCTAGAGTGCGCTTGGTTTGTAATAAATATACTTATCTTGGATTTACTTGAAGTGAACTACAGTAAACACATTGAGAAATTGGCTGATAAAGAAAGAAAAGACCTCAGAATATACAGAATTTGTTTTGTTAGAGACTGGATCTAATATATTTACTCTCAGAATAACCTATATTACCCTAATCCACCTGTCCAGGATTACAGTTATCAAATATGCCAAATAACTTCATCTACTAATTTGTAGAAATTGGAGAGAATACAGCTCAGTGTGGGTCTTAAAAGTAGCTGGCCTAACAATTTAGATTTTATGAGGACAATAGAGGACATTACGAGGCCTTTGGCAAAAATATGAGTTGAATCCCAACAAATATTCAACAAGCTTAAAAGTTTTGGGAATAAGGGACATCTATAATAGGACATATACTTTTTATTTTAATTGCTTTTATTTAAATTATGCTTTTTTTAATTGGACACAATTTTATCAATTTTAATGTCGTGCTGCTAATATTTCTTTTAATCACGTTAATTCCCGTGGGGAATTTATATTATAATCATACGGAATTCCTTACGCAAATGCCTCTTGAAGTCATTAATAGCATTCTTGCCCAAGCCTTCGTAATCTATATAGAGGGAAACAAGTCAGATACGGGTAGAGAAAGGTGTGGTATCTATTAATACACATCCAATGGAGATATTAGATGCAGCAAAAACAAGGACGATTGCTCAATTTTCAGATCGGAACTTATTTCAATCAGAAAAACTCTCGATTAATCTGTTGAATCAGGGACAGTATATGGATCCTAAAGAACAGTAGCTTCATTCAATATTTTAAAAATTGGCCTAAGATCCTGGATAAGATCGGTCAGAGTATTATGTCCATACTTTATGAGCTTGGCCAGTGGAACTCTATGTCAGATAACTCCCATTTCTGTGTGCATTGTGATAAAATCGCTGATGAACTTGTAAGAAAACGTTTTGATCTCCCTGCCCCTCCCTCCTTAATTCCATAGATTTGTGCCCCACAAAAATTACTTTAGCAAAATTAAAATGAATTTGTCTTGGAGATTTTGTCCTGCTCAATATTGGCGCTGCTAACTGTCCAGGTCTGCCTCTTCAAAGTAAGAGCTAGATCACTCAAGAGGATCATGGCTAGATTTAGAGGGTACCTTCGATGAATGAAATTCATAGAGGGAATGAGGACTTTTATTCCTTGTGCTTGTTCATGTCCTTCCTCTCCCGCTCATCTTGATTGTATTGGCGTCTCTGAGTCAGCTATCGGTTGAACAGGAGGATGTATGAGATTCTCTTTTGAGGAAGGATATTTAGTACTTGATATAGGCTTGCCTGTTCCAGGGAAATTAGTACCTATATTTTTTATCGTAGAATTTCAGCAACCCTTTGCCTAGTTGTTTTAGTCGACATTCTGTTTTTGTTTCTTCATTCCGTCTAGTCGAAATGTCTCATTTGATTAGTTATCCATCAGGAGTGTTTTTATTAGCTTCACGTCGATTAAAGGTAGTTTCTTCAAGGCAGTGCCTTCGTTTTCTAGTAATTAAGTATTACTCTAGTAATTTCCATTCGTAATGTATTAGATTCATGTATGCTGAAGGCAGCATCTTCGCTTTCTTCAGCTCTAGCATTGGTCCTTCGACTTATAGCTTCATTCCAATTTTTTCTGATCTTCAAGTTTTTTTTATACATCTCTTTGGTTCTCTGTCTGGTTCAATTTTGATGATTTCATTTAATAAGTTTCTTTTTTAGGTGACATTGCAAATTTAACTATAAAAACCAGGCCTGCCGAATTTTGACAAGAATACTTATTTAAAAATAAAGAAGTGCATGTATGTAAGTGCATGCTTTGCATGAGGATTGAATTTTAATGCATGTAAACACATGTTTTGCCGAAAACAGATTAAAAACTGAATATAATACTTATTTTTTAATGAATATTGATCCAATTTCGAATTTTTTAAATATGACTTAAGATTTGGTAGGGAGAAATATCGCCGCCTCATATTCATAAAATTTGGCTGTAAATTGTGTCGCGAATAAAAAGACGCACAAAGTTTGATAAATATATAAATGAGTTGAACGGAAAATAAACCGAGATTTTAACTTACCTAAATACAAGTCAATATAAATGCACAAATTCGATTTCCTTTCTTAAAATTATGTTCAATTTAATACCATACCCATTACTCTGCCCTCGATTTAATTTTTATTTTTCAGAAAATTGGTGGAAGGATAAGTTGCATACTCGTCATATTAGGTTCATTTTAGTTTGGGCTGCTGGCGTAAAAAGTTCCGTGAAGGGAATTTTAATCTTTAAAATGTATAGAGATCTGCTCTGCCATTGCAGATAAATAATGACTTAAAAGCAATGGTAGAGTCAGGGGCCTGATGGCCGAGTGGCTAGCGCTCTGACTCTCGGTATCACAGGTATTAGGTTCGAATTCCGGCGGTGCCATGAATGTTTGTAGGGGTTCGGAATCCCCTTTAAACTATACATCCCGGTCTCATGACCGTAGAGAGTCACAGAGCCCAATCAGACTTCTCACCCACATCATTTCCAAACTGTATATGGGTAACTCAGCTCTAGGCACAGTGATGTAGTAGTGGTAGTAGTTTCAGAACCCCCTCATGTAAAATTCAGAACCAGCTGGTAGACTCCACTATGCATAAAGAACAGTAATAAAACACCTAAAGGTGATAGAGGTTTCTCGAGCTGGTGTTGGGTTTCACATGAGCGTTACAGCTCAAAGCCGTCAACGACGGTCTGATGGCCAATTGACTAGCCCTCTGAACTTTGGTACCATATTCAGGTTCGACTCCTGACGGTGGCACGGATGTTTGTTAGCGGTGCGGAATCCACGTTAAACTTTAGGTTCCGTTTTAATTAGTCTAAAGTGCGCAAAAAATTACTGTATAGTAGAACGACAAACAAAACCGTCAATAAAGAGTTTATATTTACACACACTTAGTCAAAATAAAATTGAGTCTTTTAGAGAGTATAGTGATTGGAGAGGAAAAGTAATAACCGTTAAATAACCATTGTCCGTTTTGAGTAATGTTTATATAAACATTACTCAAAACGGACAATGGTTATGCCCCAAAGAAAAATCAATTCCCAATGTAAAGCCAGGATTGAGCCCTAAAAAAGAAGATTTATCTTGAATTGCTTGACAGCAACAAAACTATAATTTCAGATATCTACTGTTTACAATTAGAGAACCTAAAATGGGCTTTACATATTAAATGACTCCCGCATTACTCAATGAAAGGAGTTTAATTTTTCTGCAAGATAACGCACGACCTCACGCAGCACAAATGACTCAACAAAAGCCGAAGAAATTTGTATGACAGATTTTACCTCATCCAACTCATAGTCTAGCTATAGCCCCATCAGATTATTATACGCAGAATTTTCTTGGTTAAAATTTCAGTATTATACTGTTGATAGAAAATTATCTAAATGAATATTTTGCTGGAAAACCAACGAAGCTCTTCAAAGATGAAATTAAAAGTTGCCCCAATAATTTTCAAATGTCATAGAAAATGAAGAATATATTGATTAAATAAATGCAATATTTTCTTTCCTTTAAATATTATTTAAAACCTGCATTACTTTTCGCCACTATTGTGAGAATACATAAATGTGTCATCTTTCCGAAACTGTAAATGTTATCTCAGCTCTAGGCTCAATGATATGTGATATGGTGTGTTGTATCAATATGGCATTAACTAATTGGAAAGCACCTCCCACTTTATAAGACGCTCACTAATCTTTGCATTAAGGCTTGTCATATATCGCCGTCTGAGGTTGCACTTTTAAGCAGTTGTAAAAAAAAAAAATCCCAGTAAATACACAACTACGTATATGAAAGAAATTACATGCGTTTGTGTTTCGGCTTGCATGAATAACGCATTTCAACCCATTCTTATGTTAAAATTTATTTCTGCATCTTTTGTTAAGGCTTGTGACATCTATTCTGAGTCACCCTCTTTGCGTCATAACTTTGCATATTGCAGTCTGGGGCTAGAATAATGTGCATTGAAATTAATCTTTTTCAATGATTTTAGCAAGCAAAAATTTTCTTCCGATATGTTATCCCACGCTTTCCTTAGTAGATTGCGATATCCAATTTAGATGGATACAGATAGAAGTAATGAATTTCAGGTGTAAAATATTTTGAGAAAAAAACTTTTACCATATAATTTTCGTTGTTGTGCGATACTGGCACATTTTAATTTAATATTGTATTCTTTGCTTACTCTAATCGTTTTTTTTTTCAAATAAGGATTGAAATGCGCACCAAAAATTCGATAAAAAAAATCATTTTCCAATAAATTTAATGATATCTACTAAAAACTAATCACGAATTGAAAAAATACAGATTTCTATCAAATTTTAATGTTTGTGTGAGGATCATCGGTTATATCAAAATAATGAGGATAGATTACTTTTTTTTCTCTAAGTGATTTTTTTGTAGAAATTTGGGTACTTACGTATTAACGCTACCTTGGCTACAGATTTGGCGGTTTTTAAATGTCGCCAATCTAACAGCTACAGATTTGGCGGTTTTTAAGTGGCGCCAATCTAACAGCTACAGATTTGGCGGTTTTTAAGTGGCGCCAATCTAACAGCTACAGATTTGCTGATTTTTGGATTTGCCAGAAACAGAACAAGATGCAATTTTATTTTTTCAGGAGCGAAATATTTTACCAAAAAAACGAAAATGTCCCAATTCCCATGACATGAAACTTTATTTTGGTAAACGTAAGTTTCGGAAATGCAATTTCAGTCAGTGTGCTTATCATGTGGGACTTAGAAAAGACAACTGGTTTGAGGGAAGCAGAATTTTAAAAACCGCCAAATCTGTAGCTGCGGTTGGCGTTCAAAAGATAACTGCGTGCTCGTGCGAACAACAAGATTGCTCTTTATTGGCGCAACTGTAGCCAAGGTAGCGTTAATACGCAAGTACCGAAATTTGATTAGCAGTTTCAATTCCTTAAATTTTTCATAAATGTCCAAGAATCTTCTTAAGGATGGAATTTGAAAAGTGCACGAAAATATTAATTTAAAGCTACATTATATTCACAGTATGTTATTTTCTTAGGGAAAGAAATTATACTAATGAAATAGGAATAAAAAATATTATGAATTGAGGTTAATGCTTTTTTTTTCAAATGAAAATTAGCAAACTCGAAAATTTTTATTTAAACAACCCCTATGAATCATCCATATGACAAGAAAATCAATCATTTGGGAAATTCTTCTGTGAGTGTTCTGATATAATACAAAAAAAAAAAAAAAAAAAAAAAAAAAAAGATGATGAAAATATGAATTTCTTCCCTAAAAAAAGGATAACTTAATATATCGGAAAACATAATAAGATAAGGTTAATTTGATATCAGATAATTAATATTGGAATCTTAAAAGTAAATATAAATTTAAACTCATATTTATCACATATTTCCTTACACTATAGAAGGAACCAAAATTAATTTCAGCCATGGACAAATATTCTCTTGGAAGAATTTCCAAAATTGTTCAACTAATTTTCTACTTTTAAATCAGTTGAAGCCTTACCAAATACAAGTCAAAAGGTCGAAGAAAGATAAAAAATCGGGAAACCTGTAGTATGTTTAGGATTTGGAGTAAAAGATTAGTACAGGAAAGATTCCCTCGTAATGTTAAATATAGGAGATCTCTATATCAAATAAAATGCTTCCGCAATTTAAAGCATTAGTGTAATATATGACTGAATGTATATACGAGCGAAACAAAGATATAAATATTTTTTAAAATAATGAATGTTGTTCCAATTACGGAAATAACCAATAATACAATTAGCACAAAGGCTCACAATTATTTGTAAGTAGAAAACTGGAAATTTTAATTGAAAATTGAAAGAGGATTTCATATTAAGTATATCACTACAAAGACATTTAACAAATCTAAAACTTAAAAAAAGTGTTTTGATTAAGGGATTCTAAATATTTCATTGCTTTGGTTTCAAATTGGAGACTTTTCATCTAAATCAGGGGTCTCCAAACTTTCCAGCCTTCGGGCCATACTGCTTACTCCAGTAAGTACCGAGGGCCAAAACCGTTTTAATTTTTCTGCCATTATCTATAATGGCAGAAAAATTAAAAACTCATTAATTAATCTATGGTACTTTCTCCCAAAGGAAGTACACAAATAATGTTTACGGATCTAAGTTAACCTATGAGCATCTTAAATCTCTTTTAATAATTGGTACAAGTAAAATTGATCTACAACTGCAAGCTATTGTTAGTGAAAAATCCCAATTACATAAATCTCATTAGTATTTTTTTACAAGTGGATGCCCCGCGGTTTCATTCGCGTTCATTTAGCTTTTCCGTTCCTGAGGGATTTTCAGGATAAAAGTCATACGTTCGATTCAGGATATATACATTCCAAACATCGATATACATACATATGCGATACTCTTTACCCCATAATAACTAGGGAGGGTACCCGCGGGATGTTCACTAGTTTATAATGTTAGTGGGATTCATTTCAATTATTTGTTAGTTGTTATGATTTAGTTAAAAATTCTGCGTATTATGCTTGTCATTAAGATTTACCTAGCATGTCAATAAAACCGAGTTATTATCGTTCTGTGTTTTTTTTATCCAACCTATTACAGCAACAATAAGCTATTTGTTGTCGCGGGCCGGATGGATAACACTGACGGGCCGGATTTGGCCCTCTGACCGTAGTTTGGAGACCCCTGATCTAAATCAATTAACAATAGAAAGCTAAATATGTAGAATTAAGCGTTATTCAAAGTGCACGATGGATATATCTTACGGAAGTGGAATTGCATTATGTCCCAGCATTTTAAAACGAGCACATCTAGAGGAGGCATCTGGCTATTTGCCTCTTAATTTTATCTCCAAGACCCGCACGAAATACTCTTCTGGCCTATTGATTTATCGTGTCAATTCAAATCAAAGATACAGGAATTTAAGTTTCAAAATTACTTACCAGTTTGCAAACGAGCTTCTTCCGTTTGAAAATCTTTGTATTAATAAAACTTCATCACGAACGTCAAAATTCAAATGACACCTTTTTTTAAATATAGCTGCAATCTGAACCAAATCGAAGAGATAAATAATTATCATGAATTTTATCATTAACAAAACAAACTTTTGCATCAACATGCCTTCACGATCACATCGCACATCGATCTTTCTTTCTCCTTCCAAACTCTAACTTGCCTTGACTTGACTTGATACTTTGAGATGTATGCTCACTGATGCTGATTTATCTCCTTTTATTCAAATGTTGATTAAAATACTACTGATAACAGAATTTAACAAAAGAGAAAATGAAACCTTTATAAAGGAACTACTCTAAAACTTGAAATTCTTGAATTCATTGCCTATGACGGTTAAGAAATTCCATTTTCACAGACTAAACTTACTTTTTAATTTCTTGCTGAACACAATATTTGTTTAAATTGCCCACCAGCAAAAGCTAAACTAGCAGAATCATAATATACACTTCACTTCCTCACTTCCGGAACCTTACATTTGGGTTCGAGGAAGAACATCCCACCAGATGCTTTCTATGGGGGATATTTGTTCATTATTACAGTGGTTCAACTCTAGACACATTAATGGGATATAGTTGAAGAAATTTATAGTTTTGTTTCATATATATCATTATAGCTCAAGTTGTTTTTAACAAAGAAATTCTTTTTTTCGTATTTATTTAATAAATACTGTTAGGAGAGCTAAAGGCTTCTGTAATATTGACCGAAATATTAATTAAAATGTTTTTGAAAGAGTAGAAAATTTAAGAGATACATGTCGAAAGCAAAATAAAAAAAAAAGTAGTTGTGAAATAGAAATCGCATAGAAGTTATCCGTTTAAAGTCTAGATGAACATCACGTGACGGCTACATAACCGGTGGGCTGAACAGTTCGTAGGCTGACACATACATGGCGCTACTAGTATTAAATCCATATGAATTTTAGTTAGCCCTAACCTTCAAAAGACACGTGTATAAATTTGACAGCTGTTGCACTATTAGTATGTGAGTTACAGCCTTTTTAGTGTTCATCACGTGCAGTCCACTCGGCTGACTGTCGATTGGACTCCGGTGTGAAATGATGGAGCCATGTTTAATCCATTGTCACATATCGTCTCCAAAATTCGGGTTTATTACGATTGAACAGCTTCAAACACTGCATAGAATCATCAATTCGTTGTTGTTTTCGGTCGATTGTGAGCTCGCGCGGCACCCATTTTGAACAGAGCTTTCACATATCCAAATATTCCTTCACGATATGTCCAACACGTTCCTTTGATATCTTTAGGGTCTCAGCTATCTCAATCAACTTCACTTTACGGTTATCAGAAATTATTTTGTGGACTTGTTTGAGGTTTTCGTCGGTAACAGCCTCTTTGGGGCGTCCACTGCGTGCATCGTCCTCGGAGCTCATTTCGCCTTGTTTGAATTTAGCAAACCCCTTCTCTATGGTTGATTTTCCTAAGTCCGAATAATGTTTATCAAGCCAAGCCTTGGCTTCAATAGTTTTTTTTCGCCAAAAAGTAATGTTTTAATTAACACACGTAATTCCTTTTTATCCTTTTTTTAAACTAACAAAAGTTGCTTCACTAAAAATGCTATAACTCATATACTAATAGTGCAACAGCTGTCAAATTTATACACGTGTCTTTTGAAGGTTAGGGCTAACTAAAAATTATATGGATTTAATACTAGTAGCGCCATCTATGTGTCAGCCTATGAACTTTTCAGTCCATCTGTTACTTCATCAAACCGCGTGATCATTATTCCATTAATTTGTACGGGATTGGCCGCTTTGTTTACTTGCCTGGCACTAAAATATGATTAAAAAAACCACTGTCTATTCTTGAGTCGAGATATTTGTGAAAGGAGAGCCTTATTCTTTTACCTATACGAAGGAATAGATTCATTTGTTATATAGATGGAATATTGAATGTTTTAAAATCATTTTTATTGACGTTTTGCAATACATATTTGATTTGTATGGCAGCCTATATCAAAATAGATTAGATAGTCACTATTATTTAGATAAATAATTGTAGTATCCATCTATTGACCAGACATCATTTTAATCCTCTCAGAATTACCTTTAGATATTTATTTTATGGTTTTTATCTTTACAATGGTAGTAGCTTTGTAGCTTTTATCCTATCATACAACGATTTTCAAAATAAACGTTACCTTTTATAAGCTCTAAATAAATGTAAATTTAACATTTATATATATATATATATGCAGTTCCATAGTTTTGAAAAAGAAGTATGTGTATCTTAATATGAAAGTATTTACTTATCTTTCTAATAATAGACATTTGGAAAAAGAATAAAGGAAGTTGCAAAGCCAACTCTAGTGCCAACAGGAGGAGAAATTGAACATTGAACAAACATTTGTTCCTTTCGAATAGAAGAGAGCTAACTTTTATTGTTATTCTATGGGCTACCCAATTTCATCCACGTCATACCAAAACTGCAAAGCATATCAACTTTAGGCACAGTGATAATGTGTGATTGAATAGGTTAAAGACCGATCCACAAAGCTACTCCAGTCTGTTTTTAGCAAAAAATATATAAAAAACTGCATGCTATCATATTTATTTAACAAATATTAGTTTTCGAGCAATACGTCTATATAATATTGACCAAGACGTGGATTCAATTTCTTTGAAAGTCGTAGATTTAAAAGATGCAGTTGAACAAAATAAAAAGTTTCCAAATCTTTAGATCATAAGCCGTGAGTGTTAGTTTGTTCATTTGTAATCTTTGATTTAAAATCGCAATATAAAATTGATGATTTCAGAAATGAATATTTTTTCCTCAAATTCTTTAATGATTTTATTTAAAAGAGCAAATTTATATTTGTAATTAATAATGTTTTATATCTTCAATAAAAATATTTAAAAAATTGAAAATTTTTCCTCAAAATTGCTAATTATGTTTGGATGTAAAAGAAATAAGATTAAATTACTTAATGCATATTATGGCTACAAATACGTGTAATAATATGTATAATAATGTAAAAAATTAATTTAAATCATGAAAATCCTATGATATTTTTATTTCTGAAATACAAAAAGATAGCGTCAATAATTTTATATAATTAGTCGGATATTATTAGAGAAAATATAGAAAATTATTGGCAAAATTTTATATATAAAAGTACTACTATAACTACGGTTCAATCAATTTCAGTCTCCCTATTAAAAGTTATTTTGGAAATTAGATATTAAAATATTTTAATAACAGATGGCGCCACACTTCAATTATAACAATCTGAACAATTTGATTTTTTTTTAAAACATTTTTTCCCCTCCCTATCTTTCTGTATTTGACATTTTAGAAAAAAAATTTTGGTAAATGACAATGATGGATGATTCAATTTAAGTTTATAACTACAATTTATCTGCCTGAATGCACAAATTTTCCTCTTCAAGACAATTATTAAATGAAAACAAAATTAATTTTAAGAAATTACTCAGCTTTTTTCATTAAGTTATTCCTCATGACACAATAAAGTTTTCAATTTTTACATTCGTTTCTAGGAAAAAGATCATAAACCACACACATGCCGCAAAAAAAAATTTTAATGTTTTAATTTCACCGTTCTAGAGACCATTGTATTAGAAAATTTTAATAATTTCACGACCTAATTAATTTATGTAATAATGTTTTATTCTTTGATAATGTGATCTTTTATTTTAAATTATTGTTGAGAAGGTATAAATATTACCTTTTTTATTAACTACAGAGGCAATTTGAAATGATCGTTTGACTTGAACTGCATGATCATGTCGTTCAAGTCAAACGGCATGATTCTGATTTTCGCATTCAATTTAAATTATTTATAAATTACGCTTCGAATTATTAGTTGGTAACATAATATTAAATATATTATAGATAAAGTAATTTTTGACTCATTAATGAATCAATTTTTCCATTTATATATTCAAAATGTTTTTCATGTACACATTCACTTCAGATGTTTTACAGATACACTTTTACAAAGAAAATATCACATATTTATGAAATTTAGGTATATTACAGTGCTTTATCTTTTTGGAATAAGAAAATATATTTATAAAAATATACCTCTTTAATAAATGAACAGCGAGAACCCATCTTTCATTTAAAACATTGATATGCTTAAGAGTGCTTCATAAAAAACGGAAGAAAGTCCAGTGGCGCATCATAGCCAAACAACCATTGAGGTCCTTCGTGGGTTTTACCTCTTTGAACATCTGTCCACTTCCCTTCAGGAAGATAAATATTTCTCTTTTTCTTTCCTTTAGCTAAAACTGGAGCAACTAAAATTCCATCTCCAACCAGAAACTGTGAATCTGTTCTGAGAGCATCGACATCATCTGGAGCTATCCACCAAAGTGGTCTAATGATTGGATTTCCTGTAGCTGTTGCTTCCATTGCTGCTCTTAACAAGTAATTCGAATATTTTTCATGTAGTAGTACCATCTTTTTTGCAATACTAACCACTTCATCGTCATAATCCCATGGTGCTATTGAAAACTGGATCACAGGTAAAAATACAGTAGCTTGAATCCATCGAATGTAAAGTTCGCGATCAGGTAAAGAACTGCCTGATGTTCCATAATTATTACCGCCAATCATGTCCGGCAGAATGAAATAATATCCCATTATTGACAGTTGCAAGGCATTTGGAATCAAAGTTTTTAATCCGTTTGCATAATCCCAATTGGAAAATTTGTCAAACATTCGAACGAATACTGGTAAATGTTGAGAATTAAATCCGACTCTAACTTCAACTCTGTCACCAAATCTTCCTGCAATCTCTGCATATGACTTAGAATACAAATTGGGTTGTAAATTAGCTTTTGGATCATGCAATACAAAGTTTTCATTCATCCAAAGAACTTCACCAGCATCAAACTTAAATGATGCAATTCCGTATTTTGATTGAAGGAATTTAAGTCTTTCTACATACCATTCGACGGCTTTTTTATTTGTAGTGTCTAACACAGCGGCTGAGTCGCCATTCCACCATTTTACTTCTAAAGGTTCACCTTCAACGTCTTTTACCCAGTATCCATTCTTTTTGCCTATTTCGTATTGATTACACTCTGTATTGCAAAATGGATGTACCCATAATGTCGTTGGCAGCTGTAGCTCTCTCACCATTGCTTCAGCGTTTGGAAATTTATCCAAATCGAAATCTAGATCCCCATAACACTTTTCCCACTTGTCATCTATTTCTATTTGGCTAATAGGAAAATTTTCTGTTTGGATTTCTTCAACAAATTGCAATACTGTACTTTCGTTTATGTTACGCTTGTACCTAGCCCAAGTAGACCAAACAGGATACTGAATCATCCCTTCATTAGGAACATCCATAGGCCTTTCGATCCATTTGTGCATACTATAAATAAGTGAATCCTTTATTGATTCTGCTGAACAAATAGTGTATGCTAACTCTTGCTTTTCTTGTACTTCTATATCATATGGATGCTTTTTGGAAGAAGTTGTAAAACACAGTTTCCCACTACCACTCTCGTTAAAACTTACAAATAGTGGTACATCATGCTCAACGTAAATAGAGAAACCACTTGAAGACAGCCAAAGATTTTCAACAACATTACCAGACAGATGATGCAAAGGATCACCAGTCACAGCTGGATACCATGGACGTATTTCTTCTTGGATTGGCCATCGCTGATTGATCATTTCTCCACCACCATACCAGTCATCGTCACCTAGTAAAAAGCAATCCATGGCACCTCCAATATGGTTAGTCCAATGGATTTTATGACATTCTACAGCGTGGCAAGACATGCTTTCCTCTTCACAGTTATCAGCATTGTCTTGGGTAACCAGCAATCTCATATCCTTTCCGTATCGTAAACAGATCGATTCTGGTGAAGCATCGTCTCCAGAGCAACTTTTGTAGCTCATGTTGCTGTTTCGAGGTAACCATCCTAAGTATCCCTTCAGAATTTGAGACCTTGGTGATTGTATATCTAATAAAAGTTTTGATGACAATGTGAGATGAAGGGAGCCTAGAAGTAATGTTGGCACTCCAAATGAATCAGGATCCTCTTGAGATTCGGGTATATTTTGGGCTGAATGATATTTTGGTAAAACAAAGATCCACAACGAAAATATTATCCAAAACATCTGAAAAAGATTATACGTTGTAAGAGTAATGTAAAAAAAGAGAGCATATGATTAAGTAGTATTATTCAATATATTTTTTAAATTATTTTTAATTTAGTGTACTGAAAAAGTCCATCAATGAAAAGTTAATTAAGTTTCTTCTTTGCATCTTATACCATTTTGTTTCATTTCTATAATTAACTATTGTAAATTAAAGTGATATTTTTCATTTATTTTATTACTAAATTTTATTATCTTTTTTTTACTTTAATCAAATTTTATTATTGCTACATTAATCAATGCGATTTTATATCTTGTTCTTATTGAATTATCGTTATATTTACTGTTATGTTTTCCCCACTACATACACTAAAGTAGTTTTAATGAAATTTTGAATATGGAAAATGAAAACTGAATTTAAATTAAGTAAATTCAGAAAATATCGCATTACCTTCTATTAGAGAATAAATATATAATATTATATATAAATATATAATATTAATAATTTTTACTTTTATTAAGTTCTATAACTAATGCGGAACTTTTAAAATGATAACTATATTATAAAAAGATATTATCAGCAATTTAGTAAAATCGAATAAGTTTATTTTAAAAAAATTTGTTGGTAATTGATTTGTGAATGATTACCTTGTAGATGCTTATATGTTGGATTTCGAATATATCTTGCCCATAAAGATTATTTTTATTTATTTAAATTACGGCTATATCAGATATGTATCAATTAACTATATATTCTAATACAATATTTCAATAAGCAATAGGGAGTTTTTGCATACCGTAAGTTTGTTACCGTAGGACGTCCGTTAGCATTTTTCTCCCTCCAGCGCGTGCTCAGTTTCCTATGAGCATGCGCGCTAGGGAGAAAAATGCTAACGGACGTCCTACGGTAACAAACTTACGGTATGCAAAAACTCCCTATTAATCCCAGTAAATAAAATAACTGCTATACTGTATGCTTAAAATAAATCATAATAATTGTTAGGAATATCAGAGAAAAATTAGATGAAGCATCTAATGAACCATCATAATAATTTTCCCATCAACCGTATGACGAAAAAACAGTTTTATGGAAATGAGAACGTCACGTCACTCATAAATAAGGAAATAAATGTCTAATAATAAATGAATTCATTTAGATTATTATAGAGTTGTCCGTTCAAACTATCACGTTATCTATTCTAGCAAATATGATTTGGCTTTGCTGGCCTTAGTGAAATGATATGCTTTTACTTTGATGAATTATAATAAATTGACAGCAAAGAATGCAAAATTGTATAACTATGAAAAATATGGTTAACTTGGTAATATTAATCATTCATTATTCTAGATGATTTAAAGCTAAATGTGATTATTTAGTATAATTATCGAAACAGTTTTTTACAGTTATTAAGAGACACTTGTAGAATGTTATAAAGTCGTTTTATAAAGCGAATTCCTAAAGGACAAAAAGAGGTACAGTTTATAAATCAATCTTTAATTAATGTTTTCATCATCCGACTCTTTGTCTTTTAACTTTTAAAAAAATTATTTATATTATATATATTATGTTATATGAGTTTTTTACAGAAAATTTATTTAGTGGCCTGAATTGCTTCAGTCGAATTACTATGTAATGTTTCAAGTTATCTCTAGAGAAAGTTACAGTTACTGTAAAATTTTATCAAAGTGCTTAGGATAGAAATTTGCTGTTTAAATTTTTAAATTAACATCTTATCTTTGTCAAAAATTATACTTTATTTAGCGAAAAGTATTAATGATGATTGTAAAGCACCACAAACTCAATAATATCATATAATGTTTATAGTTAATGTTATAGATCCAAGAGTTTTTCTTTTAGATGTCCGAGGACAAGTTAGTGTGTTTATATGCGGCCTTTCGGCTTTTGTAAGTTTGTGCTCCTCTTTTATAAGATGATGAATTCATATTGCATTAATGTTAATGTTTTAAATATAGCACAAATATTCCAACACAAAAACTACAGAAAAAACGTTTGCTTAACTAGCGGTTGCTATGTATGGAATATTTAAATTTCTGGACTTAATATATAATGCTAAAAAAAAAAATATGAAAAAAATCCAAATGTCATGCATTTGCTGTTTCTATTTTTTTTTTCGAATTTGGATGTTTTTTTGAATGAACTGAATGAAAAAGTCAAAAGATTCGTTTATTACATTTAACAACAGTAATCTATTTCCGGTTTTAAAAAAAATCATAAAAACATATTAAAAATATGTTTTAAGTTAGTACCTCATAATATTGACTAATTATTTTTCTTTCTTTACATTTTTAACAAAAATATTGAGTACATACAAATTTCTTATATGATAACTGCACGTGTAAAGAAATGAATAAAAATTTTGGATTATTATTATATCGGCAATCGCAGGATTATTATCTAAATATTTAGAAAACAAAAATGTGTGTGTATGAGTAGGAAATTTCAAATTCTTTATTTTTTTAAAATTGTTTTGATAAAAATGTTATTTGTTTAAAAAAAAAAGAAGGTAAATCGTGCCTCAGTTGTTAAAAAACAGTTAAATTATAAACTCGACATAAAAGTTTAAACAATGAATATGATGAAAATAACTTTATTTTATGTAAATTTTTGTAAATCAATTGTAACTCAAATAATGATATTTGATAATAAAAAAAACGAAATTTATTCAAATTTTAAAGGTTTGGAAATCGTTTTTATTCATTACTGTTTTTAAATAAATAATAAATTTTAAATAATTTTTAAATTCAATTTTTATTCCTATGAAGTTTGGAAACCCCAGTAAGTTTTATTAAAAAATATTACATTTGTAAAAAGTAAAAAACTAAAAACAAAATGGCCAAAATTCATACCTTTTTAGTACTATATGTTTGGTAACAGTAAACAATTTTTTTTTGAAGGACGTCTAACTTTAAAAACTGTTCTTTGAATGCTTTTTATAAGCTGTTGCGTTTAAAAATGTTAATAATAATAATAAAAAAGTAGTTAAAATGAAACCACAAAACATGAAAAATTAATGGATTACCATACCTCCATTAAAATCGCTAATTCCGCTAGTGTGATAAATATCCATGCAGTTCGCTAACATCTTCCTTCTTCAGAAAGTAGGTGTCTTTCATTAGGATTTTGGCACCGAGTTCTCGCTTTGCGTCAGCTGACTTGGCGAGAAGCCAGCCAACGAAGGTGTATGGGAATTTTTACCACGAATCTCACCCACTTTTCTGTCGATTTGCAGCCATTTCGTCCGAGCGAAAATGAAAATGTTTATCTTGAACTAAATTAGAGATTACAAAGCTCGTTTTGAGTGTAAACAAAATTAAAGATTGATATTATCTTTCACTTAAAATATCTAAATTTGTCCTTGATGATAGTAAATGTGATCTTGATTTAAAATCTTTTTTCACAGTTTGTAATCTGTTGTTATTGGAAACGTAAAATATCGTATGTATGATGGGGAAAATATCGATGGATATCTGAATACAAAAAAATTCGTGAAAAATGTTCGATTTTTATTGCAATCTCGTTGTCAATATTTTTAATTAGTGGAAAACCGATATCTTTATAAAGCAATGGTTTTATTTTAAAAATTGCAATTTTTATTTAATTAAAAAATTTAATAAATTTATTTCCTAATTTTTGGTTTCATGAACAGTTAAAAATATAATGGATTCAAAAAGAAAAAAAAATGTTATAGTTTATAGAAATTACATTGCTGTAGTTCATTTGTTGCTGTAGTTTAAGAATTATAACGGTTTAATTCCTGACGTTAGATTTCGTTTATTTATTGTAGATGAACCTCGTGTTCTTTTTTTTTTATGTAGAGTCTCACCACCAATCGCTTAGAATATTGACAAGCACCAAGAAAGTTGATTAAAAAGATAGACATCGTAGGTAAGAAGAAGGCAATTTCAGACAGATTTTAATAGCAATAAAAAGAATTTTAATTTTTAATCATTAAAATATTAGATTACACAATATAAAAAACTAGATAAACAAATTTCTACATTGACTATTACAGTTTTTTCTTTCAAATCGGCTTTGGGCAGATTTTATCTGACTAGCACCCCTAACAAGAAATCGATTCCTCCACATCCACCATTAAACTGAATCTTTAATAATTCAAGCTGTCTGTGATTGTATTGCATGTAATGCACTGTCCACTGATATATGTACATTGAATATCATAAGGATTGAGAAGGTTGCATGGCAAACCCAGAAAAACTCGTAGAAAACAAGCAGATTACCTATGCGAGACACTTACTTAAGCTGTCGTTATCAATACAGAGTCTCTTTACTTTTAAAATTAGTGATCACATCGTCCGCCGGCGGGTTTTCTTAACTACCATACAATCTTTCAGCACACGTTACTGCTGGCCATGGCTTGTCTTGGCATGATTTTGAAAATCGTCGAATTTGCTACATTTAGGTTTCATTCAATATCAAAGAATAAATTATGTGCATTAGTTTAGACGCATTATCCCCCAAAATGTCGTTGCCAAGTATACTGATTTACATTTATTCTAACTTAAATGAAATTCGCAAAGTAAATTAAGTTGCTTTCATTAGGAGCGTTATAAGCAACAGCGGTAAAAATCTAGAATCTTGTACCCTTTCTGCCAAATTAATTGCCAGAATACCAAGTCTCCAAGTAAGTAAACATAATTAATATCACAGGTAGTTTTCGCAGTAAAACGCTATTTCGCCAAAATCCATCGCTAAAAATCGTTATTACGCCAAAATCCATCGCTAAAAATCGCTATTACGCCAACATTAGTTGCTAAATGGCGATTATGTCAAATTGTATTCCTCAAATAGCTTTTACGCCAAATTTAATCGGATTAACACCAAATTTTATCACTATTATACCAAAAATTTATTCATAAAATTCTTTTAAGCCAAAATTTATCGCATTATAGGCAAATTTTATCACTTAGCAAAATTTAATTCTTAAAATGCTTTTACGCCAAATTTTATGGCTTTAACACCAAATTTTAGCACTATTAAGCCAAAATATTTATGCCTAAAGTGCCTTCACGCCAAATTTTATCTCTTTATCGCAAAAGGTTTACCGCTTTTATGAAAAATTTAATTTATTTGCTATTAAGTCAAATTTTATTCTTTAACGCCAAATTATTATGTGGAATTTTTTTTTTTTTTTTTTTTGATAACTTACAAAAATGTATAATTTTAACAACGATTATAATCGCTATTAAGCTAAAATTACGCCGAAATTATTCGCTAATAACCATATTTTTTTGTTTTGTTATTGTGCCAAAAAAGTATTTCGTGTTTTTTACAATGCTGAATTTGAAAGATAAAACACTATTGAAAAAAAAAAAAAAAAACCTCCAGAAAACAAGTTGCATCTAATTTTGATATATTCTTTGTTGGAGGCAGAAATTATCTTTAACTAACGTATGCGCATGTTTTTACCAGAAATTTGCCAGGATGATAGATCTTACTTTTTCCTTTTAATATCTTTCGGTCGTCTTGAGAAAAGAATAATCGTCCACAACTTACCATGAATTAAAGATTTATCGTTTTTCTAAAAACTTTTTTTTAAATTAAAAATGTAATTTTTTTTATTAGTATAACCTTTTACAGCACCATCTTTCAACATTCGTTAACATTATTATGGCTGTCGTAATTCGATCCAACAATTTCTCTAAATGGTTAAACCGGGGGAAATTTACATAACGTGGAACGAATTTTTATAAACATTTCAGGAAAATAACACAACATCATTTATCCTTACATATGTTGGATGTGTGTAGTTTTAAATTTTCACGTGGTATGGCAGGGAATAAAAATGGCTAACAATGCAATTCTTTTTTTAATTTTTAAAAGTCAAAAATAAATTTTAGAGTTATTGAACGCATGAACATACTGATGAATGGCGTATGAACGTACTACAAAGTTAACAAACACAATTCCGATTATCGATTCATGTAGTACAGCCAACATTTGCACTTGCAATTTGTAAATGATGTTAGCAAAAAAAAGACACGGCCCACGATGCGTTATGATGAGCAAATACATGCAGGCCTGTTTAGCTCAGGGAAAATAGAGGAATTGAGGAATGAGATCACTCAAACTATAATTACATTGATTATATAAATTATTTTATCCTGAAAAAATAATAATTTTTATAACCTTCTTGGTTGGCTTTTTTACAGGACCATATTTAATGAAGTCGTCCAATTAGTTAAATTCGCATTTTATAACAATTTCAGTTTAAGTTTTGAATCTTGCACCCCGAAACAGCTGCCAATGTTGCAGCCCAGAGTATATTTCTCATTTCTTTAGAGTTACAGTAGTTCAATCAGATTACAGTAGTTAAAGAATAAGCAAAGTATTTCTGTAACTGTTGCAGCCATTTCGTGTGTTTATTTGGGAATCTGATCAAAATTCTAGACTTTTAACCAAATTTCTTCGGCGTCTTTATTTATTATTTTCATTATTTGAGACCGGACATTTTTAATTGCGGTAAAATCGCAGAATAGGGGTCGCTGGGGTTTGGCGTCAAAATTTCTTTTCGCCAAAGTGCGCCAAAAAAAGGATTTTCTGTTGTAAGCGAAGTGAATAGCAAGCAATACAGGAAATCCCAGTTTTCACATTTGACGACTTATTGCTCAGTTGGAACCGCAAAAAAAATCGCCAAATCCCAATGGCCCCTATTTTGCGATTTGGCCCTGAACTGTAAAATATTTGTTTTCATTAGAATTCATCGTCGTAAATTCCTTACTTGAAGTAATGGTTAAAATCTAGGATACTGTACCCCTGAGGAAGTCGCCAATCTTGCAACCCTGAATATTTCGCCAATTTCTTTAGGGTTGCAATACTATAATTAGAGGAATTCGTAGCTTCATTTTCCAAACAATATAATGACTATTTATTGTTATTGTGATTATATTATTATTTGCAGTAAATAAGAACAGAAATATATATTCGTTTAAATCAGTATTCCAATAAATTACTGTTTATTCCGAACTTATTCTTACAACGTACGTCGGTCACTGATTCAGAACATAAACAATATTTATAAAGTTCCCACTCAGGAAAGTAAGAAACAAACAAGAAAAACGATTTTTTTATTTATTAATAACTTATATTTTATTCTTAAATAATTAATTTCCTTTTTAAAGATGTTCGCTTAGTTAGGATTTTGTGACAACCGTAATTAGAATTCGCTCGGAATATTTGAAGCTTCAGCTTTTTAGAACGTTAGTTAACGTTACAATTTAAATTTTTAATAATTAAAATAAATATTACTATTAATAAAATAATGTGTCCGGAACATTTGATAATTATCTGGCAAAGTGCATGTGGCGGCGCCAGCACAAATGTGACATTCGCAAAATAATTTATGATTTCACCGATGGAATAAAATGTTTGTTTCCACCACAGAGGAAGGACATACCACAATAAAAGGTAAGTTATTCTCTAGTTTTTTTTCTTCTTTTTTATCTTTTGTTAATATTAATTTATCATTCGAATTCGGCTTCGTAAAGTACATGACTTATTTTATGGCATTAAAAAAAAAAAAAAAAAAAAAAAGAATTGGCGAATAACTTTGGTGAAATTTTATCGTATCGAAATTTTATCAATTAACAGCGATTATTATCTTTGTTTAAACGATACTTTTTTATGACTTAGCAAAATAAAATTCCACATAATAATTTGGCGATAAAGCGATTTAATTTGGTGTGAAAGCAATTTCGGAATAAATTGTTGACAAAATAATGATATATTTTAGCGTTAAAGTGGCAATATGTGGCTTAAAAAGAAAACATTAAAAAGTTGACATAATAGTGGTAAAAATTTGGCGATAAAGCGATATAAATTGGCGTAAAGGCATTTTAGATATAATTTTCTTGGCATAATAGCTAAATTTCGGCGCAAAAGCGGTTTCATTTGGCGCAAAAGTATTCCAGAGATAAAAAATTGTGATGAAAATTTGGCAATAAAGTATCAACTTTTGGAGTAAAAGCGCCTCAAAAAACAAGATTCACTTAGTGAAAAGATGTGGCTATAAAGTGATAAATATTGGCGATAAAGCATCAACTTTTGGCGTAAAAGCGCCTCAAAAAACAAGATTCACTTAGTGAAAAACTTGGCTATAAAGCGATAAATATCGGCGATAAAGGATAGTGATAATATTTGGCGTTAAAGCGATAAACTTTGGCTTCAAAGTCTTTCCAGGAATAAACTTTGACGTAATAGCTATTTGGCTGCTAATGTTGGCGTAAAAGCACTGTTTGGCTATAAATTTTGGCGAAATAGCACTTTACAATGACACCGAACTTAGGCAACCTTTTTGTCTGTTTACTTGGCGATTTGGCAACACAGTAAAGGATTTTGGCGTAATATCATTTTACCGCGCAAACTACCTGGCCCATTCATTTCTATGCTTACTTACCGACTTGGCAACTTGGCGATGTGTTTGGCACAAAGGGTACAGGATCCTAGATTTTAACCGAAGTAATTTCATTACTTGGTTAATTAAATTAATCGTATTAATTATTGCCGAAATTATTCTAATTATTTCATTAATTAGTCGCCATTTTTTATTTGGCAAATTCTTGGACAAAAACCAGAAGTAAATTCTGATTTTTGTCCAAAAATTTGTTACTCCGATATTATCCCGAAGTAAATTCTAACTTAAAAGCTTCATCTGCCACAATTAGACGGTCATATTTTTTTTAAGAATTAGCATTTATTTTTCTGATATAGTAAGACCTTGTTCAAAATTTTTCTGACACATATCCAAAAACACTTCCACCGTAACGGGACCTTGCTTTAAAATAGGAAATTCAACATCTCTTATTCCCAATACTTGCATTGCAGATTTGAGTTGGACCCAAGTTATGTGTCCTTCGTCAGAAGGATCTAATAGTCTGAAGTAAGCTCTAAGTGATTCTTCAGGATATAGCACATCTATAGGTTTGCCTTTTTCAAAAGAAGATTTGAGATCCAACAAGACTTGAGCCATAAAGTCCAGTGGGTTTTCAGGCTTGAAGAAAAACAACATTTTCGATAAATAGCTAAAGATTTCATTGATTTTATAGTCTTTAAGATAGTCTGCCACTTCTTTTCTTAAATCAGACATTTTCTTAGTAAGAATACAGAGTCGTTTTGTCACGATTTCAATTTATTTTTCTGCGAAGATTTTAGATAATCCAGAACTAAAGCAAAAGTTTAGTTGTACTTTTCCTGATTTCAGTTGCGAAGTATTTAAAATAATATCAGAATGTTTTTGCAATCAAATGCAATAATTTTATAAAACAAGATTAAAAGCCCAAAAATAGAAAGGAAATTGAAGATTCATATATTAGATACTTTGAGGTACATTTTGGGGATGTTTATGCTTTAAATGAATCAAAGTAAAATATTTTAACTGTTCTTAATGACATAATTGATTTCAATGAGAAAATTTCTATTAACTTTCTTAATGAAATTTAATGGCATTTAAAAAAGAAATATATTAATTTTAAAAAGATGGCTCATATTTAAAAAAGTAAAAAATAACTTAGATTGTTTAAGAACATTGTCTAAAATTTGTTTTGAGAGACATTCGCATAAATTCAATGACTTCAATATACATAAAATCATGTTTAAAATGCCTTTATTATTTCATGCATATTAATAATTCATATCCTTTTTAAACTCATATCATTATGAACTGAAATTTGTTTACAATGTAAGGTTGTTTACTTATTAGAGATAACTTCATAGCTTTCTTTAACAATTTTAGTTTTAGAAAGTTAGTTAAGCAATTACTTACTTTCGGAAATTAGTTAAAAAGTCGTCGTTATTTTATGAAAGCATTTGAATTATTGAATACTTTGTATTGAAAGAAAAAAATGATCCTAATTTAGATGTGAACTTAAAAGTCGACTTTTTTTTTTAGCCTTAAAAGTTCCGTTAATAAATAATTCAAGGCATTTTTTTAATTTTCAAAGCAAATAATCATTGCGTAAAAGATTCTAATATTTGGAACATAAAAAATTATGTAATAGCCTAAGGGGGAAATTGGAGGTATTGAGCAACCCTTATTTTCTCTACAATAGGTTTTTTTTTCCTTTCTAATGCAGATGGCAAACACTTAGACAGCTAGGTCTTGGATGCCTTAAGGCAAGCGCTGCACAGACGTTACTCACTTTGCATTACCCAGGGGGCGCGTGTAACTTGAAGATAAGCCACGGACGCGGAGTAACAATGCCCCCGCAACACTCTACGATCCTGTTAGGACCGGGACCTACGGTTTAAAGGGGATTCTGAACCCCTACAAGCATCCATGGCACCGCCGGAACTCGAACCCGAAACCTGTGGTACCGAGCGCCAGAGCGCTAGCCACTCGGCCATTCAGACCCTCTCTACAATAGGTAAATTTGTCTTTTTAAAGTTGGCTACATGTTAACTTATTTATAATTCTGCACGAGAAAAATAAATCAAATACATTAGTGATATTTTAAAATGTTCCGGTCAATAGTTGCTTTTTTCCAATTTGTTAATGTTAAGAAAGTGATTTTATATTTTTCATAATCAAAGTTTTTTTGTCTTAAGCTATAACAGTAGATTTAGATTAAATAATTATAACTTTAGTTACATTTTGAATCTAAAACAGTTAAATACACTTAATGCTTTGTTTAGTTAGCCAAAATTCCAAGTCTCCAAGTAAGCATAATAATGAATGTACCAGGTAGTTTTCGCGGTAAAATGATATTACATCAAAATCCTTCACTGCGATGCCAAATCGCCAAGTAAACAAACAAAAATGGCTGACGAAGTTCGGTGTCACTGTAAAACGCTATTTCGCCATAAAAACATTTCTATTACGCCAACAATAGTAGCCAAACAGCTATTACGTCAGTTTATTCCTGAAAGTGCTTTTTAAGACAAAGTTTATCGCTTTAACACCAAATATTGCCACTATCCGGCCAAAGTTTTAATCCTCAAAATGCTTTATTGCCAACATTTATCACTTTATCACCTAATTTTTTCACGAAGCGAATTTTGTTTTTTAAATTGCTTTTAAGCCAAAAGTTAATGCGTTATCGCTAAATTTTTATCACTAAAAAGAATTCTATTCCTTGACTTTCACGCCAAAAATTTAGCACTATTATGCAAAAAAACAATTATGCCTAATTTGTCTTTACGCCAATTTATAACGCTTTATCGCCAAATTTTTACCACTATTATGGCAAAATTTTGATGTTTTCTTTTTACGCCACATATTGCCGTTTTAACGTCAAAATATATCATTATTTTGCAAAAATTTTATTCCTAAATTTTTTTTACGCCAAATTTAATTGCTTTATCGTCATATTATTATGTGGAATTATGTGTTGTTAACTCACATAAATGTACCATTTAGGCAAAGATAATAATAATCGCTGTTACGATAAAATTATGCCAAAATTTTTCTCTAATACAGCAATTATTTTTTTCTAATATGTCAAAAAATATTTCGTGTTGTTTACGATGCCGAAATCGAATGATGAATACAAATTATTTAAAAAGGAAAAAAAAAAAAAAAAAAAAGAAAAAAAAAGAATAACTTACATTTCATTTTAATATATCCTTTGTTGGAGGCGAAAATGATCTTTTTATTTCCTTACTCCATGCATAGCCTTAGCAAATGAATGATGAAAATAAGAAAAACAACATCAGAAAACCCCAGAAAGTTCCAACGGCTTTTTTCTTCTATAAACTAACGTTCTAAAATTAAAAAGTTACATTTTTCAGCGCGAATTCAAATAACAGTTGCCACAAAACTTTAACTGTCTACAGCATTAAAAAGAAACATCACAAAATCGCAGAACAATTTAATGTGTTCGATCGACGTTTTCGTGCGAATTCAAATAACGGATCTTATAAAATCTTAATTATTTCAACAGCATCAAAAAATAATTATTTGATAATCGAATATAAATTATTAATAAATTTAAAAAATCATTTTTCTTGTTTGTTTCTTTTTTTCATGAGTGGCAACATCATAAATTTTTTTTATTTTTTATAAGAACAAACTCAGAATAATGAAGAATTTATCGGAATAAATATTTAAAAGAATATATGCATATGTTCTTTATTTACTATAACTAAAAAATTCTGCAAATAAATATCAAAGTAGGAAAAAATAGTCATTATATTGTTCGGAAAAAAAAGAAGTTAAGAATTCCTCTAGAGTATTGTAGCCTTGAAGAAATTGGCGGAAGATTGGCGAAATATTCCGGGTTGCAAGATTGACGACTGCCTCAGGGGTACAGTATTCTAGATTTCAACCAACGCCTGAGCTCTTTATTAGGAAATTAATTAGAGGTTATTAATATTGGACAAATCTCAAAATAGGGACCGCTTTGATTAGGCTAGGAGTTTTTTGGTCGCCAATTGGGCGAAGATCACCAAATGTGGTCACCAAGGTAGCTCTTAATTCCTGATTGGCCGAAATTAATTACGTGGTTTTGATAAGAAAAAATTAATTACTGGGTTTAACTCAACTTCTGGAATGTTCTAGAAAAATTAGAAAATTTTAATTTTAATAACGATTCATTTCGCTCGTTACCAGTTTCTGTAGCTGTGGATGTTTTGCTGACCAAAGTCTTTCGATTAATGATGTATGGTATTGATGAATTTTATTTCGGGAACAAAGATTTCAGGTATTTCTTATAAGTGAAGGAAGGATATGCAGTAACAGATTACTTACTACAAGGATTTGGAATACCAAGGTAAGTTGAAAATTATTGAATGTTGTATGTTTAAAGGTTTAATTTCTAAGAATGTCTACGATTTTACCTTTATATTAATCATTAAGGATTATTTAAGTAATTGTTTACAAATTTTCTATGTTTAAATTTGAAAGTTGTTGCCTCCATATATAGAGAGAAAGGGTGCATTTTACAGAACACATCTTAAAAAGTAAACATTTTCTCAATTTCAATGTATGCTCACAAGTTTCGTTTCAAATTACGTATAAAACGCTTTACTTGTGTGATATGTTTTCCAACTAAAAAATTGCTAATTATTAGTTAATTTACAATAAATTGTTTAATTTAATTATTTTGAAGCTAAATTTTAAGGTTAATGTTAAACTAAAAAAGGTGCTACAAAATCAATAAATAGCATGCAAATACATATATCCATATAAATAAATTAAACTGTTATTATTTAAGGCTATAAAGATACAATATAAAATGTTTTTTCTTTAATTATCTCAATTAACCTCAATTTAATTACACACATAATTTCTAATTAATGCATAATCCTAATAGTTAACTTTTTTTCACAATACTGGGTTTCATAATGAGAAGTCCTTCAGCTTCTTGCATCTTAAGATTTGTGTAAAATAATTTACAAGAAAAGCATTCTTTTTTTGTTTTGTTTTTTTAACAAAATTATTTCATTTATCACTCTTATAAAAAAAAATTTGAGCCACATTGTAAAATAAAAGGTAAAAAAAGGCATTAGACAAAGAAAAAAGTTAAAATAAAAATAATTTTCAGCTAATTTTAAAGGAAAAATCATATCAGATTTTCCATTACAATATCTCATTATGCTGAAAAAAAATTTAAAAGACGAAAGTATAAAAATTGAAAAAAAAAAATAATAAAAGATAAAAAGCGGCAAAAACATCCCTAGTTTCCTGATTAGAATATATCGTCAATTTATGCCCTGGTCTTTTGCTGTTTTTTTTTTAAATTATATTATTTGGCTTTTAAACTCCCTTATATTATTTTTTAGATACATTATTTGTGGCTGAATTAATAAATATAAGCTTATCCCTTCTGCATAATCCATTTAGTATAATTTAAAATTCGCGTGTGAGTCAATTTTACACAAGAACAAAAAATGTTTTTGAATTATTGCTGTTTTCTTTATAGAATATTGAAAGTGAAACAGTTTTACTTGAAATTTGATTAAATAGGAATTAAATTGGAATAAATTAAAATTATAAAACAAAATAACAAGAAAAAAAAAACCCGGGAATCATTGTCTGTTTTTGGTACGTGTAAACAAACACCTCTGAACTATTAGATGCATTAATGCAGACGTACAATTTCTTTAAAGCAGTAGTGCTATTTCTCATTGCACAAATTTTATTCAATATTTTCATTAATGATATTCCAATAGGAAATTCTGTCATTATCAACTTGTATGCTGATGAGACTGCTTTTGCATCACAATTATCTAATATTAACTCTCTCAAAAACATACTTCAGCAATATATTCAAGCCCTTGAAGTTTTGTTTATCAAGTGGGAAATTAAAATTAATGTTGATAAAACTGAAGTTGTCTTGTTCAGCAGAAAATATGCTCATTCCCCCAATATAACTCTTCTTTAATCTACTTATTAACTGGACTAATGAAGCTAAATAGCTTGGTTTTATTTTAGATATAAGACTAACATGTAATTCTAACATCAATAATATTAAATGTAAATTTAACATCTGACTTGACATGCCATATCCATTTATTAATAGACATTCCTCATTCTCTTTGAATAATAAACTTATTAACATTGACTATATGCGTCCCATTATAATTTATGCAAGTCTGATGTGGATCTTTGCTACTAAATGCCACATTAATAATATTCAAACTTTAGAAAATAAAACTTTAAGAATGATTACTGATTCACCTTTGTTTTTCAGAAATGACGACATCAGGTTTGCTCTTGGTCTCTCTAACATCAACATTTTTTTTCTTAAAATTGCCAAAGAATTTGACAGCTACATTCTTTATTTTAATAATTCTGAAATTCAAAATTTGCTTCATTATGATTCGATTACTCTCCGATCTTCATAATCTGCACTTTTCCCAGATAAGTTAGCGCATTGGCCAGAGTACTCAACCCCATGGATTGAGGTTAAGATTCTTGACTTAGCTTTATTTTTCCAGTCATCATTTTTACAGAAACACAGCTCGTGTTTTGGCACACACATTTTTTTCATATTTTCTATTTTAATTTTTTATAATTAATTTTTACAAATTTATTATTCTTACATTTTTTTTTATTATTCTTACAACGAGGAAACGTATTTTTTTTAAACTCATAATCAAATAACTGAAAATTATACATAGTTATTCGAACGAAAACAAATTGTATGATTACTGTTAATAAAATGCAGCAATTCGGTCTTGGACACCTCTTAAACGTTTTTCTCCTTGATCTCAAATAAGTCTTATTAGACACACCTTGTAAATCGGCAATAAAATATTTAACGCAACTATTAGTCTCAACTATTTTCAGCCACAGTGCAATTCTCTTGTAAATACATAATCAATTGCTTATAGATTGCTTTTGCAATATTATACATCATATAAATATTATTATAGATATTATAAATAAATTTTAGTATTTCTTCATTTTAAACCATATAAAATAATATTCAAGAGGTTTGAAGTTTACCATCTTATTCTATAAGAAAATCATATTAAAAGTTTATAGTATTAAAATAAAATTACAGTATTAAAATTATTATTAATAGTATTACTAATTATTAATAATTGTAGCAATTATAGTATTAAAATAAAAGTAAAATTTTGTAATTTAATGTTGCATAAATATGTGATACAGCTCAAAAACGTTTTTTAAAGCATTTAACTGAATAAATAGTAATGAAACAAAATAAAAAGGTAAATAATTACCTTAAAATAAGAAATGCATCGATATTAAATAATTAAAGATTCTTAAAGCATTATCTGTGCTTAAAGAATGATACTAAATGGTTATAAATACGTATGATACTAATTGTTTATTTCTCAAAATATTTACATATAAATCTTATCCACATATCACTGGGAAGTAAGGTAGCGTAACATACGCACTAAGAAAAGGATTCGCTTGACCTTCAACATGATTGACTTACAAAAAGTGTTATTTTCGGATGGTGCATTAACTAGATAATGTTAGTTAAGCAAATTTATAGCTCTGTTCATTTTATTAAGATAAAAACATAAGATTAATTGTATAAACTTAAGTTGAAAGAAAGGGAGAATGTTAAAGAATAAGAAAACACACAAAAGAAGTAAACAAACTTTACTCATTTTTCAAGAAATTTTAACAGCATATTAAAATACAGTGGTGTGATTCCATTTCATTTTTATATATAAGTCTGAGACAACATGACTGTTAAGATGAAGTAGTTACAGAAGGGAATCGCTGAGGGTAGAGAAAGACACTTTGATTTGGAATAGTTAATACGTCACTTGGCTTCGAACACACAATTGAAACAAAGAATGCTAGGTAGAGAATCTGGCAACACCATTTATGCAGTTGCAAAGCTTGACTGAAATCAGCAATAATTGTTGCTCCAAAAATTGCTTAATTTTGATATCTCGTTCATAAATATTGCACTAAGAGCTTCATCACAATTTTTACCATTAAGTATAATTACCATTACCATTAAGTATATTAGTGCGTCAGTGTTAACTAAAGGAGTTTGTTTCAAAACCTGATAAGCATTGACGAGCAGATAGTCCATGGCAAATCCCTATATCAATCTTATATAGATTGGTTCAGTCAAGTTTTGCAATTCATACAAAAACATTGAAAATCCCCACATACTGGCATCAAGTTAAATCTTTGTAATAATGCTAGTAGAGAATATGACAACACCATTTATGCAGTTGCGAAGCTTGACTGAAATCAACAATGGTTGCTCCAAAAGTAACTCAATTTTAATATCTCGTAATAAATATGCACTAAGAGCTTAATTACAATTTTAACGATTATCATTTTTACCATTAAGTATAATTACCGTTATATAGGTGTGTCAGTGTTACTGAACTAAAGGAGTTAATATCAAAACCTGATAAGCATTGACGAGCAGATAGTCCAAGGTAAATCACTATGTCAATCCTAAATAGTTTGGTTCAGTCAAACTTTGCAATTCGTACAAAAACATTGAAAATCACCAGAAACTGGTATCAAGTTAAATCTTGATAGACATGGTTTTTTCAAAATTTTATACAAAGAAGACATTCAGACAAGCTTTACTGCATAGTTTATTTTAGCTAAATTATTGAGTTCACTATTTATATATATAAAATTCCATAAGAAATTTCTTTTACATTAAAAAATGGACACAAAACAGTTAATAAATACAGCAAGTTTAAAAGTTTAGATGACATTATTAATAATTGTTAAAATTTTTATTTATTTATTTTATAATCGTATTATTTTGTGTAACGATGAACTCTATAGAATATAGTATTGATTTATAAATTACATTTAAATGAATTTTCAAGGGAAAATGACATATACTTCCATTATCCAAGGATTTGACATATATTTCCTTTACAAAGTTATACATTCGTCAAACATCAAAGATCCAGAATACCATCACTGAACATTTTAAGCTCATTGTTGTCCAGAAATTGCGTATATATATTTCAGAATATGCAGTTAATGTATTATTTTCACAAAATACAAATCAAATGTAATGCAACAGTTAAATCAACAAAAACATGGAAAAGGCATCACCATGCTAAGAATATTAAAACAGGAATCCTATGCCATGTTTTATCAGAATAACACAAAGTTAATTAATTGTGCAAAATTAGTTTTATGCGTATTTTAATTGTTATTAATTTATTTATTTATTTGAAGATGATGAAAATTCAAAAAATAATGCTTAAGAAAAGAATGGAAATATTAATTAAATATATTGTTTACAAAAATGTTAAATAACTCCTTAAAAGTATATTAAAATGTTTTGGTTAACCATTTATGAGAATATCTTTATGTTTAAAGATAATTTTCTTGGATGCGATACAGTCTCATTCAGTTTCCCACAGACCTGATGGCCAATTGGGCTAACTCTTTAGCCTTTGGTACCACAGGGTTCACGTTCGAATACTAGCGGTGGCATGAATGCTTGTGAGTGGTTTTGAATCCATGTTAAGCTGTAGATCCCGGTCTAATTAGCACAAATTGACCGTAGAGAGACAAACCAAACCATTCAGTTTCACAGAACCATGGAGGTGACATTGTGAAAAAATCACCGATGAAAACTTTATAACAGTATCTACATGCAAAAAGTCTTTAATAAATTATTTCATTAGCATATGCATATTTGATAAATGAAAAACTTCTGTTTCTTTTTAGAAAGGAGCTACATTATATTACTGACAGAAAGGAGCTACAAGCATAAATAAATTTTGCATAAATTTCTCTCCGTTAAGAAAGGAAGTTACATTATTTATTCAACAATGCATTTGATTTACTTAAGATTTACTGTTTTATTTGCATTTTTAAGTATTAATATATGTATGGATGACTGGCCAACAACATTTGTATTCCTAGAATTGTATAAAATGCAAACATTTTTCAATTCAAATAGAATTTTAGCTAGAATCGTAAGTTCTGATCCATAAGAAGAGTACTTATTGTAGCAGAATAGTAATAAGTAGTGAATAAGTAGTTTGGTTATAAACCTTAAATTGACTGGCATTTTTATGATTAAGTCATTCAGTGATCAATATATTGCCTTACAAACTGGTACTTATAATTCTTCATGGTTATATAGTCATTGGCTCAGGTACATTTTGTTCAGTAATTCAGAATGACAAAATTGTACAAACAGAGTATTTGGAATTTTTTTTGACAGCAGGATATTAGGCAAAATGTGTACAAATACGCCAAGGATTTATAATGAATCTCGCCAAATATAGTAACTCATTATATTATGATTGGCGATTAATATTATTTTTACATTTGGTTGAAAATGGTACCTTTCTAATACAAAAAATATTTTTAATAAAACTGTTTTTTTAACAATAGTTTATAGAATAATGGAATAGCACTATGAATTAAATGGATTTTTTATAAAATAAAAAATAGATGATTATTCCTTGAACTTTCTATAAGACCCATGAAGTCATCTGGGATAAAAGTAAAAGTTGTTTTGGAAATATACAGTGCAAAGCCATGGAATTAAGCAAGCAAATTATCTTGTTCTAAAAATATTGAAATTCTTATTAAATCAATGCGAAATAAAAAATAAACGTTACCTGATGTAAGTTGGAGGAGATGTGGTCAAATCACAAAATAATCCATGCTTACAAAAATAATATCAACCTTTTTTCTACTGCAAAATTACTGAATACTATTCTATGCTAACGTAACTTGTTTCATTAGAAATAGAACCGCTCCTGGGGAGATGAAAGTTTAATTTTTTCTTTTACTTTAAATTATTGCAAAGCAAGCCTAACTAAATAATTAATAATGATTGAATTCTTAGTTAAAAAATTGTATCATCACTTCAAACAGGCAAAAAGAAATTAAATTATGCTTTTGAACAGAAATATTTGCTCTAAAATATATCATATGGTATATTTTTTTAATATTATATTAGCATAAACACTATTTTTGTAAAATACATTACCCTGCTTTTAATTTATTTTCGTAAGACATTGAATGGAGTTTACAGTAATCACGATAAAAAGATAAGAATCACATGAATATAAAATCTTCTTATTTAATCATTCTTTACTTTTTTAAACATAATTTTAATTTTTAGCGATATTATTTTTAATTGTGTAATTTCTATGTATAATTTACAGTTATATAAATTTACCTTTCTAACTAAACTCTATAATTAATATTTCTCATATATGTGGCTGCATATAACAGTTGTAGGTCATTATAAAAATTTCTATGCTTTAAGATTGTATAGCTGTAATAGTAATTCATCGTTTCAATAAATTTTCTATACTAATTCATATAGTGACTTTGACATGTATGTTTATTAAAATATGAAGTCATAAATATATGTTTAATACATTTACAACACTAATATATATTTCTTTTTCTAAATACTTTGCAAGTCTTTTTTTGTAACTTGTTCTCTCATAAAGTGAAATTTCCATTATTTATATATATATTATCGTAATAAAAAAATGATAAAGAATTACAATAAGTAGTTATAAATTAGGAATGCATTAATCAAGTTTTGTTAAATTTATATGTTATAAATAAAATGAAAAAGTATTGTTTAAAATGGTTTAATATAACAGTTTTTTTATTGTTATACTAAACGATACATTTAGATTAATATGTAATATCAATATATCTGTATGAAGAATTTTGTTGTGTTTTATCCTTTAAATATCGAATTGTTAATATATAATGTTTCTTTTAAAATTCTAAAAAAATGCATATATTCATTTTTAAAAATGACAGATTTTTTTAGTTGATTATCATTCATTATTATGAAAATGTAATATATTTTCTTTAATACGTGATAAGATGGTTCATAGTCAATACAAACGTTTTAAAAAACTATACAGGTGTTTATTTTAATCGTAATCATATTATCTATTTTCTTACAAGTTAATAATGGCTATGTTGATTCAAATTGTATATTCATTTATTCAGAACATATTCAGTATATTCATATTCAATTATTATGAATAAATCAATTTAAATTTTCCATAAAGAGTTTATTCGAAGGAGATGAAGGTATAGATGTAATATAGGCAAATACTGATTTTGGCAACCAAATTTTCATCGCCAATCCTTAGGTGATTGTTTTAGAAAAAGAGATTTTGGGGAGTTTTTTTGGCAATAAAATCGATTTGGTGAAGAAATTTTTATCTTAAAAATCTGTGCACTCCTTTACTACATCTATTCCAAATTAACTTTCAAGTACGAATATTTTATTTATACTTTTATCTAAATATCATAATTTAATAAAAATGAGGCCAAATCGCAAAATAAGGGGCGCTGGGATATGGAAACATTTTTGTGGTTCCAACTGAGCTCTAAATCGCCAAATATGGTAGCCCGGATTTCCTGTACTGTTTACAATTTCCTTGCAACTCTTTTCTTGGCGCTCTTTGGCGAAAAGAGTTTTTGACACAAAATCCTGGCAGCCCCTATTCTACGATTTTGCCGAAAATGATTCCTTATTTTCTGTTATTTTTATAATTAATACGTATTCAAATAAATTTATAAATTTTTAATTACAATAAATAATATATTAATATTATTATAATTAAGTATTATTTATATTAATAATATATGTAATTAATAAATAATATATTTTTATTACTCTATAAGACAGATGTTTCAATTGTATCGATTAAATAGACAAAAATAATAATATAAATTCTCCGATAACATATATTAGCTATTACAAACACTCTAAATTTTGATACATTAAAAATTTTTTATAATTTATCGATATATTTTAAGTTGCATGAGAAAACCTGTCATATTAACACTGATAGAAATGACTTTTTTAAATTATAAGGGAAATATTACCCATTTATAAAAGTGTGATAGCTGACACAATAAAGCGGAGAGAGTAGATATTTATCTTCCTTTTTACATCTAAAGCAAAATATTTATAAAACCTGTTATAATATGCACACAATTTCAATTAATCATAAAGTTTGTATTAGCATATATAATTTGAACTAGTATTAAATCTAGAGAAATTTACTTTACAATTAAACTAACTTTCATAAATTATAAATAATGTGTAGGCCACCATAATTTAATTATTGCTTATAGATGACTAGCATAAACTTAAATATTACTTAATTTTATTTTTTAAATAATAAATAATGAGGAGCATACTATATGCTTTTTCTTCAATATATAATAATATGCAATATTACATCCAGCTGATTACATAACAAATGTTTTGTTCAATTGTTTTCCATGAAAGAAACTATAAAAATCTCAATACAAAAAATATACAATTTGTTTTAGTTGTTAAAAAACTGTTATGAGAGGAAATAACTAGATATTTTAAAAATCACCAATAAGATACAACATCATAATCCTTTCTCAGTCTTTCCAACTAATTTTGTTTGTAGTATATCCTGTAATATATGTATTTTAAATTATAAATCTTCTTAACAAACGTCTAAAACACATAACTCAGTGCTCATACAATTCTAGATTGGTCCATAATTATCTGAAATATACAAAACAATATCATTCCAGCATGGTAACTAATTTCGAATAGACCATTTCTCAAGTGAAGCAAGCATACATATTATGGTACAAGCATATATTTTCAGAAAATACATATAAACTTCAAACAGTTCATCTTATACTAATTCTTACATGAAAGGGACCATTTAGAAGAGCCAGAAACTTTCAGCGATAAAATTAACACAGTTAACACCTATAAAGAGTAGTAATAAAAAGTATGATGGAATTCTTAATAGCACATTGAAAAAGTTATGGAGGTAAAATCTTATTAGATGGTACAAGCTTCCAACAAATTGGTATTTTTTTTTCTCTTGATATCAATTTTTCACTCGATATCAAACAATTTCGCGTAAATACATGAATTTTCTTGCTCCAATTGCTTAGTTTTGAGAAAAAAAATAATCAACAAATAATTCTACACAAGAAATTGCACATTTTCGCGATAGTCAATTATGGGATTCACCATCAAATAAGATTTCATTATTTCAATACTTCCAACACTCATCTTTTTAAATAAATAAGTTATGGCTTTTTTATAAAAATTATTATCAAATGATTTAGGTTACTTTTTATTAAAATAGGACGAATGTAAATTAATTGGAGTGTTTTTTTTCTTCTTTTTTTTTCCTATTAAAAATTATGTCTTCGAACTCAAATTGCAAATCCGCAAGATTCTATCTAACAATTCTGCCACAAAATAGCCTCGATAATTATCTTTTCAGTGGCGGTTCCAAAACTTGACATGAAAATGTCAATTCTTATAATTAACATATCAATATCAAATCAATAACATTGAATTAATCAATAAATGTAAAATACTATAAATAAATGTAAAATACTACAACTTCCCTTTTATTTAAAACTCTTATAATATCAGAAGATATTAATTTTTTTTGAAAAAATTTTGATGTTATGAATGAATACAATTAAATAATAATGAATGTAATTTAAAACATAGGTTCTTAAATAAGGGTTCAGGAACCCAATGGGGACTCGTGCCTTAGTTCAATGAATATATGAATTAAGAAGAGAAAGAAAATATTATTTTTAATTTGCCTGACTTTCTCATTATTTTTTATGAATGTATACAATCATATATAACATAAATTAGTTATGGGATTACAAATAGAAATAATATTGTTTTCTATCGCAATTTCATTTATAAGGAAATATAATATTTGCAAAAGAAAATATTTGATTATAATACTTTAAGCATCCTGTACTTTATAATGTAGCTACGGGGAAAAAAACAAGTTTAAATACTATATCATGTTAATTATTCTTAACATAAATTGATTAAGTGAACTTCATTTTATGCATTTAAAAATGTTATTCTGAAAAGGAGGAACATTGGTCGTTATTCTATGAGTAAAAGTAGTGTATAGCATTAATCCTCCAGCAAAATATGTCTGTGAAACAGAAAAAAAATATATTAAGTATCTCTGATTTAAACATTTATGTATGTTTTCATGAATATTGATTTTAGTAAAACAAAGATTGATTTATGATTTAAATAATTGGTTGACAAACTAGCGAATATAAAAATTATGTTTAACGTAGAGATTTTCAATGCTGTTTTTTAAACCGCCACTAGCAACACAGCATCATAGTCTGCATCTGGGCACGGTCTCCGTCGACCTTTCCTGTAAGTGATACGATGAGAGGGAACTTGTAATGACGACACCGCCTACATCATAGTGTGATGGAGTGAAAGCACCAGCGAAAAGTCCCTGTAAGGCACTGTAGATGTAGGGGAAAGACCTGTGTCACATGAGCGAGCAAAAGGCACAGAACCTGTTGGCACGACAACTGCGACGCTGGGGAGGCCGTTCTTCGGCCTTTCGTCGAATCTTCTCTGAAAAGAAGAAAAAAAAAATATTTTATATAAAATGCAAGTAATAGTCCAAACCAACCATCCCCACAATTAATATTCGCTCTTCTTAGGCATGCGTTGCATAAAGCAATTGATTACACGCGTCTGAATCTCAGTGAGAGTTTCTTAAAGTTCTGCAGTGGAACACAGGTGATTTGTCCCATTATCATGTGTGACATTGCTACGGCTTTTCTGTGGTCACGATTGTCTCTGCAAGCACCTTCACAGAATTAAACTGGCTCCTGACCCTCTCTGTCTCCTGTGTGATAACCAGGAAGAAATGGATATGCCTCACCTTGCTTCCTGTTCTGCACTACCTACTTCCTGTACTGCGTTATTGGATTGCCAGACTTGGATAGATTAATTGATGTCATTTGTTTCTGTCTTGTTATTTATATTTATTTTTTATAGTTTCAAAAGTTCAAAGGGGGTCAACGTAATACATCCCAAAGGGTAAATTTAATTTACAGGAAACTATCAGAGATTAGATGTGGCATATCATTCTGAATGTTGTTGTTCTTTTTTCTCTTTCCAAATTAAATCTGTCATATTTTGAAGATTTTATAAATCTTTCATTGCTACTATCGTTACAAAAGTAGGATTTGAACTACTACTTGCAAAATAGGATTTGATTACAGTCTTTTTTTTCTGGAATTTCTGAGAGAGGAACACAATTGTTAGAAAACAATCTGGATTTCTCACTTTGATAATAAAATATAGTCAATAGCTAATCGTTAAATTAGTGAGATATGGTTTTAAAACTAAATTCTGATAAAGCGAATTGTGAAGTGAATTTCGAAAAAATAAATAAAAAACAAACATCAAATTTGATGGCTGCCAGTGTTGATTAATACTCTTTATTTTTAGCCAGACGATCAAAAATATCTGAACAAATAAAATCTTTCAAAACTGGCTAAACTTTAATAAACAGCAATCTAAATTCAAAATCTAAAATTCAATCAAAACTATGTGAGAAACTATTCAATTAAAATTAATTAAATTTTATTAAAACTAAGTGATAATAAATAAAGTAAAGGGCAAATTAACTTTTCAATTTGAGGCTGTTAGGAAATCATATAGAAATCGAGGATGAGAACCTTAGAATCATCATATTAAAATAGTTAAAACTTATAAAATAGAAAAGAATAATTTAACTTAAAGAATATTATTTAAAATGTTGTCAAGGTTAATCAAGTGATTTATATTATAGTTTATTATAATTAATCCTATTGTTTTACTTGCTTTTCTATATTTCTGTTGGATTGATAAATATGTAAGATATATATGTGTGCTTTTACTCTAAAACCTAATAATATTCAATGAATCTTATTACATCCTATAAAATCTATTATTACATGCAAGCAAAGATGGAGATGAGCTCTGTTCATTAGTTCTGTCAAATCACAAAGAGGGCAGCTTGGTGAGTCGAAAATCCCAATGCGACGTAGATGTTTATTAGATCAGTTTTTTTTATTGAGGCAAGTCACCAGCATTCTATTTTAATACGCACAGGCTAGTCAGTCTACCATGCCGAAAACTGTAGACTATTTAACCGTATAAGACATTTCCCAGGGAGCCCCACTAGGAGGCAGGTCTACATTGCTCCTTCTAAGTAAGACAACTTGAATCTGTTAAGTTGCTTCAATTAAATAATCACTAATGTTCGATTTTATATTAAAAGCAATATGTTTCATTTTGTTTACAAAACAGTTCATAAAAATCTACAGTTCTCGGCTCTGTTTCAAAAACGGATCCGTAACAATAAAAAATATCTTTATTTAAATACATTAACTAATTATAGTATAATTTCCAGTTTAAAATGGCATTAAATGAAGATTGCGACAGTGATTACCTGCAACGTCCCTCTTGTTTATGGCAGTGAGGGCTTCATAAAGCTCTTTGAGAGGATGCTTGCAGGAAGGAAGGCCTTGCAGCCAAATCAGGAGCATGCGATAGCCATGCTCTTTGTAGCTGGATTTGCCTATGGGGGAATGATATTTTGTTAGAAATATAAATGAACTCACATAAAAACATTTTACAACACATTTAACAAATATTTGTTATGGGTAAATAAAGTTTGAAGTCATTACTACTTTGTTCTTAAGTCCATGCATGTCTGTTACATTTCACGAAAACTGAATTTTCAAAACAAAGCTTACAGTTTATAAAATATCATTAAAATGAAATGCATAGCTGGATAAATTTTACAATATAAAACTAACTAAGTCCCTTGCACTACATTCCATGTTGGACCATGTCATCCCTAACAATACAACTCCAAAGTCGTTGTCTCGAGCATTGGTTTTGCAGATCTTTAGGTTCTTCATATCCTTTTACACTTTTTTTTCTTTGGCCCAGGCAATTTCCCTTGAAAATCTCTTTTATACATCTCCTGTCGCCCATTCTCATTATGTGTCCTAGCCACTGAATTCTCTTTGACTTTATATAATTTATGATGTCCTTTTCCAGATTAATATAAATATAATTTATGACGTCCTATGAACCGGATCGAAATAAACTCAACACATTCCAGGTTTCACAGTACATAAAAGTTTATATGTATCTGCATATTTTTCTATCTTGATTTCTTGTATATACTCAATTCCAAAAAGTTACTTATTAAATTTATTTATTAAAAATTATGTAAAATAATGAAATGTTTCTAAAATTTCAAATACAAAATATTAAAACCATTAGATTTTGTATTAACTTAATAAAAATTTTTAAACTTTAATAAAAATATTTTTTTATGCTAACTAGATTTCTCGAACAAATTTCTATATGAAATTAATGTGTTAATGATTATCATGCTAATGATATACTTTGAACATAATGAAACTGACTGCTTACTAATCCGCCATAAACGAAATTTAATCTATTCTAGTACCTAATAGTTCAAATCTATTATCATGATTACATTTTCATCATTTACATGACACATGTTCTAGAGTATTTTTCATTAAATTACTTAAAAGATTGATGTATTTTAATGAAAAATAAACACCCCGCCAGTAAACACACCATACTATATATATAATTAATATATATATTTACAATATAGCATATTTATCTTCAAAATTTCCTGATTAATGACTGTAAACCTTTTATTATTATTATTATTAATGTGAATAAAAAAACTTTTAATAATGTTTTTATCATTTAAAAAATTGAAATAGTTGGTATTAAAACACTTGATTTAATAAAGAACCTGGCTACAATTTAATGTTTGAAAATTTGTTTACATTTGCTCATTGGCTATTGTGTGTTATTGTCTAAATATATTTAATAATTGGCCTTTTCGATTTATTTTAGTACTATCATTCATCCTAAAAAATAATCAAAATCTCTTATGAAGAAAAGACGAATTTTAAAGCATTTAATTTGAATAAAATATAATGGATGGAGTGTTGCTGCTGAAGAATCGAAACTAAATGTAGTTAATTTTTAAATGAACTTTTCTTTGTTTAAAGGCTGTAAACATTTTTAAAGATTGCATTTAGTGAAATGTTATTTCAAAGACTGAGTGTTGAATTGTATTTGATTAAGGAATCTACTAACGTGCGGCAGCATATAAACAATATGATTTTAAGAAAAGAAATCTACATTTTTTGAAAATGTGAAATTGAGGCAAATAATGCAATTATTAAATTTAATGATAACTGTTGAAGGTTATAGTCTCTAAATAAAGCAACTAGAAAGAAGGCCTTTGTGTAGCCCTAATACGATACGCCATTCCACATAATACGATAGTACATAAAATAATTTAAAAAAGCAATTATAGTACAACTATTAAATATATGACAAATGAAAAATACAAAAATTTATTTTCAGAAAGCTATTTGAGATGAGCAAGGAGAAAAGAAAATTAAATCACACTCTTGGCATATGTGAATGCAAACATATAATCTAGCATAAATACGTGCATATGATAACACGCAAAATCAGAAGTTAAAGATAAGGAAAACATGCATCGTATTAGAAGATAAAACAAAAAAGTTTTATAATTGAATTTAATGTTCAGAATTTACTAACGTTAAAATGGTTAAAAAATATTATACATCACACACGTTTTTATAAGCAGAAAATAAAGCATAATTTGATTCATACAATGATTTAGTGGTTTTTATCACATTGAGATAAAATGGATGACAAAATACTTATTATAAAAGAATTTTTAATATCTGTGCTATTTTTCTAAGGTAACATAATAACAAGATCCCTAAAATACAGTATATTCATACATTCAATGATAATTCATGTAAGTACACTTGACAACGCTTTGTAATACGTTGATTTCGCTGCCAACTATGGTCCATACAAATATGTAAAAATGTGTCAGATTGAGTCAACTTAAAATGAAAAACTAATGATGGCAATGAACAAACTAATTTTAAAAATGCAATATTAAAATTAGATTAATATTATATTGGAAGGGAAAAAATATAAATGAAACTAAAAAAAACTGTAAATATTCAAAGATTATTTTCTTTATTATTTATTTATTTTCTTTCTGTGTAATTTGTGTCACAATGCAAAATGATAGTTAACATTTTACATGTATAAAACTTTAAAAACAATAACCAAGTTTGTTTGAAAAAATTTGTAACTACATAATTTTATATCATTGGTATTACTAATAACACTTATACATAGTACATTTAACACCTAATGATTTAACGTGAATAGCGATATATATAACATGAGAGCAATATTTTCAATACTATAATATAAAAGAAAGTTCATGAAAATTGTTCAGTAATTTGTTGTCTCATCGTCGATCACTGTCTTCCTGTCTTTTATCGGCATTGTGCCTTTCGTCTTATTGACATCTTCTTTCTTTTTACATTCCAATATCAACTATCTGATCAAACACCAAATGTCAACAGACTAGCTTTTTTAACTTATTTGTCTTTCCCAAACAATCAAAAGAAACTACTCACAGCAGATAAGAGATAAACTCAACCCAAGAAAATATACATCACTGACATTGTCATTAATTTTCACAATACGATTTGCGATAGTATCGGGCATTCTTAGAAAATCATGTGCACTGATTACAAGCACACGAATTGGAAGATTTGTAAGAAGCTGCTCTAATGGAATAATATTATACAAAAAATCTGTGAATTGAACAAAGTAAAATTGATTAAAACAAAGCTGTTAGTACTTCGAAATTATTCGAACAAAATCGAACATTAATTTTGAAATGAGGTTTAATTAAAATGTCTTATTTTAGATATACTATGTGTGTTTACTTTTCATTAAAATTCAAAAAACAAACATTCTGAGGTTCATAGAAAAATTTAAAACATTGACATTGGTATTGGATATATGTTAAGGAAAATAATTTTAAAATACTGTTTGGTACCCGAATGTTCGAATTTAGAAACATAATAACACTGTAACCAAATTTAATATGCAGAACAATTTAAGATGCAAGAACTGCTAAGTTTTTTTTGCAGTCATTTTTTTTATTTGGTGAAAAGAAGATAAAACCTATTCTTAGACTATCCGATTTAAAATTTACAGAATATAAGTTCGCTAATAATATATTAAAAAATTCTGAAAATAAGATATAGACAAAATCATCATATGACATTTTTTTTTTCCGTTTTTCTAACAGTCTTCAAAACAAATCACTTTTTAATTAATAAGAAATTGAAACCAACGATTATTCATGATCAGGACTCATTTCACATAGAATAAAGCAACTTTTCATCAAGGCTATATTTAAAGCGATATGGAAAATCCAACGCATACTCAAGGTCAAGGAAATAGACATGCTATACGGAAAAAATATTTCTATCATTATCACAGGACATTTTTTTTTTAAATTCAGACTCCAGTCAATATTGGTTTACCAGTGTAGTGCCTCTCTATGGCCTTGATGTGCTCCTCCGTGAACCCGAAGTGCCTGGCGAGCTTCTTCCAGTCGTGGGGCTCGAGGTAGCTCTTGGACAGGGTCCAGAGCAGATCCCTCATGGAGGCCTGCTGTGCCTCGGCCTGACGCTCCATCTGACGCACGCAGTCCGGGCTGCACTGGGGATCCGACTTCTCGTCGCCCTGCTCCATCACGGGCTGTTTGAAACAATATTCAAACTTATTGGAATATTATTATATCCTCATATCATTGGAAAATCAAATAAACTAATATAGAAAATCGAGGACTTAAGGAAGACCTATATTGAACTACGAACAATTTTAAAATCAGTTTCATTGTTCTAGATTACTTAACACTGTAAATTATTGTATTGTGTAAGCTTATTTAATGTGCATAACAGTAAATCTAGCTCATTCAGGTTTTGTTGTTGATGTATAATCTAAAATATTATATATATATAGCTAAGATATTTGATATATAATCTAAGATATTATTTATATATCTAAGATATTTGAACAAAAATTTTATTTGCTTTTATTATCAACATTTTATAGGAAAATTTAATCATATTTATATATTAGAGTTGTAATATTTACTAAAAGAGAACTGATTACACATAGATGTATTTCTTCTTCATTGGCGCAATAGCGTTCTGGTGAGCCAAGGCTGTCTACCTACTGGTAGAATTTGAGACAAGAGATGTGTTCTATTCACGGGGTAGGGTTGTCAGCCCTGCACTCAAGAGTCATATTAGACAGGTACATAGATTTAAAGTGGATAGCGAACCACTACAAACATCCATGGCACCGTCGTAACTCGAATCTAATGCCTGTGGCATCGAGACTCAGACAGCTAGTCCCTCAGCCATCAGGCCCCACAAAATGTATTTGGTTTGCATTAACTTAGCATAATACCAATAATGAATTTTTTATTATATATTCTTTTTAGAATTCCTGACTTTTAGTTCATTATATATCATAGATAATTTAAAAATATACTACAAATAACTAATTGAATATTTGTATTCTACGAAATTTCACATTATTTCGATTCTTATTAAATTCACATTTATTTTGATGCTTATTAAATATGCAATAATTTACAATACTAAACCTTTTTCTGTATAACTAAAAAATGCAAGAAAAAGAAAATTAGAATAGGATTTTGATCAAAATATTGGATGAAGGCAACTCTAAATCGTTTATAAATATTATAAAAGATAAAAAAAAAAAAACGCAACCCATTTAATGAACTAAATGCCAACCTTTAGTGTTTGGCTTCGCTCGACTTTAATGAGCATATCAACAATGGCAGTGTAACTTCCTCTAGCTGCGATATACAAAGCTTTTCTACCTCCCTGGAAAGAAATAAAACAGTTAATATACAGTAATAATTATATAGTTATTATAAATATAATTTATAAAAGATAGACGATAACAACAAAAATTTAAACAAAAACATTTTTAAAGAGACGGTATACATACATGTTTTAAAGTTAGGGTAAAAAGGACTCTCTCTTAGCACATATTATTTTCAGTTGTAAGCCTTTTAGAGTGACAAGCTCCAATTAATTGATTCAGTGAGAGCCACGCAGCGAAATTTGAACGGATGTAAAGGGAAAAAAAAAAAAGGAACGAGTACCTTTTCCGGCACCGAGAGGTCAGCTCCGCACGATAAGAGCACTTCCGCCACTTCCGAATAGCCCAGCTCTGCTGCCAGATGGAGGGCCGTCTGCTGTCTCTAAAATATAAACAGAAAGGAAAATGAATCGAAAATCACAATTTTTTTTTTTCTCAACTTTCAAACAGTGATTTGTAAAATTTAAAATGCATTATGATAATTTTTTTTTTTTTAAATGTAAAAATTAAAACTGATGCTAAATGTAAAAAAAAAAATGATTAACATTTTAGAGTAAAAGAAAAAAATAAAAAATGAAAAATTATTAGAAACTAATTCATTAAATAATTTAAATTATTATTAATTATTACTGTTTTTAATTTTTTAATGAATTATTTATTATTATTATTATTATAGAATTATTATATTAAGCATTATAAATTAAAAATTAATTATTAAAATAATAATCACTATTCTTTTCTAAATTATTAATTTTTAAAATGGTTTTTAAAAATGAAATAAAAATTGTTTAAATTGTTAGTTTTTAAAAAATTATTATTTATTAAAAAATATTTATATTTTAAAATTAAAAACATATGTCACTGTATAAAATTACATATAAAGAGATTAATAGCAAAATATTATGTTAGAAATTTTTAATTTGCAGATCTGTGTACAAAAAATTTGGATATTTCACTTCATAAATGGGTTTTGTATAATATAAATTGCTTGTTACTATTTTAATTTTTGTTACAATATGTTGATAAGTGAAAATAAATTTTATCTTTAAAAATGTGTTAGTTAAACCTTATTATTTTCAATGTTTATAATTCAATAGTTTCTTAAAACTATTTTTTATTCACCAAAACTTTTATTGATACTTCTGAATCCTCTACAATGGAAACATTATGTCAATAGACAAAGATGTTGATATAGCAAAATGGCTACTGACTAAATGACGTTAATATGACAAAGTATATAATTTCATTCTATGAGATATAATCTGGCTTGGTCTGGCAAAAAAAAAAGGTTCATTTTGTTTAATTGTTTAGTTTATTTTTTTTGTTTTAATTGTTTAGTTTGTTAAAAAAATAAATATTTAATTGATTATTTTAATAATTGCATAGGAAATTTTTTCCTAATTGCATTTTAATAATTGCAATTAGGAAAAAATATTGAAATGTAGTCAAAAGAAATGCCGAATTTAATTTCAAAACATTGCTGAGTTTATATATTTCATACTGTTATAAATTAATTGCTTAATTTCATAATATAAAATAAAAATTTTTTCCTCTTCATCATTGCAGCAACAAACCCATCGTGGGCCAAGGCTGTCTGCTTTCTGGTAGATTTCGAGTCTTTTTCTTTTTAAAGGGGAAGGATTATCATCCCTACACTCAAAAGTCATATTAGACCGAGACCTAAGGATTAGAGGGGATTTCGAACCACTGCAAACATCCATGGCACCACTAGGACTCGAACCCGAAACCTGTAGCACCGAGCGGCAGAGTGCTAGTAACTCGCCAGGCCATAAAACGAACTCCTTTATTAAAATTATTCATTAAATGGGAATGGTGCATAGTATCCCTTGGTTAAGTGATGTATCTTTAAAAGAATTTGAAATTAAATTTAAAAGATTTCTTGTTGTCCATGAAGCATATTTTCGTTCTTAGAAAAATCAGTAATCCAAAAATATTTATTAGCTGTGATAATCAACTACTTTTATTCAACTAACCACAAAATTAAAAAAATATATAGGAAATTAAAAGTAATGACTGAAAAATAATGTGCGACAATATGTTCAGCCTTTTCTTCTTATTTAATAAGAATTGTTGAGCTTATTTTTACATGAACCTGGTTTTTATATTTATTCAACGCAAAATTAGTTTCAAATCTTGTCAAGAAATTTTAACTCTCTGAGGAATAATTAATAACAGGATGAATAATTTTCGAAACAAAAATAATCCAGAAAAAAAGAGTCATTAAATACTCATTTTAAATTTTACAACATATATTACATATGAAAGTGCATTAATGTAATCAAGAAAACTAGCAATGGATTATTTCTAAGATCTTGTATTTTTTATTGTTTACAGAAGCCATATTCTGTAATAAACGATTATTTTTAAACCTTTTAATCAGAAAAGAAAAATTTATCTCAGTAGCTCAGCAATGTTTCTCAGTTATTTAAGACCTTAAAGTAAGATCAGTGCTGAATTATAAATATAATAGTATTTCATAGCATTAAAATTCGCAATGCGTGAGAGTTTTAATCGCACTTAAAATTCATTCGTTTAATGCTTATTATAGAATAAAAATACTTATATGATATGCAACTTTCAAAAAATTAAATAAGTATTGTTATGTAATGGATACATTGTTGCATTCATTCATTGTTAGATGTACTGTTGCATTCATTCATTGTTGGATGCATTTTTGCATTTATTCATTGTTGCATTTATTCATTGTTGAATGCATTGTTGCATTCGTCTATTGTTAAATACATTGTTGCATTTATTCATTGTTGAATGCATTGTTGCATTCGTCTATTGTTAAATACATTGTTGTATTCATTTATTGTTGAATGCATTGTTGCATTCGTCTATTGTTAAATACATTGTTGCATTTATTTATTGCTGAATGCCTTGTTGCATTCGTCTATTGTTAAATGCATTGTTGCATTCATTTATTGTTGAATGCATTGTTGAATTCATTTATTGTTGAATATATTGTTACATTCATTCATTGTTGGGTGTATTGTTCGCACATTTGCAATTCTTAATAAAAACCGCGTCTTACAGCTTGGGAAGAAATCATAGCAACATTTATATTGCTAATACTTGAGTGAAATTTACATATTAATTCATGGTAATGGGATTGAAACAAACGCAATTATATAACAACGACTTTTGGCAACTTTTATAATGCAAAAAGTCATGTAAGAAATGTAATGTTTTTTCTTCATGAAATAAAGTATATTTTATGAAAAATATGAAAAAGTCTTAATATAGACTCACTCCGTTTAGCGTGTTGACAGCAATTCCTTTTTCCATCAGTAACCTCACCATTTCGGGATGGTTCCCCAGGACTGCTAGGTGAAGAGGTGTGTTTCCATGCTGCAGTACCGAATAAAAATTATAATTAAATATAAGCTAATATTGTTTAATATACATTATGCTGTTGTTGTCACCTACAGCGTAATTGGAATTCAATGTATAAGTACAAATTTGGCCACTTACAGTAGAGACGAAAAGAGCATATAAACAAATCAAAATTACAAAAGAAAAAGACCAGACATTCTTAACAAAAATGACAAAAAAGCCGTAAAAACAGTTAGTAAACAGTCATTTTGTAAAACAGTGTTGTTATTCAAAATGACTGTACTATGTGCCGATATAGGCAATGTTTAGCATTTGTTGATGCATTAAAAAATTGATACCTAGTCATATTTTCTGGACTTCAGTTTATACTGTTTGCTATCACTTGAAGATTATCTCGGATATTCCTTCAGGGATATATATCCTCTATAGGGAAAAAAGCCTTGACATTTCGCAATGGTATTTCTATAATGCTTTATAAAGCAAATGCTGATAAAGCAAGGGCATTTTTATGCATTGGCAAAATTACTGAAAGAAAAAATAAATTATTTTTCATTTTTTCAAATTTATTTAGAAAAATATACTGTTAATCAAAAAAATCCTTTTCTGAAGCTTTTATACAAATTAACAGGTGGACTGAAAAGTTCATAGGCTAACACATAGATGACACTACTAGTATTGAAGTCATATAATTTTTGGTTAGCCCTAACCTTCAAAAAACACGTGTATAAATTTGACAGCTGTTGCACTATTAATATGTGAGTTATGGCATTTTTAGTGAAGTTATAGCATTTTTAGTGTTCATCACGTGCAGTCCATTCGGCTGACTGTCGATTGGACTCCGGTGTGAAATGATGGAGCCATGTTTCATCCATTGTCCCATATCGATGCAAAAATTCGAGTTTATTACGATTGAACAGCTCCAAACACTGCTTCGAATCATCCATTCGTTGTTGTTTTGGGTCGATTGTGAGCTCTGCGCGGCACCCACTTTGAACAGAGCTTTCGCATATCCAAATATTCATTCACGATATGTCCAACACGTTCCTTTGATATCTTTAGGGTCTCAGCTATCTCAATCCACTTCACTTTACGGTTATCAGAAATTATTTTGTGGACTTTTTTGATGTTTTCGTCAGTAACAACCTCTTTGGGGCGTCCACAACGTGCATCGTCCTCGGTGCTCATTTCGTCTCGTTTAAATTTAGCAAACCACTTCTCTACCATTGACTTTCCTGGTGCAAAGTCCGAATAATGTTTATCAAGCCAAGCCTTGGCGTCAATGGTATTTTTTTCGCCAAAAAAGCAATGCTTTATTAATACACGAAATTCCTTTTTATCCATTTTTCAAACTGCCAAAAGTTGCTTCACTAAAAATGCTACAACTCACAGTTAAAAATGCTACACAATTAATAGTGCAACAGCTGTCAAATTTATACACTTGTCTTTTGAAGGTGAGGGCTAACTAAAAATCATATGTATTTAATACTAGTAGCGCCATCTATGTGTTCACCTACGAACCTTTCAGCGCACCTGTTAAACATCCAATAACAAAAGAATATAAGTGAGTAGTTTGTCAATTAATTTTCGGAAATCTTTTGAGAACCTGAAATGATAGTTAAAGAAATTTTTAATCTTAGTCGAACTTCTTATATTTTTTTTCAATCAATCAATTCAACTTGAACTTTATAGTTAATGGTTTCTCTAAAATCAATATTTAAAAAAAGGATTTTCACAAATTACTGCAATCTGACAATTATATATTTTCAAATCAAGAGAAAGAACAAAGAGAAATAAATGTGTATGGAAATTTAAATGGTTTGTAATTGAAGCCTTCTTTGGATTTCCTATAAATGTTTAACAAATTATTCATGATCATTCAAAAACATGAATGTCACAAATTTCAAATGCACCTATGGCGTTCAGGTAGAACATTGAACTTAAGAAGGAAAGTTTCTAAGTTTAAATGCAGCAGATAACCAAACTACACCTTTTCTGTAAGTAATCTATTTTGTCATTCTCTTTTTTTGTGTTAAATGTCTAGAATATTCGTTACGTTTCCAGAATTATACTCTGGAAGATTCCATTCTTACATATAAAAGCTTGTGCACAATCTTATCGAGTTCATAGCCGAGTTATAGCCTGCTAAATGTCTATTAATAAACTATGTTATCTCACATCAAATTGCCTGTTCAATCTTACGTGTTATATGCATGTGACAATAATGGTAAAAAACAATTAAAAGGTTTCAGTTGTAAAACTATTCCAATACGTATTGCCTTCACTTCACTACGAATATTACAATACATTATTATGTATTTTATTAAATATAAAATAGTTAAAATGATTAATTATTCATCATCATCATCAATGGCGCAACTGTTCCGTTGGGCCAAGGCCGTCTGCCCACTGACAGATTTTGAGACAAGAGATGTTTTGTTTGTACGGGGTAGGGGTGTCAGCCCTACACCCAACAGTCATATTAGACATAGACCTGCGGTCTTAAAGTACATTCCGAATCACTACACATATCTATGGCACCACCGGGAATCGTACCCGAAATCTGCGGCGCCGCTCTAGTCACTCGGTCATCAGGTCTCTATTAATTATTACTCCCAAATAATCTTTACGTTGAATTCATTAGCTAATGATTTAATATTTTACTATAGAATTCTATATTTTCTATATGGGGGTCTGATGGCCGAGTGGCTAGTGCTCTATACCACAGGTTTCGGGTTTGTATCTCGGCGGTGCCATGGGTGTTTGTAGTGGTTCGGAATCCACTTTAAGCTGTAAGTCCGATCTCATATGACCGTAGAGTCTCACAGAGACCTATCAGACTTCTTCTCAACCAGATCATTCTCAAACTGTGAAAGGACAACTTAGGTCTAGGCACAATGATGCGGTTTGGTGTAATAGTAGTAGTAGTGTATTTTCAATATAACATTTTATAATGTGACCAAAACATAACATAGAAATACTATCACCTTATTAATAATTGAATAAAACATAATATTGATTTCGTACGAATTGAATGAATCATGAATCACTTGAATACCTTTTCTGTAACTCCGAGACAAGCTCCAAACTTGAGAAGAGTCTCAACGATATCACAGTAGCCTAGAGAAGCTGCTATGTGGAGGGCTGTTCTCGACTTCTGGCAGAGAGAATCATCCGAAAAAAGAAACCACATGTTATTCTTCACATAGAATATTAATATTTTCATACATATCATTCACCCATTAATAATTAGCTAAATAATGAAGATCTTAATAATTAAATAAGGAGTGTAAACAAATTTTATTATAATTACTTATAGTTAAATTTTTTATTTCATATCTCAAGTCAAGTTTTCAAAAAAAAAAGAGTACCGACACTATCAAAAAAAAAAAAAAAAAAAAGAAGAAGAAAAGAAACACAGGACAGATGATACAGAATAATACAATACTTGATATAATGATAATTAAAATAATCGTTAAGGTTTATTTTTGGATTTAAATAATTTCTTTAAACATTAAGGCATTATTGCCTCCCAATGTTTTCACCAATACAATAAATTTTCAGAATGCCACAAAATACTAATACTCCAATATGAAGCATATTGGCTTCAGTCATAAGCAAGCCACAATCTCACATCGGAGACCATCGAGAATACACACGAAATCCTTACTTTCATATAAATTTTTTCTGTCATGCAATTATATCGTGTTATTTTAACTCAAATTGTGTTTTATAAACATCTTAATATAACTTGAAGTGTGAATATCACTCTTGTGAATGAATATCACAGGGATTTTTTTTCCTTCCGAGGATTAAAATTCAAACAGTTTATACCCAAAAATTCCGCAATGTCTAGTAAAAAAAAACCCATAACATTACTTTTTTTAATGAAATAATTTCTGATATTAGGGAATTTCAGGAGACTTTACTGGATAATGAATGGCTGGGCATCGGAAAATATTTCATAAAACTAGAACATGAGTAAATTTAATTTATATTAATTCAATAATTTCAATAAGCCAATTGCAAAAACATTTTTCTAAGTGTTAGAATACGAAATGTTTTTTATATTGGTATTAGTTAACTAGTTACAAAATTCTTTACCTCAAATTTGTAATAATTTTTTTTTTTTTTTTTTTTTTTTTGGTCGCTGAGAATAGTTGTGACCATAAAATCGTAAAATGCAATTTCTCTACAAGCACACAAAAATCTATCCATCTTTATTTACACTTAAATAATATTTGGTTTACATTTTATGAATCCTAACTACAAAGGAAAAATATTATATAATTAAATAATATTATTAAATATTTTAATAATTATATTTTTAAATATTTATTTTTGGAAATAATCATTTTTTTTTGCTTTTTAAACTATTAAATTACTCATATGTATTAGAGGTACAAGGGTTGGCACTCCATTAATTTAAACGACTTTGCACTTAGCGTTTTTAAAATGAATATAAATGCAAAATTAGTACATTTTTTTTAATTAGAATCTGTTAACATTTAAGGGATACATTATAAGGATTTAAGAAAATTTTATAAATTTAAATAATAATTTTCTTCCTCTTAAAATATTTTTTAAATGTAATTTTTTTTATTTTAAGTTTTGTATGATTTTTAAATTAAACAATTCAACAGATCCCTATCCATGAAAATAACTGGAAATAACTGAAATTATTTAAAATACTTAAATTAAAGAATTTTAAACTTCAAGTACTCAAGTTCGAGAAAGATTTGACTAAAATTTAACAAATTCGTAATAAATGTATAACACTTCATTACATTTAAAGATATGTCGATACAAATATAAATGTATAAAAGAAATAACATTCTAAAATTTATCATTGAAAGAACGTACAGAAAAAAAATGCATATGTATGTAATGTTAGTTCAAGAGATTTTAGTTGATCAGCAAGCAACTTTTAAGCAGGCTTATGAGCATTTAAAATCATGAGAGAACATACTTTATTAACTGGTACGCTGAAAAGTTCATAGGCTGACACATAGATGGCCCTACTAGTATTAAATCCATATGATTTTTACCCCTAACCTTCATATGGATTTAATACTAGTAGCGCCATCTATGTGTCAGCCTACGGACCTTTCATCCCACCTGTTATTTAATACGTGTTTTGATAGTTTATTTTGTAGCACTAAATAAAATATTTTAACAATGTGTTTACACTCTAATAATTTGCAGTTTGTTCATGTGCTAACCAATGAAATTTCGTGGAAAAATATAATATTAATTAATAATAAAAAATAACTTCTAATGTAGTATAAGTAGTATTTCTATGACAAGTAGTTAATTAGTAATGTTAGTTAGTAGTTAGTAGTAGTATAATTGTTATAACTGTAGTAGAAGTGATGTATTATTATAACACATTGTATACTGATAACCACAATAAAATCCAATAAAAAATCCAATAAAAACATCAGAAAAATAAATCTCTGCAATAATTGCAGTATAAAATTTTAACTGAAATATTTCAACTTTTATTTAAATTCAGATTATTTGTGTTATTCATAAGCATTTCGTGCTAATAAAAAAAATGAATTAACGCAACCACATATTGCATTAAAGACAGGAATTCAACAATACCCACTGTATCCTTCGCCTCGAGGTCACAGTTGTGCTCCAGGAGAGTCAGCAGCGCCTTCTGGTGGCCGTGTTCTGATGCCAGGTGGAGTGCCGTCTTCCCCTCCTTCAACAAAAGAAAATTTAGATTGCGGTAGTCTTATAAATGAAAAAAACATTTTAATTGGTATGCAAAAAATTGATGCTTTTGAAAATTAATTTTATTCAGTTTTTAAACTCAAATATTTTTTACCTATAAAGTTGTATTAATTCCATCAATTTCCAAAGTATATTCATACTTAGATAAAATATAAAACTTATATAACTAGCATAGTTTAGTAGAAGTGAAATTTTAAGAAGAAACATATGAACACATTTTTTACATCAATTGTTTATTCCTGCTACAATTACTAGTTGTAAGTATACTTAAATATCTTATTGTAGAGTATTCTTTGAAATTTTAAAATTTCTTATTTGTATAAATTAAACTTAGTAATCAAATTAATCATTAACTATTAGTTTATTAATTGTAATTAAAAAACAAAATTTTGGTCATGGGCTGTTACTTAGCTATCACTTTTACCATTCTTTTAGTTCAATAAATAATGAATGTATTATATTTATGTAAGTAAATGTGATGTATTCTTTTAATTAGGAATGTTTACGTAAAGTAAAAAAACTCAATTAATTCACTACAGTTTAATATTCAATTAATTCAATTTAATATTCAATTAATTCACTATTCAATTTAATATTCAATTAATTCAATGTTCAATTTCAGTATTCAATTTAATATTCAATTAATTCAATATTCAATTTCACTATTCTGTTCAATATTTAATTAATTCAATATTTAATAAATTCAATATTCACTTTAATATTCAAATTTTAACAATAAGTTAAAAAATATCTGTATTTAAAAATGTTTTATTACAATAAAATAAATTATAACGTATTACATTTTTCCGCTTTTTTAAAAAAAAAATTACTCATAATTTGACATATTTGAATTTTTTTTAGTGTTGCAGCTAATATTATGTTATAGAACTGGATTAAATTAATTTAATATGGTAAAAATTAATTAATGAAACTTATTATATTAACAGTGGTTTACGATATGCTTATAATATTCGCAAAAAAAAAATCTTTTACATTTTTTTCAAGACCATAATAAAGATAAACTAATCCCCTTTTTTTTCTAAATTGCTGTTATTTTGCAAAATGTTCGGCAGACTTTAAAAAAAAATCCTATTTAAAATGTATTATAACAAAATAAATTATCAGATAATGCTACATTTTTCTCATTTTAAGCAAATTTTTTACTCACAATTTGAAAGAAAAAATATAATGCCATTATGTTTCACGGTAGGATGAACAAACGTAAAAAATAAAAAAAAAAGGATTACCTCATCTTGGTCATCCACTTCCACTCCCACGCGTAACAGCCTCACTAAAATCAGGTGATGCCCCCTTATCGCTACGGTGTGAACAGGGCTTCGATCAGACTAAAAAAAAAAAAAAAATGCATCATAAACACTCTTTAACTGTTATCTATCTTAAACACAAACCGTATTATGCTTCAAATTGCATACAGGAAAGCATTAAATGCTGTATTTCATCTATGACAGTGAAAAAAGGAATTACTTTGAAAAGTTTTTGATATATTACGAGCTGCTGACAATTGAGCACTGTTGAAAATATATTTAGTACGCTTCTTAAATTTTAGATATATTGGTCGATTACAAATATTTATATAATTGTTTGAAGAAATGTTATGGTTTTATCTTAACCACAAACCGTATTATATTTCAAAATGCATACAGTATAAAGTATTAAATGTTGTATTTCATCTATGACATTGAAAAAAGGAATTACGTTGAATAGCTTCTAATATATACTGAAAGAGACGAACAACTGTGGTAGATATGGCTGTGTTGAAAATATATTTATTACACTTCATAAATTTAAGAGGAATTTATTGATCACAAATATTTACATAATTGCTTGAAGAAATGATGTAGTGAAACAAATTATAATAGATTCATTTTCTGAAATTTCATAACTTATAGGTGATTTTTACAAAATTATATTCATTTTAATTATTAAATGTTTTATAAAAATTTGAACCAAATATTCTTATTGTAACCGCGGTTCCTCCTACGCACTGTTAGAGCGCCTCTTGCGGCGTACTGAAGAAATCGTTGGTAGGCATCAAATCTCTCGCCCGAGAGGACGTACGGCAAAATAGGCGTTGCCGTTAGTTACGAGCTCTCATCTCGAGAGCTAGAAGTGGAATCCTGTCACAAATGTATAATTAGATGTTTTAAAGGAGAATTATGCTATGTATTATTTGTATGTAATTGTGGTACTTGTGCGTGTCAAAATAAATGTGTTCTTGGACATGAGTCTCCATCTGACCCACCCAGATCTAGCTGCACAAACAATGCTTAACAATGCAAACAATGCCCAGTTTAGCATTGATGATATGTCAAAGCTATGTTGCAAAGCAATTTGATGTAGTAGATGTGTCGACAACACATCTACTACATCAAAGCTAAACTGGGTATAGACTTGCTAAATCTTTAGCTTAAAATGCTGTTTCATATGGTTTGAGGAGGAAGATCTTCAGATGCTCTGGTAGCAATTTTTATTTCAAATAACAGTGATACCAAAAGGATATAGTATAATGAAATCCCCAGTGTTATACGCTGGGTAAACATGAATTTGCAATATATTTGCTGTATGAATTATGAATCATTGCAGGTTAAATGAGATGCATTTTTAGCATGAAAGCATGCTTGCCTCAAATTAAATTGTAATCTCGACGTATTATAAGTCAAAATTTTCTCACCTCAATATAAAATAAATATTATTTTGAAAATACTTTTTAAATGCGTTTTAAGATACAATATATTTTGTATTTCCTTACCACTCGCAGAGTATACAAATCCAACAATCTTTCATAAAGTATTCTGTCTATTTCTGTATATTCCATAAAAACCACCATAAAATCCAAATAAAGAGAAATGGAAAAGTATAATATAATTTTAAAAAATAAATTTTTCATTTATTTTAAAATAATTTAATGTCTTTTATTATAACTTGTAATTTTAAAATACAATTATGGCTAGAGATGATATTAAAAAGCTTTTGCAATTTAATCCAAAATTAATTAAAATAAAATAAACTTTTTATTTTATTAGTTTAATTTTATTCTATTTTATTTATTAATTATTTAATAAATAATAAAAATAAAATAAATTAATTAATGAATTAAATTAATGATGTAACCGTGCTTCCTCCTATGAACTGCAAGAGCGCCTCCTGTGGCGTTCAGGAGAAATAGTCAGTAGGCTTAGAGACTCTCACCCGAGATGAAATACAGCCCTACAAGCGCTGCCGCTGAAACATTTAGTACATCGCCATCATGCACTTCGGTTGAGAAATGTTTAGTTTACACTTTCTCATCCCGAGAGAAAATATACTTTAAGCACCCCAGCGTATAATCTGGCCTACAGACTCTCATCCGGAGAGGAAGTACATTTCACGCATCCAGCGCGTATTTGAGTATCTTTATTTTCGGCTAAGAAGTGGAATCCTACCACGAATCTTTAATTAGATGTCTTTAAATGTGTTAAATATTGGATGTAGTTAATATGTGGTGTGTGTATATGTTGTTTGTGCATGTGTAAATAAAGCTGTGAGTTCTCAGACTTGTCTCAAATCTCAACCCAACCACACCCAATTACAATCCAGCTGCACAATATTATCATAATTTATTTATCAATAATTAATTAATAACTAAAGTAATAATAAATTAATTCATAATTTTAATTAATATGAATTATTGATAATAATTTTTATTTTTAATTAAGTATTAATTAATTTAAAATAATTCATTCTTATTTGTATTAATTTAAATCTTATTTGTATTAATTAAATTTTCCTTTAATATTATTTCTCTTATTTTAACTGTCAGCACTATAATAGAATGTTAAATACCTCATTTATTTTATAACGGAACATCAATTACAAAACATAAAAAAGCTGTTATAAAGGACAATTAATTTTATAAAAGAACGAGACGTGATTTTTTTTCTTATATAAATTTAAGTTTATTTATTTCCTTTAGGTTTATTTAACAAATAAGTTTTTGACAGTCAGTCATTATATAAATATTTTCAAACGATGCGAATTTTGACTGATATAGTTTTTTTTTTTTTTTTTTTTTTTTTTTGCTTTTGGTACTTGACATTTCGAATAACGTGACAGTTTTGAAGTTGGGAAGTGGATTTTGAAACGTATAAACCTTTTTGAATAAGGGATTATACGGGGATTTAAACATTTCGATGTTTTATTTTTATTAAAAATAACGATCAATTTATAGGAGCCTGCAGATATGTAAAATTGTTATTTAAAACACTTACAGAAATAAAAATTAAATTGCAGTAATAACGTTTGTATTTTAAATATTTATAAGCAATTTTGAAGTTTTAAATAAAAGTATTAATCTTCATTGAATATTAAAAAAAAAAATAACTATAATTATTAAGGCATTTACTTAATTATTGTAATACGATAAATTGCAGTAATTTAAATATTCAAAAATTAAATAAAAAGCAATAAATAAATTTTAAAAAATCACATTTAAAAAAATTGTAAATTGTAGCCCTGCTTCCTCCTACGCATTGGCGAAAGCGCTCTCTGTGGCGTTCAGGAGAAATAATCAGTTGACCTACAGACTCTCGCCCAGAGAGGAAGTACATTTTGCGCCTCTTGCGCGGTGCTGAGTATCGATTTTTCATCTTAGAATCCTTCCAAGAATCTATAATGATATGTCTTTAACTGTGCTAAATATTGTGTGGTGTTTGTGCTTGTATAAATAAAACTGTGAGTTCTCAAACTTATGTCTCAAGTCTCAACCCAACCACACCCAGTTACAATCCAGTGCTTTAACTCACAACATGATATATCAGCTTTTTATGTGTTCAGAATCGTATTTTAAAGAAACAAGTCATTGTGCAAGCATTAAAAGTCCAATAAAATAACTAAATTTATATATAAATTTAATAATTGTTTTATATTGATCTATCTATTAAACATATGAAAGAAATTTTCTTGGAAATTTTGGATGGAGACATCTGAAATAAAAAAAGCTTTTGAGAACAGCACCTTACCTTGTCCTTTATACAAATTTCTGCTCCAGCTTGAATTAGTTTCTCTACGATAGCCATGCAGTTATTCGCAGCTGACACATGGACGGTTGTCATGCCGTTCTGAAAAGATTTTATCATTCATAGAGGCAATAGAAATGCACAGTACTTATGAAGATTTAATACAAAGCATTTTAAAATTGAATTATTTCTGATATAATAATGTTACATGAAGTACTCAAAAAGGAAGTAGATATTACCATGCTAATTGTACCAATTTTCCTCCAGGGGGAATATTAGCAAAAGAAACACAATTTTCCGTTAAATATATTATTTACTGCAAGAGAAAAATGATTATTTTTAAAGTTTTATAAAGTATATTTTGGTGTACATTATGTCCATTACCCTTATCAACCGGGGCAGGTGTTTTCTGCTACCAGTTTTCTGTTTATGCCTCTGGCTGCCGATTTGCATCTGCTTACGACGATTAAGTCGCAGCTTTACGTATTGCTCTAACTCAATTGCAATGCCGAACAGAACAATTTTCTAGAGAAGACATCCTATCTGACTCCAAGGCAGCACTTTTGGCAATCAATTCCTCCTTCGCACCTCGTCTACTTCAATCGAAAAATGCATCTCTTTTCTTGAAGGCCTTGCCTCAAAAGACAAGAATGCCTTTCTGGAATGGATTCCAGGCCATTGTGGGATCCTAGGTAATGAGAAGGCGGATTCTCTTGGCAAAAAAAGAACAACCATCACCCAGACGGTTTGTAAAGACATCTCTTCTCACTCGATGAAACTGATGATCCGAGACTTTTCCCGGAACACTGTCTGATAATTTACGTGAAGGCAACTCATCTGAAACCTGGTTTAACTTTATTCTAAACATCCCTGATCAGCCCAGGTTTAAAGCCGTTGCCCTTTTCATACACCAGACGGGCCATGATTGTTTGGCCAATCACCTTTTCCAAATGAGAATATTTGAAAACCCGAAATGCATGCTCTGCAATTTGGGAGAGGACATGGATTCATCTCACCTTCCTGTCTGCCCTGCACTTGTTTTCTCTACTTTGTAGGGCCGTTACTGGGAGGTTAGGGCCCTTATGGGCCAAGCATGTCACTATGTGATTTCCTTCGTTTTTCGTTGTTGTTGTTTTTATATTCCTTATGTTCTTTTTATTTTATTGTTTATTCTATCCTGCCATTCGAAATAAAAAAATGCCCATGATCCATATATTCATTTTCATATAATACAGAAAAAATCCCTGCCGAATAAAAAGTTAATAAAATATTTAGAGAAAAATATTATTAATTAAATATTTTCTTCTTTTTACCAAATTAAAAAACAATTTTTATTTACTTTCAATTTCTGTCATTTATTCAGAGTAAATTTTCATCAATTTAAAAAACTTTTTATATTTTCATAAAATTATTGCAAGTTTTTTAGAATCATTATTACTAATTAATTATAGCATTTTAAACTGGTTCATAGAACATGTTTTTCTAAAATCTAAATTTATTCTTTCAGATAAAATAAGCCATTTTTGTGTGGCTTAATCAGTTGCTAATATTTACGTAGAGGAAAAAATGTAACCATTTGCATTTCAATTTTCACCACTTTCATCAAATTAAAATAACATTAAATTAAAATAAATTGCAAACACCTAGAGTTAAATCAAGAATTTTTTTATTTTTAAAATCATTGCTTTCATCTTCAAACATATTTTATATAATTTGTATTTCACATCAATTACGGGCTGTTAAAATATTAAATGATAGATTATTTAATATTAAAAAAATTTAAACAGAACATTTAAAATTATATTAAAATAATAAGCCATTTAAAGTTTTAAATTTAATTAAAATTTTAATTGCTCTCTAATAGATGAGGTTGTAATCAAATAATTAAATTTTGTATTATAACCGTGTTTCGTCCTACGCACTACAAGAGCGTCTCCTGAGGCGTTTAGAAAAAAATGGTCAGTAGGTCTCTAGACTCTCACCCGACAGGAAATACAACGCAACAGGCGTTTCTGTTGAAAAACGTTTAGTGTGAAGTGTCATCTCAAGAGAAAATATATTCAGCGCAATTCTGTGTAATAGTTGACCTAAAGACTCATTCCGAGAGGAATTAAATTAAGCGCATCCTACACATAACTGAGTATCGGGTTTTCGGCTTAGAAGTGGAATCCGTCCACGAATCTGTAATTATATCTTTTAAAATGTGTATCAATAACGATGCGAGTTCTCCAATCTGCGCCTCAAGTATTTCAACCCAACTATACACAGTTACCATCTGGTTGCACAACCTACATACTACAGTAATAATTATTAAAAAAAAACATAAATGATTAAGTTCATGAATCAATTTAATAATTGCTTTTTTATTAAGAACAAAAATGTTTACATGAATTGAGCAAAGTTATACATTTTTATTGTATTTATTTTTAAAGCTCGAAATCACTTAGCACTCAGCATTATTCATGTATAGCTAAAATATATTATATTTCATGTCCTTTGAAAAATCTTATTTGTGAATTTTTTATTATACATATTTTAAACAGTAACTAGTTCAGCTATGTTATCTTGTTTTAATGTTATAATTCACTATAAAAACATCAAACTTTTTTTTTCTAGGAACAACATCAAACATTCTAAAAATCTAAATTAATACAAGCCTAGACTTTCAAAATAAATAAAATTAATAACAGAGAAGAAAGAAATATATTTTTTTTTTCACTTTAAAATCTTGTATCCCATTTCGTGTTTCATTATTAATTCAGCGAGCTAAGTGATAAATTATTCAATACAAGGGGGCCTTAAAAGCTTTTAATGTCACATAAAATAGATTACCTTATCTACAGCATCAATGTTGAGATTCTCCACATTCTCCAGTAGGAAGCTAATGATTTCCTCTTGATTATTCTGCGCAGCACAGTGGAGTACGGTTTGGCCTTGCTGGAACAAAATTCTTTCGCATTATTTTGCAATGAAGAAATGTTTAAAAAGAAAGAAAGAAATACTTCTTAGCAAAGCAAAATTTTTAATTTTATTTCTCAGAAAGAACTATTTGTACTATAAAGGCAACAATGTATGTTAGGATATTTGTAGTGTAATATTTTAACAAATTTACTTATGTTTAATTAATTAGTTTAATAATTAATTCGTTTTTTTAATTTACTTATGTTAATATTGCATATATTTAATGTTTTCGATTTTAAACAGTGTAATATTATTGTTATAAGTGAGAAATTCTAAATTATATTACATTATATTTATTTATATAATAGTTATTTTAGTAAAATTTTAAAGCTTTAATTTTTAATAAATGAATCATTTAATGATAAGAATCCAAATATAAGTAATATAGCCTTGTAGTGGTGTGGGTACGTGTCACACGTTCGGACACCACATTGTAGTGTGAGGTTGGGTAACCAAATTATAACTGAGTGGAGTTGGGTTAGAACACTTGAGGCACAGGTTGGAGAACTCACAGCTTTATTAACACACGCACAAACACCACACACATACAATTAGAGACATACAATATTTAACACATTTAGAGACATATTATTATAGATTCGTGGAAGTATTCCACTTCTATGTCTAAAACCCAATACTCAGCTACGCACAGGTTGCGCGACATATACTCCCTCACCAGGTAAGAGTCTGTAGGCCAATTAATATGCAGAGTTGCATTAAATATATTTCTTCTAGGGGTGAGAGATTGTAAAGTGAATGTTTCTCAACAGAAACGCGTGTTTGCGGTGTATTTCCTCTCGAGTGAGAATCTCGAAGACTACTGAGAATTTCTCCTGAACTCCAAACGGAACCATTATATACATTTACTATTTATATACCATTACCATTTATACCATTACTTAGTTACTTCGTTACTTAGTCCCTTCAACATATTTAAAATTTTATTGAAAAAAATTTCTAATAGAGTATGTAGTTTAGTTGATCTACAGACACTCACTCCAGAGGAAATATAATCAAAAGCAACCCTGCTCATTTGTTGGCTTACAGACTTTCACCTCATTTATATTTTTCCTATATCTATTTCTTTAAGTTTTTATTTTAAAAGTGCGATAATTTAATAGTGTGAGTTTTTTTAAAGTAGAAAAAGCATTTTTCTCTCAATTAATAGTAGTTACAAATTATACAAGCCTATGTAGCATAAGAAGAAAACCTTAAGAGTTAAATATAATAACATTTCTTTATATATTAAACACTCAGAACTTAATAATGTTCATCATATAAAAATTTCCATTTTTAGCAATTAATTCTTAAATTATTTTTGTACATGATCTAGCAAAGTACCAGAGATTCGTAATTGATGGTTAATCATATTAAAAAAAATTTGTAATGCTAATTATTGTAACTGTGCTTCCGCCTACACACTGTCCATACCCTGTGGCCTTTAGAAGAAATTGTTAGTAGGCTTTGAGACTCTCACCCAAGAGGAAGTATAACACAACCTGATTTTCTGCTGAGGAACGTTTAGTTAATCTACAGTCTCTCACCCCGAGAAAAATATAGTCAAGCGCAACCCTGTTCATTAGTTTGTCTGCAGACTCTGACCCAGAAAGGAAGTATATTTCGGGCATAATGCGCGTAGCTGAGTGTGTGGGCTTTAGCTTAGAAATGGAATCCTTCCAAGAATCTATAGTTATATGTCTTTAAATGTGTAAAATATTGTATGTCTCTAATTGTATGTGGGTGTTACACACAGTTACAATCTAGTTGCCCAAACTGCACACTACAGTATTTAATTATAATATATAGGGTTGGGGAAAAAGAAATCCATTATTTTTATATGAACTTCAGGACTTTATTTAACATGCTTCGGATTGTCCGATTTGGGTCAAATGTGCACCGTTTTGTTGTATGATTTGTTGCCATTTTAAAGGTAACTTCATAATGCCTCTCTCATAGAAGTCCTGGTCTCTATTTGCAAAAAACTCTAGTAGTCGATTTTCACAATCCTCCCTAGATGCCAATTTTTTATCATTAAAGAAATTTTGCAATGCAAGAAAAAGATGATAATCGCTTGGTGCCAAGTCCGGACTGTATGGCGGATGCATTAAAACTTCCCAACCAAGCTCCCGAAGTTTCTGGCGAGTCACTGTAGATGTGTGTGACCTAGCGTTGTCCTGGTGGAACACGACACCTCTCCTGTTGGCCAATTCTGGCCGTTTCTGGTCAATCGCTATCTTCAAACGGTCCAGTTGTTTACAGTAGAGATCAGAATTTAGCGTTTGGCCATATGGAAGCAACTCATAATAAATAATCCCCTTCCAGTCCCACCAAATGCATAATAGAACCTTCCTGGCCGTTAGTCCTGGTTTGGCCACCGTTTCAGGTGCTTCACCGCTCTTTGACCACGATCGTTTTCGCACAGGGTTATCGTATGTCCATTTCTCATCTCCAGTCACCATCTGTTTAAGAAATGGGTCTATCTCATTCCGTTTGGCCAAGGCTTCGCAGATGGAAATTCGATCCATCATGTTTTTTTCTGTTAATTGGTGTGGCACCCAAACATCGAGCTTCTTTTTGAATCCAGCTTTGTGTAAATGGTTTAAAACTGTTTTATGGTCGATTTTTAGCTCCTGGGCGATGTTACGACTGCTAACATGCCGGTCAACTTCGATCATTTCTCCAATTTTATCGACATTTTCGACGACCGGCCTACCTGTGCGAGGTGCATCTTTAACATCAAAAATTCCTGAACGGAATCTACGAAACCAAAATTGCACATAATTATCTGTTACAGTATCGGAACCATAAACACCATTCACAATTTTAGCCGCCTGGCTTGCATTTTTGCCTTTGTCAAAGAAAAACTGTAAAATGTACCGAATTTTCTCTTTGTTCACTTCCATTTTTAACACCCTGTAACTCCCAACTGAATGGAACAAACAAAAAACAGAAAAAGAATTATTTTAGTACGAAGTGCCACCTTTCTAACGAGCATAAATCTGAAATTGTTTAATTGATACTTTACGTGATATCGATCACTACATCTATCGAAAAAATAATGGATTTCTTTTTCCCCAACCTAATATTATGATATTACTATAAAACTTTAGATAGATTTCAAAAAATAAAACCTGGAATTCATTTTATTTCCAAAGTTTTAAAACAATAATTTAATTTATAATTAAATCCAACTTTTTGTAAATTTTCTAATTTCATACACTGAGGTTTCTTTGCTAACAATGTGTGTGTCATAAAACAAAAAAACAAACCATCTGAACAAACCTAATTTAATAACCTTTGTTCTTAGTTAATGCTCTTGTAAATATAAAAATAATTCATAACCTATCCCAAAGAAATATCGTGAACCTTAGTAACAAGTCTCCAGATTATGCTTTATTTCATTTACCCCTGTCCCTTATGAATAATTCAGCATGTGATGCTCCTGCATTGCTGCTGTTTTTCACACAATATATTGCACGCCGTGATAAGAAAGCAAAAGCATCTTGGTAGGAGGATTTTGTTTTACGAGAAGAATGCACTAATGAATGTTCAAAAAGGGAAACCAGCTCACCCTGTTGACAGCTCTTAAATTGGCTCCTGCTTTCACTAGAAGCTGGACGGCGTCTTTGTATCCAAACCATGCAGCCATCAAAAGGGGCGTCATGCCAAACTGCGAAAAAGAAAAGAATAATTTAAAATGTTGTAACAATAGTATACTAATTATGTTATGTTTGGTAATTAGTAAGACGTATATAATATTTCTTTTTAAATAATATACAAGACGCCTGAAAAGTATCTCTTTGCACCTTTAAAAACATATGTCTAAAAAAATGTAGTATGGTAAAAAAAGGCAGGTTTCACATGTATATTATAATTCAAATATTAATTTTAACAACTAAATGCAATAGAAATGTAATGCCTTAGAATATGCTTTAATTAAAAATGTCTGCTAGTTTTTTTTTTTTTTAACAATTGTTAAAAGATATGAATGTTAACGAAGGTGGAAAAATCAAAGCAAAACGGGAGGGGGGCAACATTTAAATTTTCTGTGTGACATAAAGAAAACTTTGCTTTCTTTATTGTATAAAATAAAGCATACGTGCCTATTTCTTTTTTAATGAATTTTAAAAGTGTTAGGCTACTCTGCAGGCAAATTGTGTAATTTGCAGTTTTCAAATACCAAATAATTTAAGCTTCAGTTATGTGGTCTTGAATGTATACATGTAGCACATTCAGTAAAAGTGCATTTATTGCATCCACATTATAAAGGTCCACTTACGTAAGAACATCTTCAGAAATAATATTTGGGGTATCGTCCCTTCATTCCGTTTTTCTCGAGATGAGTATAAGGATCCTCCCGTCCACAAGTTATTCAGGGTCAATCCTGAAATAGGCACAAGTGCTTTTGTTTCGGTTTTTATATGTTGGGCATCCAACCAAGTTTTCCAATTACATAATCCATCATGCTATGTATTAGGCATCACTGGCTCACTTATACGTTATAATTTAAAAATAAATCATAAAAAAGCTAAATAATACTGTAATTTTCAAATGCCAAACATATTAAGCTTTTGTTATTTGTTACTAAATGCAGACATGTGGGACACTCAGGCAGAGTGCGACATTAACGGCTTGTACATTGCACCCACATTATAAAAGTCCACTTTTGTAAGAACATCTTCAGAAACGATATTTGGGGCATCGCCCCCTCATTCTGTTTTTCTCGAGATCAGTATAAGGATTCTCCCATCCACATACTATTCATGGTCAATCTTGAAATATTTACAAGCTAAAATTATGTGTTACTATATGCAGACATATGGCACATTCAGCCAGAGTACGTCACAAGCAGCTTTTCATTGCATCGACCTTATAAAAACCGGCTTTTGTAAGAACAGCTTCAAAGAAGATTATGGCATCGCATCTTCATTCTTTTTTTCTGGCGATCAGTATAAGGATTCTCCCATCCATATGCTATTCATGGCCAATCCTGAGATAGGCACAAGTTCTTTCGTTTTGGTTTTCCATTACTGGGTTTTCAACCAGGTTTCCTTAATTAGATAATCCAATGCGCTGTTTATTAGGCTTCACTGGCTCACTTATGCATTATAATTTAAAAATAAACTTTAAAAAAGCCTAAATGCAATGCCTTATAGCATATTTTAGTTTAAAATTATCTTTGTCTGCTTGTTAACTTGATGAAGAAGAGAAAAAGCGTAGAAAAAAAAATTAAAGTTTAAAAAGTTAAAAAGTTATACAATAGTACTCCAAGTATGTTATGTTTCGTAATTAGTCAGTCATATATAATATTTCTTTTTAAGCATTACACAAAACGTTCGAAAAGCATCTTTGCACCTTTAAAAACATATGTATAGAAAAAAGAGGCAATTTGGCAAAGAAGGCAGGTTTTCCATATACATTATAATTTAAATATTAATTTTAAAACTAAACCTAATGCTTAGAATATATTTTAATTTAAAAGGTTTGTTTGTTTTGTAATAATTGTTAAAAGATATGAAACTTAACGAAGAAAGAAAAAAATGATGGAGCAAACCATGGGGGCAACGTTTATATTTTCTACAAAAAAATTATGCTTTATTTATTGCATAAATAAAAGCATATATGCTTATTTTTGTAATGAATTTTAAAAGCATTAGGCAACTTTGCAGGTAAATTGTATAATTTGTAGTTTTCAAATGCCAAATGCTTTAAGTTTCAGTTATGTGCTACTAAATGCAGATATGCAGCACATTCTGCCAGTGTGCATTCATTGCATCAACATTATAAAAGCCCACTTATGTAAGAACATCTTCAGAGATTATATTATATACCCTCATTTCGTTTTTCTCGAAATCAGTATAAGGAGTATCCCACTCATAAGCTATTCATGGTCAATCCTAAAATAGGCTCACCGAAATAGTGCTTTTGCTTTGGTTTTTAATTGCAGGGTTTTCAACTAGCTTTCCTAAGTTAGATAATCCAACTCACTGTCTATTAGGCATAATGGGCATTATAATTTAAAAATATGCATTATAATTTAAAAATAAATTTAAAAAAAAGCTAAAATGTAATGTCTTATAACCTATTTTAAAAGAAATATACTAGTAATTATAAATATTCTATTAGAAAACATTTAACAGGTTTATTTCCAGAGAAAACATTTAAATTGGATTTCTTTAATAATTTTTAACGTTTAATTACACATGAAATTTATATTATCACAAATAATAAATTTCTATTGTCAGAGTTATGATGTAATTATCTTTAGGTTTTGAAGTAATTATCTTCATATATAGTAGTTATGTACTTTTATTTATGCACTGATGATTTTATTTATGTACTATAGTAGTTAAATATTTTATTAAACTAAGTTATATTTATTCTCAAGACAGACTTATAAATATCAAGTATTTTAATATTCTATTACTAATATTTTATTTTAATTATCAAAATCACTAAAATTTTGTTTTTAATTATGAAACATTGCTTTATAACAAAACCAGCACGTTATCAACATCTAGAAGAAAGTTTTACCAATCGGACTAATTGACAGATTATTTTTATCCTGAGTAAACGCAATACCATCTAACTTTAGTTTACTCTTACGCATACAACTATGCGCCAACCAGTCTTCTGCGAGTAGCAATTACTTAAAAGGCTCTTCAGCTAAATAAAATATTCCGTGTTCCTCTACTAATTTGCGAACGAGGATACATGAAAGGCAAGGACAAGATATAGAATGAAAGACTTATTAACATGCCACGTAAATAACCAACTATTTTTAATACCAAAGAAAAAGAAATGTAAAGGAAACTATTTTCAATGTGCTGTTTTTCTAAAAACTAGAATTCATAGAAATGAAAAAGGAGAAACTTTTGATATTTTTTTAAAAATGTAAAATGGAGCTCTCGACATGAAATGTGCACCTTTAATGAGTTCATGCAAGATGTATAAACGAGAAAAAAAATGGCGTGAAAGGAATATTTTAAATAACTTTTGAAAAGAAGCAAACTTTCAAAGTCTGGGGAAGTTTTATAAATAGAAGGAGACTTTACATTTCCTTCAAACTTTAGTTTCAAAAGATGAAATGTTTATTTAACATTTGAAAGGAATTATGAAACTTATTTAACATTTTGGTGATCCTATATTTGCATCATTTTGGTGATCCTATATTTGCAACATTTTGGTGATCGTATATTTGAAATATTTGGGTGACCCTATATTTACAATATTTTCATGATACTATATTTGAAACATTTTAATGATTCTAAATTTGCAACATTTTGGTGATCCTATATTTGTACCATTTTGATGATCCTATATTTGCAAAATTGGGGCCTGAATGGTCGAGTTATGCTCTGGCGCTCGGTACCACAGGAGTCCCGGCGGTGCCATGGTTGTTTGTAGGGGTTCGGAATACACTTTAAACCGTAGGTCCCGGTTTAATATGATCGTAGAGCGTTGCGGGTGCATTGTTACTCCGCGTCCGTGGCTTATCTTCAAGTTACACACGCCCCCTGGGTAATGCAAAGTGAGTAACGTCTTTGCAGCGCTTGCCTTAAGGTATCAAAGACCAAGCTGTCTAAGTGCCAGCTGCATTAGAAAGAAAAAAAATATATTTGCAAAACTTTGATGATCCTATATTTGCAACATTTCGGTGATCCTATATTTACCATACAACATTATTATGATACATTATATGTTTGACTAACAGTAACAAATATATAATAAATGACAGCGAATGCAAAATTGAATTTATGAATGGTATAACATAAAAATGATTAGTAACGTAAAGAAGAATATAAAAAGTAATTTTCGCACCAAAATCATGTATAGTCGATGGTTTCATGCATAAAAGATTTTGGTACGTCTCGTTTAAAAAGAAACTGTAAACACACGATTCAAAATTTGATGTTATATACTTAAGCTGAAATTTATCACATTACATAGTAACTTTTCTCGTCCGTCGAAAGTAAAATATTGAAAAGGGATGGATTTGTACTACCGAGTTTGTCGTACCGAGTAAATCGAGTTTGTACTACCTACTAACAGCAGGTATATGTGAAATTTTTCGTAAATTGCGGTAAACGTCACACAATATGTTGTATATCTGCCAAATTAGTCAGATGATCTTTCTCCAACTATACACAACTAATAAATAAAATTTTAGAAAATGGAACTATCTTCATATAATGATAGAATTCCCACCATCGATTGCAACAAATAAACTATTCTGACAAAGAAATGAAATTCCATAAATTGCTAGCTAATATCCAGAGCTTGTTCGATTTTTGTTACTGCTGCTAGACAAAGATGGTCAAAATATTGTCTAGTTTCTTTCCGAGTATTTAAATGCTAGTAAGGTATTCTTCTTTTGCAATGGAACAACAAAGCCGTGGTGGGCTAAAGCCGTCTGCCTACTGGCAGTTTAGATCAACTATCAATTATAAATATCAACCTGCTACGACATGAAGTAATTATAAAAATCATCTAGCTAAAAGATAATGTAATGTTAAAAACTAATCAAATTAAATTTAATTATTTTCAGATTAGTTTTATTCTACAAATGTAACATAAAAAGGAGATAATTTATGTATTAATAAATATAACAGGTATTAAAATCTGTTAAAATTATAAATTTAGATACAATATCAAAACATATTAGTATCGATGTTTATGTATTATGATCTGTGATATAAAGTTTGTGTAAGCAATAATAGAGGGGTTGAAAAGTTCATAGGCTGACACATAGATGGAGCTACTAGTATTAAATCCATATAATTTTTAGTTAGCCCTAACCTTCAAAAGACACGTGTATAAATTTGACAGCTGTTGCACTATTAGTATGTGAGTTATAGCATTTTTAGTGTTCATCACGTGCAATCCACTCGGCTGACTGTCGATTGAACTCCGGTGTGAAATGATGGAGCCATGTTTCATCACTTGTGACATATCGACACAAAAATTCGGGTTTATTACGATTGAACAGCTCCAAACACTGCTCAATTCATTGTTGTTTTTGGTCGATTGTGAGCTCGAGCGGCTCCCACTTTGAACAGAACTTTCGCATATTCAAATATTCATTCACGATATGTCCAACACGTTCCTTTGATATCTTTAGGGTCTCAGCTATCTCAATCAACTTCACTTTACGGTTATCAGAAATTATTTTGTGGACTTTTTTGATGTTTTCGTCGGTAGCAGCCCCTTTGGGGCGTCCACTGCGTGTATCGTCCTCGGTGCTCATTTCGCCTTTTTTAAATTTAGCAAACCACTTCTCTACGGTGGATTTTCCTGGTGCAAAGTCCGAATAATGTTTATCAAGCCAAGCCTTGGCTTCAATAGTACTTGTTTTTCGCCAAAAAGCAATGCTTTATTAATACACGAAATTCCTTTTTATCCGTTTTTTCAAACTAACAAAAGTTGCTTCACTAAAAATGCTATTGCAACAGCTGTCGATTTTATACACGTGTCTTTTGAAGGCTAGGGCTAACTAACAATCATATGGGTTTAATACTAGTAGCGCCATCTATGTGTCAGCCTAAGAACGTTTCAGCCCACCGGTTAGAAAATAGATCTCGGGGTAGACGTAGAACACAAGGGGTAATATAAATCAAATAACAAAGTCCTGTGATCCTGGAAAATCCGTCGTTATCCCTAATACCACCGTTTTATTCATGAACTTCTGGGACAATGGGGCTGTCTTTGTCATTCATTTGTTGTAATTGTATTTACTACTATTGAAAAATAAAATAGGATTTCAATTAAATAATTGAAATCTAATTAAATGAAAATGAAATTAGAATTTATTTTATCATATTTATTAATACAAAAACTATCAGTAGCAATAAAAACTTCAAAACTACTTATTCAAAAAATCTGTTATGCATTTTGATGACTTGGATTGCAGAAGAACTGATACAGACACAACTAAAGATAAATGAGGAGATAAAGTTTGAAAAAAATTATGGAGTTTAAATATTTAGGTTCAATTGTCACCAAAAATAATGATATTATGCCAGAGATTATATAAAGGTTAAATACAGGAAATCGCAGTTTCTTTGCTCTTGAAAAATTAATAAGATCTATAGTAATAACACGGAAAAAAGAAGAGCAGGGTGTGTAAAACTATAATCAGACCAAAAATTATTTATGGGTCAGAGACCTGGACCTTAACTCAAAAACAGGAGAAGATGTTAATAAACTGGGAGATGAAGATCTTAAGAGCTATATTTGGATCTATCGGATAGGGTGATGTTTGGAGGTGGTAAATTAAATATTTTACAATCATGACAGCCAACAACCATACCATGCTGAATATACCGGTTCTCGTTAGATCACCGAAGTCAAGCATCATTGGGCGCGGTCAGTACTTGGGTGGGTGACCACCTGGAAACACCGCGTGCCGTTGGCTTCACACATTTGGGACCTGAATGGCCGAGTGTCTAGTGTTCTGGCGCTCGGTGCCGCAGGTTTCGGGTTCGAATCCCGGCGGTGCCATGGATGTTTGTACTGGTTCGGAATCCACTTTAAGCCGCAGGTCCCGGTCTCCTATGACTGTAAGAGTATCACGGAGCTAAAGTCAGACTTCTACCTTCGGGTGCTCCATCACAACAGAACTGCTTCCTTCCCCTTCAATCATGAGTACGTATGGGCTCGTGGGCTTGGCCAGCCAAGTGGGATAAGAAACAACAAACAACACAATCATGAAATTGTAAAATAGTTTGAAGAAAAGGATATCATAAATTATATAAAGTCAAAGAGAATTCAATGGCTGGGACACATAGTGAATGGACGATAGCAGAAACACAAGGAAGATTTTCAAGGGGAAGTACCAGGGCCAAAGACAAAAGGGAAGGTCAAAAAAGAAATGGAATTATGAAGTGGAAAAGTAAATGAAGAATCCAAAGATCACAAATTGGAAAAACCAAAGCTCGAGACAGACGACTTTGGAGTCGTATTGTTAGGGAGGCCATGGTCCAACATGGACTATAGCGCAAGGAGTTATTTTGATAAGGAATATAGGATAAAAAGGACACAAAAGGACATGAAACACTACAATAAAACTTTTGCGTTATATTAAATATTTCTCGTTAGATTTAAAATATTACGCCATTAAAGTATTGCTTAAATGTTTATAAAAATTAACTTTATTTATAAGAATTCTTTTAAAATATGATTTAATATACAAAATATATCGTTCCTAAATAATAAAAGAATTTAGAAATGACATATTTTATGAAAATCCACTTTTAACAACAATTATAAGTCTACTAAGAAAACTCATTTAACTTTCAAGAAGTTTGATTAATTGAGAAAAGCCCTTTCCTAGTTAATATTTAATGATTTGGGTAGAATTTATTTCATGAAATTTAAACGGATTAAAATATTTATTATTTTAAAGAACTGTAAATTAGTTGATCTGATAAAATATGAAAAGCTTTTGAGAGTTAATTCTAGAAGAGTTTTGAACATTAAATGTAAAAAAATGCAATGCTAAACTATTTATGCATAATATTTTTAAGAACTCATTTAATAGAACCGTGTTTTCATTAAAAGTCAAGAACTTGAATATTAATTCAAATTAAGATGCAAATAGCCATTGTTAGAGAATGATCTAACAATGGCTATTATTATATATATATACACTATCTGGAAGAAAGTGACGGGACACCCCTCGAAAAGTAGAAAAGTCGACAATACAGCTGACACATGCGCAATAATAGGTATCACGTGTCAGCCATATCCTATAAATACTCTGTGGAGTCGACTAGAGTTTTTTTTTGTCAAGATGCCGCCACGGGAAGAGTTGTCTGAGTTCGAGAAAGGTGTGTTGGTTGGATTGCATCTTGCCAAGGTGTCAATTAGGGAGATATCCCGTCTCCGTAACTGCTCAAAATCAACTGTAGCACGTGTTGTGTGTCGCTACAAGACTGAGGGACACTATCAGAACAAACCCCGAAGTGGACGACCTACAGTTCTCACCAGCAGGAACCGGCGGGTGCTCGGCAGGGAGATTCGAAGTAACCATCAAACATCCATGGATAACATCGCTAATGAGTTTAGACAAGGCACAGGTGTGGCCGTTTCGACCAAGACTCTTCGTATCGAGGCCCATAAATTAGGTTACACTGGACGTTCGGCGGCCCATAAGCCTTTGATTACGAAAACCAACAAGAAAGCGCTCCTTCGATGGGCCAAAAACCACCGTACTTGGACTCTGGAGGACTGGAAACGCGTCCTTTGGGGTGACAAGTCACGTTTTACCCTTTTCCGTTCCGATGGACGTGTTTGGGTATGGCGTTTACCAGGAGAACGCCTTTTGCCCGAGTGTGTCGTCCCAACTGTAAAGTTTGGTGGAGGAGGATTGATGGTATGGTCCTGTTTCTCCTGGTATGGGGTTGGCCCACTGGTGAAGGTTGATGGTGAGATGAATGCCGATAGATACTGTGATATTCTCGACAATCATGTCCTTCCTACCTTGTGGGCAACGTACGGTAGGGATGATTGCTGGTATCAACACGACAACGCAACATGCCATGTTGCAAGGAGGACTCTTGATTGGTATGTGAACAACAACGTTAAACGCATGGAGTGGCCGGCGAAGAGCCCTGATCTTAACCCAATTGAACATCTCTGGGACGAATTGGACCGTCGGTTGAGGGCCTGCACCCCACTCCCCAAAAGCAAGCCTGAACTATGGAACTTCCTGTTAAACATTTGGAAGGAAATTCCTCTTGTCACTATGGCTAATTTAGTGGAAAGCTTGCCCAGAAGGGTTGCAGCTGTGATCGCAGCCAAAGGAGGCCCTACCTCCTATTAATTTTAATAAATATGGGTTTATGTCGTTATAGTGTCGTGTCCCGTCACTTTCTTCCATATAGTGTATATACGATAAATGATATATAATTTGCCTTTATGATACCTAATTTGCCTTTATGATACCTAATTTGCCTTTATGATATCTAATTTGCCTTTATATATGATACCTAATTTGCCTTTTTTTTTTATTATTGAACTATTGCATGAAATGAAAAATATTCTTCAATTAAAATAAAATATCTGCAGTCGTTTTCTAGCCTTAATTATTAAAAGTACTATGAAGAAGTAATTATTATGTATTATGTCATTATTATTAGATGTATTATACCAAATTATTAATGCATACAACTTTTAAGAACTCATTTAATAAAATCGCGTTTTCATTAAATCAAGAACTTGAATATTAATTCAAATTAAAATATAAAGTGCTATTGTTAAAGAATGATCTTTTAAATTGTTATTCTATATGACACCTAATTTGCTACATTTATATTATTGAACTATTGTATGAAACATAAAATTAAAATAAATTATCTGCAATCATTTTCTAGACTTAATTATTAAAAGTAAGTTTTAACGTCATATCTTTAAAAAATAGATTTTGCCTTATTTAATATAAATAATCGTTAAATTGTTTTTCCTTAAATTTTATATAAATTCAATATAAACGTTTTAGAGAAAATGTGTTCTTGATATGAAACAGTACATGAATAAATATTGAATATTTTAAATTGAATTAAATGTTGGAGAAAATAGGATCATTTGAATTTCTAAATTGTTGAATTTTGAATATTGTAAAAAAAAGGAACCTTAATTTTTTTAAAAAGCGCATTAAAGTTTGAAAAAATATGTTACATTCTAAATTTTTAGAATGCAACATATTTTACTGAAAAATAAATAATACATTTTTAATGAATTAAGAAATAAATGTTATATTATTTTGTAAAACCGCTATGTAGTAATAGATAAATATCATAGATAATAAGTTATATACTTATGATGCATAAAATATTCTGATAATAAAATCTTAGTAATACTTTCTTCATAAAATATAGTGAAAGTGTAATTAAATATTTATATGTTAAGATAAATATTTTTGACACTATAAAATTAAATTTACACAATTATTTAATGTTTCTAAATATCATATATATTTTCTTCAATTTTAAAACTATTGCATTGCTTTATTCGTTTAAATTCATTTATATTACTTTATTTTATTTTAAAAATATTTTAAAGCAATTTTTTTATATTTACTGTAAGAAATTAATTTGTTTAAAAAAATTTTAAAATTAAGTAAAGTAATATAAATTAATTTAAATGAATAAAGTAAAAAGAATGAATGTAAACAAAAAAATTAATAGTTTATGTTAAAAAATTCTCGTTTTTATTCAATTTAAAAGAAATAAATATTTAATAATATTTTAGAATTAAATTTCATTGATTTGGACATTCGTGTAACTTTTAAACATTTTATTAAAGAAATTGAACTTTTATAACGAGAATTTATATAACGATAATAATAAAATTTATAACTGAACGAATTATTTAAAATTTATTGTTATATTCTTAAAATGAGAATTAAAAAATTTATAACTAAACGAATTATTGAAATTTGTTATATTCCTATAACGAGAATTAAAAAAATTATAACTGAACGAATTATTGAAATTTATTATTATATTTTTATAACGAGAATTATTAAAATTTTATAAATGATTATAGCGAGATTATTCAACAATAGAAAATACTTAAAAAGCAAGGAAAAAAAATATTTTTCAAATCAATGGAATTTCAACAGAATTATTCTTATGCCAAATTATTCATACTTTAGATATATTAAGATGAGAATTGGTTTTCACTACAACCTTTAATCTTTACTTCCTTTTTTTTAGGAAGAGAAAAAAAAACTAAAATTCAAATTTGATTTCAAGAGACGCCAACGAAAATTATTCAGAATATTTTATACTTTTAATACATTCTATATTTCATGTGAAATATTCCGCGTGTAGAACTTAAAAAACATAATTTACATATTTCTTTACTTCCATATTTCGTGTTTTCATGAATTTCAAACTTTTTTTTCTTCCAGTTTCTTATTCAAAATTCGTGATTCTGTTGTTTTTCGAAGTTGATTCTGAACAAATTTCTTTGTTTGTAATTTACAGTTTCGGAAATAAAACTACTTCGCGCGCGAGTTGCTTTTTCAAAGAGTAATATATCTCAAATATAACTGATGTTTCTGCTGGAATAAAGAGATAAGTGAGATAAATAAATCATGATAAAAGACGATTTTTCATTCCCTTTTTTTTTTGTCATTTAAAAAGTGATTCTGCTTTTAAAACTACATTGCTAAAAATACAGTGTGTCTGGTATGTTGAAAGTATTTCCTAAAAATTTAACATATAAGACTTTAATATTTATTTTCTTTTCTTTACGAAAAGAAAAAAATTTCCAAAATACGAATTTGATTTCAAGAAACGCCGACGAAAATTATTCAGAATATTTTATACTTTTAATACATTCTATATTTGAAATGGATGTCATAATGAATTTCATGCTCTTAAATGCAATGGATGTCATAATGAATTTCATGTTCTTAAATGAAATGAATTTCATGTTCTTAAATGAAATTAATGTTATAATGAATTTCATGTTCTTAAATTACGAGATTATTCAACAATAGAAGATATTTAAAAAGCAAAATATATATATTTTTTAAATTCAATGGAATTTCAACGGAATAATTCTTGTACCAAATAATTCATAGCCTAGGTATATACTAAGATGAGAATTGTTTTTCCACTACAACCTTTAATCTTTACTTCCTTTTTTTACGTAAAAAAAAAAAAAAAAAATACAAATTTGATTTTCAAGAGACGCCTACGAAAATTATTCAGAATATTTTATACTTTTAATACATTCTATATTTCATGTGAAATATTCCACGTGCAGAACTTAAAAAACATAATTTACATATTTCTTACTTCCATATTTCGTGTTTTCATGAATTCTGAACTTTTTTCTAGTTTCTTATTTAAAATCCGTGTTTCTGTTGTTTTTCGAAGTTGATTCTGAATATACTTCTTTTTTGTTTGTAATTTACAGTTGCGGAAATAAAACTACTTCATGTGCGAGTTGTTTTTTCAAAGAGTAATATATCTCAAACATAACTGATGTTTCTGCTGGAATAAAGAGCTAAGTGGGAAAAATAAAGCATGATAAAACACGATTTTTCATTCCCTTTTTTGTCATTTAAAAGTGATTCTGCTTTTAAAACTACATTGCTGAAAATGTAGTGTATTAGACATGCTGAAAGTATTTCCTAAAAATTTAGTAGATAAGACTTTAATCTTCCTTTTTTACTAAAAGAAAAAAAACCCAAGATACGAATTTGATTTCTAGGAACGCCGACGAAAATTATGTAGAATATTTTATACTTTTAATAAATTCTATATCTGAAATGGATGTCATAATGATTTTCATGCTCTTAAATTAAATGAATGTCATAATGAATTTCATGTTCTTAAATGAAATGAATGTCATAATGCATTTCATGTTCCTAAATGAAATGAATGTCATAATGGATATCCTGTTCTTAAATGAAATTAATGTCATAATGAATTTCATGTTCTTAAATGATATGAATGTCATATTGAATTTCAAGTTCTTAAATGAAATGAATATCACAATGAATTTAATGTTCTTAAATGAAATGAATATCAATTTCATGTTCTTAAATGAAATTAATGTCATAATGATTTTCATGTTCTAAAATTACGAGATTATTCAACAATAGAAAATATTTAAAAGGCAAGGAAAAAGAATAAATATATATATTTTTTTAAATTCAACACAATTATTCTGGTACCAAATAATTCAAACCTTATATATATACGAAAATGAGAATTGGTTTTCACTGCAACCTTTAATCTTTACTTCCTCTTTTTACGAAAAGAACAAAAAGAAACTCAATATACAAATTTGATTTCAAGAGACGCCTACGAAAATTATTCAGAATATTTTATACTTTTTAATACATTCTATATTTCGTGTGAAATATCCCGTGTGTAGAACTTTAAAAACATAATTTACATATTTCTTTACTTCCGTACTTCGTGTTTTCATGAATTCTGAACTATTTTTTCCTTTCAGTTTCTTATTCAAAATCCGTGCCTGTGTTGTTTTTCGAAGATGATTCTAAATATACTTCTTTTTTTTTGTAATTTACAGTTTCAGAAATAAAACTACTTCACGTGCGAGCTGCTTTTTTCAAAGAGTAGTATATCTCAAACATTGATGTTTCTGCTGGAATAAAGAGCTAAGTGGGAAAAAATAAAGCATGATAAAACACGATTTTTCATTCCCTTTTTTGTCATTTAAAAAGTGATTCTGCTTTTTTAAAACTACATTGCTGAAAATAGATATGCTTGAGTCAGATATGCTGAAAGTATTTTCTAAAACTTTGACATATAAGGATATAAAAATAAACATTTATGCTACAGTGAAAGACAATTTTTATCATCGTATACATTTTGAAGCAAAGGCCATACTTAAAGAAAAGACACTGTTTTGTAGAATATCCTAAAAGAAATTTTTTTATATTAAATGTGTTGAATTTTGAATAAACCGGTTATTTATTAAGTGGAAAGCAATAGAAATGTTATTGTAGACGCTCATTAGAATTACATGTTTGTTGTTATTTTCCAATACTGGCTATTTTGACTCGATGTCTTTTTATGGAAATGGAAAGTATGGAATTTCAGCCTTACACGGTATGTACTACCAGGGTCCTGCTACACTGAGCTTAAATTTTGCAATCCAGATATGGAACAAATATTCGCTAAGGTGGTACTAGAAATTCGTGCTATCTCCGCTACCTTCTCAAACTTATAGGAAGAACTTTCCTATCTACGGATATAGCATGTTTATCCCACAGAAGCATTTATCTCCGTACCAATTTCGGATTTGAAACCAAGAATACTTAAGAGTCGCTTTGATAGAGAAACTCTAATTGTTAATATTACAAAAAAGGGCAACACAAGATGTAACAAAGTAATTTACATTTGATATATCTATGAAATTTTTTTTTTAAAATTTTCCATTGAAAAAAAACCTAAATCTGCATTAAGAGCATTTGGATAAAAAACTTTATATTAATTTCATTAAATTACCATTTAAATGAGAATATTTTTATGGTAGTATTTTTTAATAGTACCTTAAAGTCAATTATAAGCAATAAAATAAGCGTACATTTGTGCAGTGGGGCTAATTTTTAAAAAGAATATATTCTACTTAATCTCAAATCATTAGAATTTTCGAAATTCTTAATTAAACAGTAATATGGAAAATTAAGCAATTAGCTCTTGTCAAAAATGCCTCGTAATTAACAAATTATCTTAGACAGTAGAGAATTAGCTACATTAACCATCCAAGTGCACTGTGTTCAAATCTTTACTACATTTCAAAAAAATGATAAACCATTTAACTTTAGCAAATACATTCAACGTTTGGAATTGTTTAAGATTTTTTTCTAAAGTTGTGATGATATTACAAACTCTAATGAAACTTATTAATATCATAGGTTTCCACCATAATCAATCTTATTCATTGGAGATGTTGCAATTAATAGAAAACGCCAAAAGTTCTGTTCAAATTAATTTGCATTTTAAAAACAATTATCGATGTTGAAAGTTAAGGTAACAAGATTTTGAAATGCTTCCTTTTTCTACATAGTCTGTCTATCAAGAGAAATTATTCTGTGTGCAGTAACATTGCATATTTTAATATTTAATGTTTTCATTACACAATATTACACAAAGAGAGAAAAATTAAATTTCATCTTGAGGAGAAAGATTATTAAATTACTACATAAATATATGTAATTAAGAGAAATAATTAATACTTAATTTCAAAAAAGTTTTTTTAATACCCTGCTGACACTCTGTAATTCTTATGAGTTATCCATCAAGAATAATTATTGTTACAGTAAATTAAAAAACTGTTTCCATCTTTTCTAAAATAAAAAGACAAATATTTGAAAATAAAATGTATTATATTTCAAAAGACATGATTGGCCATTTTAGAGAATTTATCCTGCTCTCAATTAAATTTTCTATACCTCACTTTTTGGTGATTTATCGGATTGAGCGTTAGGTAAGATTTTGATTTTGTTTTAAAGACATTTGATTGATTGTCCTTGAGTATTCAAAAAAATGAGCGAGAAGCTGTGTTTTATTTGTCACCTATCACTACTTGAATAGGAATAAAACTGAAGAAATTTTTATTATTAATAACAATGATGTTATAGTATAGTGTGATCTCAAAAGCTCTGGCGATGAATCAGAGAATTGTAGTTCTAATTCTAGTATTAATAGCAACAAATAAAATAATAAATATAATATGATTTAAACTGATTGATCATAAATTTTAAGTAATGCATATTTTGAGTTTTTGTAATAAATATTAATCTGAAATAAAACTGTATCTGAAGAAAAAATTTATTCCTTGAGGAATTAATTATTGTAACAAGATATATGTTGAAAATTAAAATATAAAATTTAATTGGGAACTTAAATAAAATCTCCATTCTATTAATTATTTTCATATAATTTTGTAATTTTTTCAAAAAATTATGATAAAAAAATCGCAATAATTTAACGAATTAACAATTTATATTGACCTACAGACTGAACATCTATATTCAACCTGTACCAACTAAATATACGAATTTTTTATTATTTACGAATACGAATTTTTTATTAATTTTGTTATTTTTTCTACTTTTATATAATGTCATTTAAATATATAGACATATAAGTGATTATACACTATAAATTTTAGTTGAAAAAATTGCAGATTTTATTTTAAAAATTGTTATAATTATGTAGAACACGTATATCAAAGAAATTTTACTCATCCTACTAATTTATACAAATACAATAAATTTTTGTTATTGATTAATTGTTATTTGATTGAAATAATAATTCATGCTTTTATTTATTTTTTAGATCGATCTTCAATTAATTTCCATAATAATTCCATGTGGTTCTTAAAGTAGCCGACCACATTCAGAGCAAAAATTTTTAAATAAAATTAAGTGAAGTTATAAGACATTGAAAAACAAAATTAAAGTATATACACACATTTTTTTTTAAATTTCGCAAAGATTGATGAAAAAAAGTCCATAAACTTTTATTTTACGGATGCATCCTAACTAAAAGAATTTGTGAAACATACAACATTTACTTGCATAAATGTAGACATGTATGCTTTATGCATGCATGGAATTAAAATAAATATAATATCCTAAACTACAGTTGAATTACATCCTATCGAGTAATTTAGAGCAAAAATTCAAAAAAAAAAAAATTAATGTTTCTAACACAGATGCCAATTACCCATCTCTAAATTAATATGTTTAAAACCATTTAGTTTAATACGTACATTATATCATTAAAAACATATAATTAGGATTTCATTAAATTCAGAAAATTATTAATAATGGCTTAGAAAATAATGCAGTTTTTCGAATATTCAATTTAAAGTTTTTAATTCATGAATTTAGTACACTAATAGCTTGCGATTAAACAGTTGAATCCAAACTTCTAATGATTCTGGAAACAAACTCATAACTAAAACTCTGATCGTTAAAATAAAACAATAAAAATTTCAATTTTTTTTCATTGAAGTTTAATTTGTAAGTGGTTAATTACCTTAACCTATTTTATTTATTTTTTTTTTTTGATTTTTAAGATTTTGATCAGATTTGATTAAAGATTTGCTTCTTCAACACTGTGCTTATTTAGAACTTTCCCAATTTAAACGTTTGTGATCAAGCTTCTTTAACACTGTGTTTACTTAGAACTTTTCCGATTTAAAGGTTTGTGATAAAGCTTCTTTAACACTGTATTTATTTAGAACTTTTTCGATTTAAAAGTTTCTGATCAAGCCTCTTTAACACTGTGTGTATTTAGAACTTTTCCGATTTAAAAATTTGTGATCATGCTTATTTAACAATATCTTCATTTAGAACTTTTTCGATTTAAAGGTTTGTGATCAAGCTTCTTAAACATTATCTTCATTTAAAAATTTTCCAACTTAAAGATTTGCGATTAAGCTTATTTAACACTATCTTCATTTAGAACTTTTCCGATTAAAACATTTGCGATCAAGGTTTTTTTAGCACTGTCTTCATTTAGAACTTTTCCGATTTGTGATAAGTTTCTTTAACATTATATATGATTATGCATTACAAACACATTATGATTTTTTATACAGTTTCTACAACAAAATAAACTTACCTTGTCAATGACTTCAATGTCGCACTTTGCCTGTAAAAGTAAGCTCAGAATTTCAATATGACCTTTGGAAGCTGCCCAGTGCACTGGAGTACGATCCAACTGCAAAGAAGAAAACTTTTTTAATTAAAAATATTGACAAAAAACTCTTTTTATTAAAAAATATATTTAAAAATTATAAAAAAACATTTTTCTAATTTTTTTTATTACAATCCATGTACTTCTTAAACATTTGATATTAAAATAAAATTGCATTAGCAATCAAAAAAATTCACAATTTAAATATATTTGAAATACTCATAAAAACAGCGACGATAGAAAGCGCAGACGATAATAAATAATTCTATTTATTTTTCTAATAGATATTAACAAAAAAAAATTCTTGCCTTTTTTTAAAAATAAAAAAGAACTTACTTTTGTACTTTTAAAATAATACAAATTATTTCTTTAACTGTCGAAATATTTTTATTCCTGAATCGTATTTTGTTTTTAAATTCTTATTTAATTCTCTTTTATTTTTTTGTTTCGAAAAGTCTGTAAATAATTTTTATTAAAAAACAATTCTTCTTAATCGTAATCGTAATCGTATGTGTGACATAATTATGGCGTCTTTTTTTTTTCTTATTATTAATATAGTAAAACTTTTAAAGATATATTTTCAATTCCTCTTTTTTAGAGTTATATTTTCGAAAAATTAAAAATAAATATTATATTAATTTTTTTATTTAAAAATGACCTTTTTTAAGTATGTTATCTAACTCAGACAAATAAAAACTGCAAGTTTAATTTAAACAATTTGAATGGCAAATAATTTACACCATGAATTAAAATTATGCTATATGTCATGGTTATTAAAAACCTAAGAAATTCTAAATTTTTATAATGCATCATATTTTCACAATCAAATTTTATTTGTACAGGTTTTTTTTTATTGAAGTTAAATCGAACTACATAAGATAATGTTATAAGAAATAGGAAAAATTCTGTTCTGTTTGAATTACTCTTAAATATAATAAAAGAATATTTTGCGTGTTTCAAATTAAAAGAGAAAAATAATTCCACGAAAAAAAAATGCTTCCAAGTTTTTATATGGAACGAGAAATTAATTAAACTAGACTGGAATTAATTTCGTTACAATGCATATATTTTTTATAAAAAAAGAAACATCAGTTTTGTGGTAGAATACTTCATACTAATATATCATTAAATATAAAATAATGTTATAACAGATAGATCCTTTTTTAAATAATGTGAAGGAAGCATTCTTATTATCAGGAATATCCCTTCATTCTACATTGATATTCTTATTCGAGCTTAAAAGATAAAATTACCAAATTATAATTGAAGTTCGGAGATTATTTTGTAAAATTAGTTGAATGCTTATAATTCACAAACTATACTCTAGAATATCTAAAAATTTCGATGTCTCTGCGCATTATCTGTAGACAATTTGTTTACAGAAGTTTGATAAAAAATCACTCTATAATGTCACCATCCAAAAATACTTTCTGCCAAAAGTTTGTAAAGGAGAGAAATAAGCAATCTTCTAAATCTAAACATAATAGTTGTGAATATTGAATGGAAATTGGACTTAAACAAAAGTAGACGATATATAAAGCATCCTACATCTGTGGGCTCTAAATTGGTTTGGTTTGCCATTCTAAGGTCCTTTTGTGCACACTTTGGTCTAAGTAGACTGGGACCTACAATTTAACGTGGATTCCGAACCACGAACAAGCATCCATGACACCGCCAGCTTGTGTGCTCTAGAGGGTAATGCTTAAAATACAAATAGAGATAGAATTAAAAACTCTTTAAAGGATGCTTAAATAATAATTGACTGTAATATCAAGATTTTCATTACTCTACTAAATATACAAATTACAAATCCCAGGAACAATAATATTTCATTTGTTTTAACCATAGTTCTTAAATACCTATCTTCGGTCCAATTTCCATGATCTTAATTTCATAACATGACTTATTTTTAAAAATGCTCTTTCAAAAATGAAGAAAAACGTATTGTAATTTGCTATGCGTAGAAAAATGGAACTTGATTGGTTTATTGTATGTTTAAGTACAGGATCTAATAGACCGTTGATTATAAGACATCTTTTATTTTTTCAAGAAGAAAACTAAGCTTTGAGGGTTATGCGGGGTTTCGGTTCTAAACAGGTAATTTCTTCTTTTCCTTTATTGGCGCAACAGCACCCTGGTGGATAAATGCCGTCTGCTTACTGGCAAATTTCGAGACAGGAGGTATTTTCTTCTCTTTTTTTATTAGATAGGGTTGCCAGCCTTACGCCCAACGCTCCACGGTCATATTATACCCTGACCCTTTAAAGTGGATTCTAAATCTTTACAAACATTCCTAGCACCGGCGGGACTCGAATCCGAAACCTGTAGCACCGAGCAGCAGTTACTCAGCCATTAGGCCCAGGCAGTAAATTACGGTAGTTAAAATTAGAGTTATTAACAATAGAAAACCTGTTATTTCTCTATTAATAATCTTTTGATTTAGTTATTAAACCTATCTTCTTTAAACAAGTCGGAAATATTGAAAATCTTCATTTCTAATCTAAAGGATGGATAGCACGTTGGGTTTCTGAATTTGGCTCAAACCAACAAGCAATACTGTGGCAGAAGGCTTCAAGCAGGCCAGGCCATGAAACTGCCAAAACAGTGTGAAATTAAGTATATAATCTTGTAATACGAATGTATGTTAATGAATCTTCAAATTCGGTGGAATTTATTTGGAAAAATTTGAAAAGAATATTTTAATTTACAAATTCATTTGCGCTATAATGCTAATATAGGCAAAACTGGAGAAAAACGTATAAAATAAAATGGCTGTTTAAAAATTTATGCTCTAAATTTTCCCGATTTTTAAAAATTCACAACATGTTTTTTTTTTATTATCAGAAAGGATTTAATCATTCCGTTTCCAAAATTCGGCATATAATTAAGAATGCGACTTCCTCTTCCTATACGGGTAGCTAGTGAGGAAACAAGTTAAAAAAGTTTTAAAAATTCTAAAAAAATATTTTAAGGTATGGTTTAAGATTATCTAGTACTTTTAAGTCGGGCACAGAGAATGATATATGCAATGTTCTAATTATTAATAATATTGATGTGTAAGAACAAGGGATGTAGATTTGTAGTTATTAAACATTTATTTATTTCATTGATATCTTTAATGAAATATAAAAATGCATATATTTTCTCCTTTTAAGTCAGCAGCTAACTGCCGATAACTTTTTAAAGCTGGTAAATTTGCATCAAGAAGTGGACTAGCCCTAATCCTGCATTGATGGACATAACAAATACATAGACAGAAAAATCCTTCCCTTGGGCTTTAGGAGAAGTGGTATGTTAATCTTATATGATCCTCTCGTATGTAGATGCAGTGGAGTTTTAAGCAACCTCTTAATCCGATATATATTTGCCGTTCTAGCTACTGATAAGCATAGGTCAAAGTGTCAGGCGTTTATAACCCTTAACTTTTCTAAATTAATATATTTTCGCTTTAAATTGGGTACATGTTATTTGTAATTTAATATCTAACAATAAATGTCAGAAATTTACTTGTTAAAAATAAAAAAAGTGTTATTTCATCTTGTCATAAATTTAATAATAATAATATTTCTATGAGCTGAAACTTGGTTACAAAATTCCATTTTGCCGTTTGATAAAGCTCTTTTATACAACCATGGTAGCAAATTCCAAAGCAAAGAAATCTAACCTAGCGTATTCTTTAAAAATCCATCTGATTCACAAAAATCAAAATATTTTATTATATTCCTTTTATTTTGCCAGCAAAAAGCAAATTATAATGTATTTAAAGCAGAAATATTCCAATTTTAACTGTTAAATAAAACATATTTAATATGTATTCTTGAAAAATGCCCGCTATCATTAACTTGTACCCTAAACAAGTAACTTGTACCATATACAATACTATTTATAAACTGACAATGTCTAATTGATCTCAAAACCAATTTAAAATAAACCAATCACCTGAAATATAAAATGTATGTAAGCATCTATCGAGCAATAATAAAAACACACGTATCAGAAAACATCTTGTTATGTGTAGTCATTCAAATCTTTCTTGTACATGGTTCTTCAAGTTAAAAGTCTTTGTGTCTTTTATTTCAAGATAATAAATAGAAAGAAATCTTTATAAATCAAGCCATTAATACACAAAGCATAAAAGGTATTGTAAAACTATACTTATTGCTTACAATAGGTCTGGGATTTGGAGGTATCTTATAGATGGCTTGTTGGTCTTTGAAACTGAAGATGCTATCGAAATCTGAGGAGCGATTTCGAACAGAAAATTCGTAGATCTCTTCTATGGATGGATCCATAAATAAAGCTGGAAAGTCATTTGGTTGTACTCGAATAGGAAAGTAAAGGTTAGGCACTGTCATTCCTTAGGGTGCGTTCAATGGAAATTACTATGGCACAATGTGAGTGTAGGTTCGTATCGTATTAGGCCTCTTGTGATGCACAGTGAGTAACACAGAATTGAACATGAATATTTTGAATTTTACATGATGTTGTTGTTGTTGTTGTTGTGTCTAATCATCAGTGTCCTGAAGTGCGACACGGACATCCCATGAGTAATTTACTCATGGAGGGAAGGAAAGGGATCAGTTTCTGTTGTGATGGAGCACCTTGTTGGAAAAAATATGATTTGGCTCGTGAAGCTGATGAAGGAGGATAGTGCCTACCGGGAGGACTTGTAGAGGAATTATCCCGTATTTGTGTATCATATAGGAGAAAACAAGGAAACCTCCCACCAGGTACTCCGACTGACGAGGCGAGGTGCTGAACATCACAAACGCCATGGGCCTGAATAGCCGAGTGTCTAGCACTCTGGCGCTCGGCGCCACAGGTTTTGGGTTCGAGTCAAGGTGGTGCCATGGATGTTTGTAGTGGTTTGGAATCCACTTTAAACTAGAGGTCCCGTTCTCATATGAGCGGCGTCAAAGAGCCCAGTCAGACTTCTCATTCACATCATTCCCAAACTGTATAGGAGCAACTCAGCTCTAGGCACATTGATATGGTGTGGTGTAGTAGTAATAGTAATAGTAATAGTAGCTCACCAGTAGCGCACGTTGACATTGAGCCACGAGTCGGACACTACATGAGTTATCAGTGGTAATGAAAATAATAATATTAAGACAAAGTGCTAGACTTTGAAAACCACAATGACAATTCCTCCTAAAAGGTAATGCCCTCCCTTCATCATCAGTCTGTGAGCTGTGCGTAGTATAAACAATTGGGACACGAAGCCCACATACGTACAATAAAGGATAAATTATATTACAACAACCTATTGTATATAGAAATGAATTACAAAGAAAAGGAAGTTGTTTATTTTATATATATATAGTATTTTAGATACTATGTATGTAAAATATAGTATTATTACATTTATAATTTATGTAAAATATAGTATATTTACATTTATATTTTAAAAATATTTATTAAGTTAAATATATTTTTTATATTTAAACAAAATAATATTTTTAATATATATATTAAAAATATGTGTAATATATACATTATATACGTTTTTAAAATATATATAATTTATGATATTATATTATTATATAATTATATTTATTAAATATAATTATATATTTTTTTTATTATTATTTTTTAAAATATTTTCTCGGAACATGAAAAATGATAATTTAAGATAAACTTCTTCAAAGTTTTCGTTGGTTTCTAAATACTGAATTACGCGAATAAATAGTGGTTAAAGAATGAACTTCATTGTATTAAGAAATATGCATATTGAGATGAAACATAGATAGGATTCAAATATTTTTATTTCAAAGAACTTTTCAACAATTTTTCACATTTTTCCAGCTAAAGAATGAGTACAATCTCCTACAGCAACAAATTTATGTGTTGTGCTTTTAATATGTAAGTTTGCCACATCAGACAAATAGCATGAAACAGTGTTGCCAATGGTAAGAACTAAAAGTTAGGTTTTTTTGTCAAGTCTTTCTAGTACAGCATCCCATGAGCGCTATAAAATTTCTAAAAGAAGATAAATGAAGTTGGAATGTAAAATAACAATGGCGGTAAACTCTTCGAGAAGATACCATAAAATATTCTTTTAAAATTCATGAAAGTTATCGCGTTTGCTTAGAATGTTCTAAGCAAAATCGAGAATCCGTTTCCATGACAAGTCATGAAAACGTATATATTTGTTTTTATTATGAATAACTTTATAAAAAGTGAAAAATCACGTTTCGTATTCATAGAAATCGGATTCGAATTTTCTACAGCTAAAAAAGATATTTTTTTATATAGTTATTTTTCAAATATTTTATCAGTTTTCTTCAAAAAATAGCTTGTTTTCCCTAAAGACTTAAAAAAAATGTTTAAAGAACAGAAAAATGATTTTTTTAAATTTGTATACAGGGTGTTATTTTCGGATAAAATATCATTACTAACTTTGAATCTTAAATAAGATTTTAATTAAATTTTTACAAATGGTTAAAATTAAAAAGAATTATCAATTAATTTATGCAAGACAAAATAATTCAACTTAATTAATATCAATATATGAAAAATCCAATTTAAATTCTTTCTTAAAATTCGTTAATGCGTGTTTTATATGTAAACATGAAACAAATTTTAATATCCCAACTCTTAACATTTTCAAACAACTAAATCTTCTTGACTTGTAAAAAAGATAGAAACTGACGAATTATAAATTAATAATCAGTAGAATTAGTTAAAACAGATATTTTGATAATCTTCAGAAAAATAATCTACTAAAGAGTATATTACTACTACTTATCTTCTAAATTTCTAGTATTTTTATTTATAAAAAGATATCTTCAAAACAATCATATTAGTGGCATCAAGGATAAATTTCATCATAGTATGTCTATTTAACAAATGTGTCTGTTTTAAATTAAATAAAGGTTTATAAATGCAATTAAACATATTAATATTATAAAATATAATTTTTTTTTATTTAATTCCAAATAAAGACGTAGTACATTTTTCTCTTTCTTTCTCTCACGATTTCTATATACAGTGGGCCACAAAATTGAGTATACACCTTAAGAAACTTAGGGACTTTTTGTAATTACAAATTAAATATTGCTTTAAGATGATTGAATTTTTTACCTTATATACTTTAGTCTATGCTTTACCGTACTATACTTATAAAATTGTTACGTTTATTTATTTTTTACGAAAAAAAATAAACGATCTGAGACGAGAGGAAAAACACCACCACAAAAATAAGTATACACCTTTATTAATTTCCTTTTAACGTACAAATTAATATTTTGTTGCATAACCTTTTGCTTGAATTACAACTTGTAATCTTCTGGACATAGATTCTATTAGTGTTATAGTGGTTTCAACAGAAATTTTAGCCCATTCTTCTCTCAGAATATTCTTGAGAACTTCCTTGCTTGTGATTTCGTGCTCATGTACAGCTTTCTCTAATTGCGACCACAAATTTTTGATGACGTTTAGGTCTGGAGACTGGACTGGAGTGTGTAATTGCTTCTTGCAATGGTACAGAAAGTATAACTGCACAATCTTTGCTGTATGCAAGGGGTCGTTGACCTGCTGGAATATGAAGCTTGACCCAAGCCCCAACTTACTGGCCGTTTTTTTCAAGTTATCATTTAAAATCTTCAAATATACATGTTTGTCCATAATACTATCAATAAAAGCAAGCTCTCCAACTCCTCCAGCCGACATACAACCCCTAACGAGGATAGATCCACCTCCGAACTTGACTGTCTTAATGGTGTGTTTAGGTGTCAGTGCTTTCCCAGCTTCTCTCCATATTTTAAATCGTCCATCGCTTCCGTAAAGATTAAGCTTACTTTCATCAGAAAATATTACAGTGTTCCAGAAAGAAATAGGCTTTAAACGATGTTCTTTGGCGAAAATCACTCTCTTTTGTCTATTCACATACTTGATGAGTGGCTTTCGTATTGGTGTACGGCCATGAAACCCATATTGGTGAAGGGTACGTAGAATTGTTTCAACTGAGATCTTTTTCACGATTGTAGAGGACATCGATAAAGCTAGTTTAGAGGCACTCCTCCTCGGATCTTTCTTTACTGAGTGAATGATCTTCCTCTTCACTGTAGTACTCAGTATTTCTTTACGTCCTCTTCCAGGAATATTGGCCACAGATCCAGTTTTTTATACTTCTGTAGTATTTTTTGGACACAACCATCAGTTACACCAATCAACGAAGCGATTTCTCGAAGAGATTTGCCCTCTTTCGACCATTTTACAACCAATAAACGCTCAGATTCAGTAGTTTCTCTACGAGAGCTCATTTTACGATTTTTAATGAGAAAAAATACTATTTAAAAGCGTTGAAGTGCAATAGCACGTGTTATAAGCAGAAGCTACTCCTGAAACTCTTTAAAGAAAATTTGAGTGGTGGCATAATTTACAAATATAAGAAGTGTATACTCAATTTTGTGGCATGGTTTTCTATCTTTTCTTCGAATCGCTTAACTTTTTTCGTAATAAATAAGTTAACTATAGAATTGTGTTATTATAGGATGGTAAAGCAGAGGTTAAAGTATCTAGGATAAAAAAAATTATCTATTTAAATCAATATTTAATTTGTAATTGGAAGAAGTCTAAAAGTTTTAGAGATGTATACTCAATTTTGTGGCTCACTGTATGCTTCTCAGAGTTTGCTTGCGTGTGTGTTTGTGTGTGTATTCATGGCAAAAATTTACTAGTCCAAATTTCACCAAAATTGGAAAGCGTTTTTACACAAAGCCTAAATCAAATGGAAAAAAATATTTGAAATTGGATCAATAATTGTTAAGAAGCTACTCAATTAAAATTTGGCGGACGTTATAGATGGTTACACTTTCTTGTTCACCTTTCGAATTCATAATTTCTATTTCTATCTCGTGGTTAGTGAATTTTTCATGGTTGATACAATTTTTTACACGATTGTAATGTTCATAGACAGGCTGACGTAAATAAATAGCTAAATAAAACATAATGTCCGCTGAATTGCAACCACCTTAGGATTTGTTTAACAAAAAATAAAACATTTACATTGCTATTTTACCAATAAAAATATCCCCGTTTAAATTAGACTCTAGTATCACGAAGAATTTGCCACTGTTGCAACATGAAGTATATTCCCAGTAATTTAGGTTACAGTAGTTCAATTCAAGGAATTGTCACTTTCCCGTCTTTAGTTGTTCAAAATCTGATAGTCATTGGGTTGAATTTAGGATTACGGTTGTTGATTTAGATTGTGGAAGGTATTTTTGTTTGTTGAACTTCACACATATTTATTTGTATTGTTAAATTTGCAATGTCGCTTAAGAAATGAAAACTATTAAAATAGATTATAATCGACTCTAAACGAAAAGCAGCTATCAGGTCTATAGAAAATCTGAAGATATCAGAAAATCGGAGTGAATCTAATAGATCGAGAATGTCCAAAGCTAGAACTGAAGAAAGCGAAGGATACTGCTTTGAATATACATAAAAGAATTAATACTTTCTCTTTTCTAAGGCCAGGCTTCGCCATGTTATATATATATATATATATATATATATATATATATATATATATAAGAAGAGGTATAAAGAAACCATGCGCTCCTGCTGAGGAATGTTTAACTGGTCTGCAAAGTCACAACCGAGAGGAATTATATTTAGTACAATCATGCTTTTCTGACTCAAAAGTGGAGTCCTTCCATCAATATTCCCGTCATTTAAAATTTTGTGTTAAATTTGTGTGTGTTTTGCTTGTTAACAAAAATGTTAATTCTAAAAAAAAAATAAAAAAAACTTCTTCAGAAATTCTTCTCTGAGTCTCAAGTATCTCAACCCAACCATATCCCATTAAATCTGTCACCAATCGTGGATCCCATCCATACCTGCACACCACAATGCAAGAATCATTTTTAATTAAAAAATTCTATTTTTATTGTATATGAACAATTTAAATTGGGGTAAATTTAATGCATTTATTATTTAACGTATAGTAATGTAAAAATAGTATTCAGTTTTTTACGTTATTAATTAAAATGAGGTAACTTTTAAAAATGCAATTATATTTAATACAATTATATTTTCTAGATTTCTGCCTGCATTTTAATTATTTTATTTTAATTAATTTTGAGCATTTATATAGTTGTTTGTTGTATTGAAATATAACCAACCAAATCTTTTCAGTAAAAAAAAAATGAAGTTTTCTTTCTGGAGTAATGGACATTTTATGCCATCATACTTATATTTTATTCTGGATTTTTTCACATTTTTTGCTGACATTTATTTTAATTAAATTTTTCAAAGTGAAAAATATATAAATTCACTGAAACAAAGCAAGAATAAGTTACATCAACTAGCACAAATAAAGTTGCTTAAAATTTTGCAATGTATTGCATATTTTTTTCCCTCGTACAAATCCACTGTATAAGCAGCTTATATGGAATAAACTCAGCTTCATTAGTGAATGAATTCATTTCTTCCAATGTATTTTAATAAATTCTACATAATCCTCTCTTCATCATCCACCTCATTTGTTTGAATTTCGCTTATTAACATTATCATCATCATTGCTCAAAAGAAAGAAGTATAGTATGGAGACATTTGGCATAGAAGCCATAACAACAAATATTTCTACAGTAGAAAAAAAATCAACTTATTCGTGTTTTTATCATTATCTATATGACCTTATAATGACCTTGCATGAAATTTCTTTTACTTGACCGGAATTCCTATTTAACAGGAAATGCATTTTTTTGTTCACGATTTCCTCAATTACAAACTAAGAACAAACAAATCATGATTAAAGATTAATCGCGCATTTGTAAAGATTGATTTATTCTTCATGTTTTAATAATTTACGTCTGATAACTTTATGAATTATCTTTAAAATCCCGAATTAAGGAGGCCAAGAGCAAGTCAAACGAAGCTCTCCTGTAATTAATAATCTTAAGTCATTTTACTGCGAGTACTTACCTGACAGTTACATCAAAGCAAATTAATCGATCCGCTTTCTGGGAGGTATTAATCTTTTAAACTAGAAACAATTCGCCTGGAGTTTGCTTATTAAGGATAGCGTTCAGGACAATTTCTATCCTTTTTAGTGAAAGTGCTTGTGTTTTTAAATTTGTTCGGGTATTTTATTTTTCAGAGAGCTATTAATAATATTTGCTTTTATAAAACAATTTGTGGAAATATTGAAATACATTAATAATAGGGTAGCATACCAGGACAAAAAGTAAAAGCATTAAGGTACATGGTTTTGAGTTGTTGCTCCACGATCATTTTTGCACGCTTTAGGCTAATTAGACCAGGATCTATAGTTTAATGGCTTGATTTGGCATGTCGCTAAACGGTCATTTTTTGCACGCTTTAGGCTAATTAGACCAGGACCTACATTGTAATGGCTTGGTTTGGGATGTCGCTCCACGGTCATTTTTTTGCACAATGTAGGCTAATTAGACCAGGATCTACAGTTTAAGGGTTTGGTTTGGCATGTCGCTAAACGGTCATTTTTTGCACACTTTAGGTTAATTAGACTGGGACTTACAGTTTAACGTAGATTCCGAACCACTAATAAACATCCCATTACATCCATAACAAACATCCTAGGATTCAAATCTGAAGCCTGTGGTACTAAAGGCCTAGCCAATTGGCCATCAGGCCACCTTAAGGCACATGAACATAACGATGACCTATGGTATAATGTTTTCATTTAATGTGTTTATTTTTCTGGTATGGAAAAAAAGCCTTTTTCAGTAATAGGTACTGTAGAAGGAATTATTTGCACAGAAAAGATTAACTTTTAATGTCCATAGATGAACAGTATATTATTTCCAAAGACATTATTCATTTATTTTTATAAAAAAAATGAAAGAAAACAAATATTTATTTCATGATAAATTAAAAAAATAAAATCTAGTAAATTTCAATCTTACTGATCTTACTATTTCCACTTCATTCCATATTATGAGTACGAGTATTATGTCATTAGTAACATTTTTTTTAAATCATTGAATTGATTTTATCTTGTATTACAGTATTCTCATCGATATTTGATTAATAAACCAAACCTCTTTTAATTAATAAATCAAACCGCATTGAGGCTCATGAGTATTGCGATATCTTATGATTTAATCTTATCGTCTAAGGTGTTTATTTTTCTGGTACACAGAAAAAAAACTCTTTATCAGTAATAGGCACTATAAAAATTATTTCCAGAGAAAAAAATGATCTTTTAATGTTCATAGGTGAACCATATATAATTTCCAAAGACACTTTTTATGTATTTTTATAGCATTGAATGAAAAAATTATCTTAAAATCCCGAATTATGAATTATCCCAAAAATCCCGAATTAAAGTGACTAAGAGCAAGTCAAACGAAGCTCTCCTGTAATTAATAATCTTAAGTCATTTTACTGCGAGTACTTACCTGACAGTTACATCAAAGTAAATTAATCGATCCGCTTTCTGGGAGGTATTAATCTTTTCAACTAGAAACAATTCAACCAAAGTTCGCATATTAAGGACAGCGTTCAAAACAATTTCTATCATTTTTAGTGAAAAAGCTTGTATTTTTAAACTTGTTTGGGGGTTTCATTATTCAGAGAGCTATTAATAATATTTGCTTTTATAAAGCACTTTATGGAAATATTGAAATACATTAATAATAGCATGGCACACCGGGACAAAAACGGTAATTTAAAGCATTAAGGTACATGGTTTGGTTTGGCATATTACTCCACTGTCAGGTTTTTGCACACTTTAGGCTAATTAGATAGGGACCTGCAGTTTAACATGTTTTCTGAACCACTTGCCAACGCCAGGATTGGGAGTAAAACGGTAACTTAAGCATTATGACACATGGTTTGGTTTACATGCCGGCTTACGGTCATTCTTTTTGCACACTTAGACCTTGACCTACAGTTTAACGTGCATTACGAATCACTAACAAGCATACATACTACAGATGCCTGTGGTACCAAAGGCCACATCCTTAGCCAATTGGCCACTTGAGAATTGCGATGACTTCTGGTATAATGTTATCATTTAACGTGTTTATATTTCTGGAATGAAAAAAAATACTTTTTGAGTAATAGGCACCGTGTACGGAATTATTTTCAGGGGAAAAATGAACTTTTAATGTATATAGATTAACCGTATAATATTTGCGAATCCAAAGTTCGTGTATAAAGGATAGAGTTCAAGACAATTTATACCATCTTTAAGTGATAGTGCTTGTATTTTTCAATTTGTTCGGGGTGTTTTAATATTTAGAGAGCTTTAATAATATTTGCTTTTACAAAGAAATTTGTGGAAATATTTAAATGTATTAAAAATAGAGGTGCACACCGGAACAAAAACAGTAACTTAAAGAATGAAACCGCATGAGCATTGTGATGATTTATTGTATAATGGTAACATTTAACGTGTTTATTTTTCTGGTATGGAAAAAAACCTTTTTCGGTTATAGACACTGTAAAAGGAATTATTTTCAGTGAAAAAATGAATTTTTAGCGTTAATAGATTCACCGTACTATATTATTTGCGAACCCAGTTCTTGGAGTAAGGATAGCATTCAAGAAAATCTCCATCATTTTTAGTGAAAATGCTTGTATTTTTAAATTTGCTTGTGGGTTTTAATATTCAGAGAGCTCTTAATAATATTCGTTTTTATAAAGAACTTTGTGGAAATATTGAAATATATTAATAATAGTATGCCACACCGGAACAAAAATGGTAACTTAAAGCATTAAAACGCATCAGTATTACCATGACTTATGGTATAACGTTACTTAACGTATTTATTTTTCTGGTATGAAAAAAAAACCCTTTTTGAACAATAGGCACTGTAAAAGGAATTATTTTCAGAAAAAAAATTTAATTTTTATGTCCATAGATTAACAGTATATATTTTCTGAAGACACTTTTTTATATGTTATCGCATCAAAGAATGAGAGAAAGCAAATATTTATTACATGATAGTTTGAAAAAATAGAATCTTGTAAATTTCAATCTTATTTTTCTTACTATTTTCACGTCACTACTTATTATAAGTATTATTTCATTAGTAAAATTTTTTTTTAAATCATTGAATTGATTTTGTCTTGTATTACAAAATTCATCAGTAACATTCTTTAAAAATCATTGAATTTATTTTTTCTTGTATTACAAAATTCTCATCAATATTTGATGAATAAACCAAACCACTTTTATAGGAAAATTCTTTGTTAACTAAATAATATGAATGATCTACTAAATAATTGAGCATGCTTTGAAAACAAACACGTGAAAATTAATTTATTAGATATTCAAATTTAATATCAATCTATCAGTGACTCAATACATATAAACACCGAATCACTTTGAAAGGAAATAAACAATGGGAAGTAGTAGGTTGTGGGAAATATAAGCGATTAATAAGCTACGCACGTGCGTAGGTTTTAGTTAAACATTTGTCGACACGCGATGTTTGTCTTGTTTCTAATCGTGTTCTAAGGTAATTGAAACCCGAAAATCAATTTACGAATTCTGTGTGCTTACGAATTTTCCTTTATGAACAATAGAAATTTATATGTAAATAATACTCTAAGCAAGAGTTTTATTAAAAACGTAGTTTTAAGAAACGGTAGGTTGCAATTCTTTTATTTTCTTATTTATTTGTTCGGTTTAACATTTTTATTTATACTGAATATAAAATACTGATTTTCTCCAAATCTTTCAGCTTAAATAAAATTAAACTTATAAGCAAGCTCTTAAGTTACTTTTCAATTTTGTAAATGTTATGCTGATGTTATGTTTGTTAATCTAATTTTGTTTATGTTATGTTTTTTAATGTGATGTTTTTATCAATTTTGTTAATGCTATGTTTGTTAATGGGATATTGTTATCAATTTTGTTAATGTTTTGTTTGTAAATGTGATACTGTTATCCTTTTTTTAATGTTATGTTCTTTAATGTAATTTTATCAATTTTGTTAATGTTATGTTTGTAATGTGATGTGGTTATCAATTTTGTTAATGTTGTATTTGTTAATGTAATGTTATCAATTTTGTTATTGTTATGTTTTTTAATTTTATGTTGATGTTATGATTAACATAATAATAGATTAACATAATATTGCATTAACAGTCTTAACTGTTAATGCACTATTATGTTTTATAATAATATAATATAATAACAGACATACCAAATTCGGAAAATCGCATTTGAAACCCGGTACGCAAATCGTAATTAAAAGCTCACGTATATATGATAGGGATGTCATAATAAATCGGTCAGTTAGAAAGCCCATCTATTGTGCTCAAGGAGATGGAGAAGAAGGTGTAATAACTGGGAAAATTCGTTCAAAATTGTAATGTATTGTAGTGAAACCCCTTGTTATATCCTGAGTAATATTGAATTTGCTACATTTTATCTGTTTTATTGACAAATTACTTTTAACCACTAGTGCATCATCCGAAAAGGAAAGCAGTCAATCAATTCTATAAAATAATAATAATCTTTTTTTTAAAAAAAGTTATTCGAGATTGAAACAGCAACATGTTTAAATAAAATGAAATGAAAATGTTGCAAAAGCCAAGTTGTGAAAACTTATAGAATTAGTGATTATAAAAATTCGACTGGTTTTTTAAAATTTTTATTGTACATGAACTGTTTTTGGGTATTTTATTTTAAATAAATAAAAAAATTCCATATAAAATGTAGGTGTGTAGATGCATGTAAATTTTAATTTTCAAATTATTCATAAGCAGTAAGATGAAAAAGTAAAAATAACGATGGAAAAAAATTAACGTCAGGTAATCCTGAAAAAATTTTAATACAAATCAAAAAATTCATATTATACTTTACGTTCATATTATACATTTTTAGAAGAATTTATTTTAATAGAAATAAAAAATATTTTTCGATAGTTAGTTTTCACCTTAAAAATAATATGCATTAGCAAAAATATGAATAAATTTAAAATTCTCTAACATTAAATAAATTTATAAAATTAAAATATTTTCACATATTTAAATTCAATTTAGAACATATAAAATATTCTTTATTGTTTTTTTTTCCTTTTGTTGTTTTATGAAAATTGCAAAGTTTGATTGCAAAAAAAAATTTGATCGAGCGTTAAATTAGGCTATGCAAATTAAAAGAAAATGAAAACCGTTAATTTCATTTAAAAGAGAAGGAATTTAAAAGTTTATCAATTTTTTATTTATATATGCCTAACACAAATGCTCTAATGTAGAGGTACTACTTTATCTATTCTACTAATATATTTAAGTATTCTAAATTATTTATTCTACTAAATGTCTCTAGTAGAGGAACTACATTATCTATTTTATGTTATCTATTAGCAAGTATACTAATCTTGAAAATACTAATCTTGTTCGATCTCATTTTTTAAGAGAAATACAACTTTGAAAGTTCTACGTCGTTTCTACGATGGAAGATTTTAAAAAAGCAAATGAGCCCTTATTTGCGTGTCATACTGGGGAAAGTTTGAAAAAATATAACAACCCAGCTGTTGATGCGAAATTCTCTAGTATAATCGCCATCAATTCTGCTCGTATATTAAAGTAATGTTTTTAAGACATGTCAGTGAAGGATTGTAAAATTATATTTTTAGTTGTGTTGACTTTGGAGAGTTGTTGCGTGTTGTGTCTAATCCTCAGTGTCCGGCAGCGCAGGACAGATACCCTGTGAGTAGTCTACTCATGGATAGACGGAAAAGGGGACAACTTCTGTTGTGACTGTCGGATTTGCCTCCAAGTCGCTGAAGAAGAAGGGAAATGCCTTCCGGGAGAACTTTAAAAAGAATTACTCCCCATTTGCGTATCGTGTGGGAGAAAACCAGAATATCCCACAAGCTAGACTGACTAACGATGCAAGATGCTGAATATCAGAAACGCTATCAAGTCTCTTCCTTTTTGAAAGAGCGCCTACAACAATGTCGTCAGCAGATTGAACCTCAGCCCTAATGTTCACTAACGACGCACGTTGCTACTGAGCCACAAATAGAGCATTGGGAGAGCAATATTAACCAAAAATAATTATTTCGAAGACGTTTTATTTCGTAAATGTATCTAAAGCTTTATTTTTTTAAATCTATAGTGCTCATATAAAATGCATAATACTAATAAAAGATGGAATTAAAAGATTAATATGAATAATTGTGTCTAAAAATTAATTCGACCCATTCACAAAAGAAAATTGCTAAACATTTTTCCGTCGAAGCGTTGAAAACTAGAATCAAATTTAGTATTATAGTAGTGACATTTATTTATTAAAATCATCTATAAATACTGATTCCTATTTTGCAAATAATTGAAATACATAAATGATAAAAATTTCAATTTCAAGAATAGCCGAACAATTTTGTTCAGATTCAAAGATTATCAATTTCTTCCAAAAAAAAGCAAGATTTAAAATTGCTGATTTATATTTTGAAAATAATTACAGTACATAAATAATAAAATTTTCAATTTCAAGAATAACCGAAATTTTTTTGTTCTGTTCCAAAGACTTTAGATGTCTTCCAAAAAAAAATATTTTCAAAATTGCTGATTCATATTTTGAAAATAAGTACAATTTATAAATAATAAAAATTTTAGTTTTAAGATTAACCGAGTAGTTTTTTTTTTCAGTTCAAAAACCTTTAAATTCTTCCAAAAAAAAAACAGTATTTGCAAAATGGCAACATTCAAAATTGCTGATTCATAATTGGAAAATAATTACAATACATAAATAATAAAAATTTCAGTTTCAAGAATAACCGAGAAATTTTATTCAGCTTCAAAGATTTCTTCAAAATTGCAAAGAATATTATTAATGTATTTAATTAATAATAAACTTTTAATTCATAACTATTATATTATTAATATATTTACTTCATATATTTAATCAAACAAAATTAGTAATAAACATTATACATTTCATTCATTACTAGCGCTATAAGCACATACTAGTATGCAATATACTATTTTCAGGGTATTCATTCAATACTCAAAACAAGCAAGGTATAAATATTGGTATTATATCAATTAACTTTTTGATTATTAAACTGGAAAATATCAGTTTTGATATAATTCAATAAAAAATTATATTATTAAAAATAAATGCCTCTAATAATAATAAATAAAAATAAAAACTAATTTTTTTCAGTTAATTAACCAAAAAGTTAATTGGTAAGATATTTCTACCTTACTTATTTTATGTAAGGAATATATACCCTGCAAATAGTATATTTAATACATTATATTAATTTTTTTTTCTTTGATTCTACACTAATTGTTAATTTTTGAACCAAAAGTAACATTTTAAAAATTCAATTCGACTTATACGACATTCAAACTCGCAGCAGTTACCTAAGAAAAATCGATTGAGAGATACAGTTTCAGAACTAAAAAGGAACGCTACTTAAGAAAATTAAATTTATTATTTGCTGAAAATACATACTTTTATTTGTCAGAAAAGCAAACGAAGAAGTTTATTGCATTAACCTTTAGAATGAATAATAAATAAAATTCCAGACGTTTTATAATTAAATTAAGTTTATTTTTTTACTGCCTTGCAGTCGATAAGAATTGAATATCACATTTAAATTTCGAAAGTGTTTCGCATATATATTCGAAATCACGTTCCTTTTGACTGTTCGCTTTTGCAATAATCAAATTCTAAAAAAAGATTCAAACGGGAATTACATTCTACATTGAGGAATTCTCACAAGAAATAGTTTCTAAATAAAAATCGAAAGTTATACAATTTCTTTCCATTCTAAATTTGCCGTTGTAAGAATGAAGATCAAAGATGTAAGTGTAAAAATAATTAAATCAACTTTTTAAATATAGAAGATTACCTGGATTTAGGCGGCTAGATTTTAAACCACATTATTAGGAACTAAATTTACTTTTAGAAATAAATATAATTCTCTTGTAACTTAAAAGATTTAAAGTAAATTTATTTTTGAAGCATGCAGGGAATTTTATGAAAATAGCACGAAAATCGTATAAAATAAAAAATGACATTGCAAGAAATAAAAGATATAACTTTCAGAATTTATTTCTTCATAAATTACATAGGAATTGCAATAGTTCTTTTAAAATTTTCCAAAATAACTATAAAATAAAGATAATTATTTGTTTTATATACGAATTTTTAAATTTCGTAATTTAGCTACTTTATTTATAATAAAGTTCATTTCAAAATGAATGGGTTTTTATTAAAACAATTGCTAAATTTATAATCCCATATTTTATTGTTTTAATATCAATGATACTTCCATAATATTTGTTTTTTAATAATGAAACGAAGACTAATTAAAAAAATAAATTTTCTTGTTAAAACAGAAATGTTAAAGGTTTTTAATTATATTGAAATGTTAATATGTATTTTCCAATTAATGTAAATAATAAAGATAGTATATTTAATACATATTTTTTTCTTTTATTTTACACTGTTTATTAATTTTTGAATCAAAAGTTACATTTTAAAAATTCAATTCGACTTATATGACATTCAAACGCGCAGCAGTTACATGAGAAAAAATTTATTTCAGGGATACAGTTTCAGAACTAAAAGGAAAGCTACTTAAGAAAATGAAGTTTATTATTTGTTGAAAATACATATTTCTTTTTTCTGAAAAGCAAATGAAGAAGTTTATTGCATTAACCTTTAGAATGAATAATAAATAAAATTCCAAACATTTTATAATTAAATTAACCTTATTTTTTTACTGCCTTTCAGTCGATAAGAATTGAATATCACATTTGAATTTCGAAAGTGTTTCGCATATATATTCGAAATCCCCTTCCTTTTGAATGTTCGCTTTTGCAATAATCAAATTCTAAAAAAAGACTGAAATGTTAATTATATTTCTGCATATAGGAATTCTCAATAGAAATAGTTTCTTCGTAAAAATCGAAAGCTAAACACTTTATTTCCATCGTAAAAATGATGATGTAGGAAGGAAAATTGAAAAATAAGTGCAATAATATTTAAATCAACATTTAAATATAGAAAAATTCCTGAATTTAGGCGACTAAGTTGCAATTCCACACATATTGCCACAATATTATGAAGTAAAATTACTTTTAGAAATGAATGTAATTCTCTACTAACTTAAAGGATTTTAAGTAAATTTATTTTTGAAGCATTCAGTGAATTTTATGATAATAACAAAAAAAAGTATAAAATAAAAAAAAAAAAACAGGTATTGCACGAAATAAAAGATATTACTTTGAGAATTTATTTCTTCATAGATTGCATAGGAATTGTAAATAGTTATTTTAAAAAATTCTGAAATAACTATAAAATAAAGTTAATTATTTGTTTATATTCGAATTTTCCAATTACGTAATTTATCTACTTTATTTAAAATAAACTTCATTTCATATTAATGAGTTTTTATTAAACAGTTAAGAAATTTATAATCACATATTTAATTGGATTTTAATATCAATGATACTTCTATAATATTTTTTAATAATAAAACCAACGTTAATTAAAAAAAATAATAAATGTTGTTGCTAATGCTATAACGTGAAACGTCGTTAATTATATTGAAATTTTAATACGAATTTTTCAATTAATGTAAATAATTTAAAATACATTTTTAATTTATACTTTTAAAATACACTTTTAATTTTAAAATCAAAATTAATGAGCTTTTATGAGAAGAGTTACAAATTCAATGAGTTACAAAAATTTACAATTAAAGATTCAATTTAGTTTTAATATAAATGATATTTCCGTAATGTCCTTTTTATAATGAAATGAACATTAATTAAAAGAATAAATGTAGTTGTCAATGCTGACATGTTAAATGTCGTTAATTATATTGAAATTTCAATACGTATTTTTCACTTAATATAAATAATTTAAAATGAACTTCAAAATTAATGGGCTTTTATTAAAATAGTTGCGAAATTTACAATCAAAGATTTAATTTTGTTTTAATATCAATGATTTTTCAATAATGTTTTTTTAATAATGAAATGAATATCAATTATAAATATAAATGTTGTTGTTAATGCTGAAATGTTTAAATGTCATTAATTATATTGAAATTTTAATACGTGTATTTTTCAATTAATGTAAATAATTTAAAATAAACTTCATTTCAAAATTAATAAGGTTTTATTAAAACAGTTGCGAAATTTATAATCAAATATTTAATTTAATTTTTAATATAAATGATACTTCCGTAATTTTTTTTTGTAACGAAAAAAACGTTAATTAAAAAAATAAATGTTGTTGTTGTGCTGAAATATTAAATGCTGTTCATTAAATTGATATTTTAATACGTACTTTTTAATTAATATAAATAAATTAAAATAAACTTCATTTCAAAATTAATGATCTTTTATTAAAACAGTTGATAAATTTACAATCAAACATTTAATTTGGTTTTAATATCAATGATAGTTGAATAATGAAACGAACGTTAATTAAAAAATTACATATATTACAAATCATATTTTTCTATTAATATAAATAATAAAACATTTAATTTTGTTAATTTATTTTGATTTTTTTTTTTTATTATTCATAATGTGAATATCATATAGAAGTATAAAAACTCAAATTAAATCAAAAACATAATTGGTTATTGTTTTGTTCAAACATTTAATTTATACTTGTATTTTCAATTATCATAGTATCTCTATTATATTTGAAATAAATTGAATTTTAAATCAAATGAGCTTTTATTAAAGCCGTTCCGAATTTTATAATAAAATATTTAATTTGTATTTGACATCAATTATTAATGCATACCATTGTTATACAGAAGCAATAAATTTAACATTGTGATTTTAAATTATATTTTCTCTAAATATAATTCCTTAATATTTCATTATTCCAATTACTTTTTTTAATATTCATCAATTGAATATCATGTAAAAATTAATTCGATTAATTCAACAGCAAAATGTTCTGTTCAGTTATCATTCATTTAGATAAACATTTTTATTATCTCAAGTACTAAGCTTATTAAAAATTCATCCTTTATTTTTTCATATAATTTATTACTTATTTACTGAAAATTGAAATTTGATTATAAATTACAGTTTACAGTGTTTCGATTCTTTTAATCAAAAATTTTAATATTCGTTACTTAATTAAATTAAATCGAATCTTTTCATTGAAATTAAATGGATAATGGGAGTTTTTTATTATTATATATTGTATCATAAGTCTATATATAAATAAAAATATTTTTGAGATGTATTAAGCTTGTAAAAAAATATATCATTTATTTCTTCATGTAATTTATTATTTATTTATAAAAAAATGAAATCTGAATATGGATTACAATTTACCGTAATTCGATTCTTTTAATTAAAAATTTTGATTATTGTCCCTTAATTAAATAAGATACTTTACTTAAGACTCTTTTCTTTGAAATAATATAAATAATGGAAGATTGTTATTGTTATATATCTTTTCATGGTACCTTATATAAAATCCTAAAAATATATTTATGAATTTAATCTCAACATTCAAGTTATTTTATTATTTTTTCCTTCCATACAATTAAATCATTGGAATCAGGTTAAAACGATAAGATTATAGATATATGAGTTTTCACAACACATAAGCTGATTTGAAAAGCTGCTTTAGGCAATTTGTTGCATTAAGTTCATCTTAAAATCCAATTTTCACATTAAAAGGTAACTAAGCATATAAAAAATACATCATTTGTTTCTTCATATAATTTATTATTTATTTACAAAAAAAATGAAATATGAATTTGAATTACAATTTATCATAATTCGATTATTTTAATTAAAAATGTTGATAATTATTTTAAATCATCTCATCTCTTTTCATTTAAATGAAACCAATAACGAGAAAATATTATTGTTATATATTATTTCATAATACAGTATATATAATACTACAAACATATTTATGAATTTAATGTCAATTTTTTTTCCCAATGCAGCTGGCAAACAGACATGGACGTCTTGGATGCCTTAAGGTAAGCGCTGCACAGACGTTACTCACTTTGCATTACCCATTACCCAGGGGGTGCGTGTAACTTGAAGATAAGCCACGGACGCGGAGTAACAATGCCCCCGCAACTCTCCTATTATACCGTTGTGGATTCCGAACCACTACAAACATCCATGGCACCACCGAGACTCGAACCCGAAACCAGTGGTACCGAGCGCCTGCGCGCTAGCCACTCGGCCATTCAGGCCCCATTTAATCTCAATATTCAAGATATTTTATTCATTTTTTTCATTCTATACAATTAAAGTATTGGAATTTGTTTAAGTTTATAGATATCTGAGTTTTCACAACACAGACGCTGATTTGAAAAGCTGCTTTAGGCAATTTGTTGCATTAAGTTCATTTTAAAATTCAACCTTCACATTAAAAAGGAATCATCAATAGCTTTCGGCTGAAGTCATTTGTCGAATCTGTCGTCAAACTTACTATCTTTGGAACTCTCAATCGAAAGGTAATTATGATAATTTCATTGCAATGAGTCCAGATTTAAGTAATCCAATCTTTCTTGGTAACTAGAAACGCGACATAGATTGGGTTACTCCTTTAAAAGTGTTAATGGATGGACCGACAGTTATTTGTATGTAAATCGATAGCATTGTTTCTGAATTTGTTAGCAAAATTTGAACTTTTATTGAAATGTAACATTATTGAGAAATACATATTAAGTAGCTTATTTTCATAGAAGAAGATTGATAAATTATTTAAAAAACCTTATTGTGCTAATTTGTGTCATACAAAATAACAAGTAATATAAAAAAAAAATTTTTGAGTCAATTCCTACTTTTTTTTCACTCTATTGCTGAAAGATTCACTCTATTGCTGATTCACTCTATTGTTTCCTTCATTTTTTAAAATTTATCTGGTGCCATCTATTGGTAGATATATGCAATTTAAATCTAAAAAAATATATAATTAATTAATTAAATTTAATTACTGAATTAATATTTAAAAAAAATTGTATTAACATCAAGTGTCATCCACTACAAGTTCAAAAAAAATGTATTTGAACTTGAGTGGATGAATAAAAAGTGTTTTATGAACGATTGAAAATTTGAACAAGATATATATAGGGAGAGTGTGATCTAATAGAAGGAATTGAAAAAATATTAACTGCAAAATGGGGACTTGATGGCAGAGTGACTGGCGCTCAGTGCTACAGGTTTCGAGTTAGAGTCCTGGCGGTTCCATCGATTAGTGGTTCAGAATCCACTTTAAGCCATAAGTTCCAGTCTAATAGGACTGTTCAGCGTTAGGAGTAGGGCTGAGAACCCTACACTGTGAAATAAAACCATCTCCTGTGTCTTATATTTGCCAGTAGGTAGACAGCCTACCATGGGCTGTAGTGCCAGGGTTTGGTTTGTCTCCCGTCATTTTGTGGCAATTTAGGCTAATTACACCGGAACCTACAGTTTAACGTGGATTCCGAACCACTAAAAAACATCCATGACAAAAACAAAAACAGGATTCAAACCTGAAGTTTTTAGTATCAAAGATCAGAGTTAGTGCCAGGGAGTTATTTATGTACTTAAAAATGAAATCTACATATGTATTACGACTTACAGTAATTCGATTATTTTAATTATTTTATTAATCGACCGTTAAAATAGGATCTACTGTTTAAATTAAATCGATTCTTCTCACTGGACTGAAATGAATAATGGAAGATTATTATTGTTGTATGCCCTTGTATCCGTGCTTCCTTCTACGCACTGCAAGAGGGCCCCTTGTGACGTTCAGGAGAAATGTTCAGTAGGCCTCGAGACTCTCATCCGAGAAGAAGCACTGCGCAACCTGCGATCCCGCTGAGAAATGTTTAGTTTACACTGACTCGGAGTGGAAACATATTTAGCCCAACCCTGCGTATCAGTTGGGCTACAGACTCTCACTCGGAGAGGAAGTATATTTCGTGCATCCTGCGCGTATGTGAGTATCGGGTTGTCTGTTTAAGAAAGGACTCCTTCCATGAATCTATATTTATATGTCTTTAAATGTGATAACTATTGTCTGTCTCTAATTTTGCATGTGTGTGGTGTTTGTGCGTGTGTAAATAAAGCCAAGAGTTTTCAAACCTGTGTCACAAATCTCAGCCCAAACCCCACACAGTTACAATCCAACAACTGATTGCCTTCCAACCACCGACAATCCTTATACCTGCACAACCGACAACCTTCACACTACACTCTTTCAGAATACCTTAAATATAAGGCAATAATGGCTTACCTCTAATAATATAATAATTGACATTTTTTTTTTCTAAATTCATGAGTCCCCATTTAATATGTATTTTCCAAATGATATAATTGATTAATATAATTGAATTAATGTAATTGAAACAAATGTTCGTTGTTGTATTACAAGTACATGAAAAAGATCAATAGTTACAGGAATTATTCTTAAGTTGATTACCTACAGCCATTCCATTGAAGAAGATTCCAACACCAGTTAGTTACAGGTTGAAGTTAGTTACAAGTATATTAGAACGTCTAACAAAAAGAAAATCATATAATTATCATCAATTATATGAGTTTCCTGATAATTAAGTTCTGATAAACAACCTATACTAGGTATTCTAGTTTATTCAATTACCAAATGGAGTTCAGTTGCATTTTGTATTTTCTACCAGCAAGGTAACGCAATGTTCTTGAATTATCTCAAAATAAATAACATGAGTTGTTTAAAGGTTTTTTTTTTTTTTTTTTTTTTTTAATTTATGCAGTTTTTTAGCACCATGAACCATGGTGCTCAATTTTTTATAGGGCCTGAATGGCCGAGTGGCTAGCGCTCTGGCACTCGGTACCACAGGTTTCGGGTTCGAGTCCCGGCGGGGCCTTGGATGTTTGTAGTGGTTCAGAATACACTTTAAATCGTAGGTCCCGGTCCTAGTAGGATCGTAGAGCGTTTCGGGGGCATTGCGACTCCGCGTCCATGGCTTATCTTCAAGTTACACGCGCCCCCTGGGTAATGCAAAGTGTGTAACATCTGTGCAGCGCTTGCCTTAAGGCATCCAAGACCAAGCTGTCTAAGTGTTTGCCAGCTGTATTAGAAAGAAAAAAAAGTTTTTCCATTACTTTAAAAATTTTAACTAACACAGATCTTTGTCCACACTTTATAAATCTTGATTTTATTTCTCCGCTTCATATATTTAATGACGTTATGAACTTCATCACAACAGAACATCATTTTTTTATGTAATATAAAAATTGGATGAATTGGGAAAAGTTTGAAAGTTTGTTACTACTACACCACACCTCATCACTGTGCCTAGAGTTGCCCCTATACAGTTTGGGAATGATATAGGTGAGGGAAGTCTGACTGGACTCCATGACGTTCTTACAGTCATATGAGACAGGGACCTACGGCTTAAAGAAGATTCCGAACTGCTGCAAACATCTATTACAGCGGTCTCCAAACTTTCTAGCCTTAGGACCATACTGTTTACTCCAGTAAGTACCAAGGGTCAAAACCGTTAAAAATTTTCTGCTATTAGCTATAATTTCTAGACCAGTCACCGAGTACGCGGCGCTCTGAGCGAGCATACTATTGCAAAATACAAGCTAGTGTCAGTGAAAAATCACAATTACATAAATCTCATTAGTATTTTTTTTTGCAAGCGGATACCCTGCGGCTCCCTTCGCGTTCATTTAGCTTTTCCGTTCCAGAGAGATTTTCAGGATAAAAATCATATGTTTGATTCAGGATATATACATTCCAAACATCGATACACATACATATACTCTTTACCCCAACATAACTACCGAGGGTGACCGTGGGATGTTCACTAGTTTATAGTATTAGTGGGATTCATTTCAATTATTTGTTAGTTGTTAAGCTTAAATTAAATTTTCTGCGTATTATGCTTGCCATTAAGCTTTACCTAGAAAGTCAATAAAACCGAGTTATTATCATTCTCTGTTTTTTTATCCAACTTATTAAAGCAACAATAAGCTATTCGCTGTCGCGGGCCGGATGGATGACACTGGATGGCCGGATTTGACCCGCGGGCCGTACTTTGGAGACCCCTGATCTATTGTATCGCCTAGTCTCGGAACCAATGGCACCGAACACCAGAGCACGAGACACTCGGCCATTCAGACCCCTTAAAATTTTGCTGCTTAGCTTTTTAAATTAAGAGAAATATTCTGCTTACTAAAACCATTATTGATATTGCATAATGCGTTCCTCGCCCTTAATTACTACTATTGGCAGCAATTTCTTTCGGGCGAAATAGTCTGACCTGCAGAGCCCTTTTTTTGACACCATGCCATCTATTTTTCACAAAGAAAAATCTATAATTTTTATTTTTTTATTTATTTATTTTTTTTTTTTTTTTTTTGCTTTCAATCCACTTATTAAAATTTTGAATGGTTTTGTCTTAAACATACACTACGCAAATCTACTGGTACACGCACGCTCAAATCAGAAATGATACTCAAAATCTCTAATAATTATACGAATATTTCCATAATTTTCAAAAAGAGAATTTTTTCTTGTGTAAGCTGCTATACTAGCAGCTAGTTGTGTCAGGATACCAATTTCTCTTTTATATTTACGTTAGTTTATTTACACTATTAGTACATACATACACATGGCACCCTGTGCCTCTTCTACAATAGCATTAATATTTAAAAACCAAGATCCGGTCCCTGGCCGTCTGTTACGATCTGACGCTCCTAGCGTTCACCCCGTGGTCTGAAGATCTCACCGCAACTACTTACTACACTGGACCACACAGTTAAAGTCCCAGTTACTGGTGACAGTTACCAGTAATAATCGCGACCTCTCGCGGTTATAATTAAACCTTACACTTGTTAAAACAAAATGAATTGCTGGAATATAGTGAGTGACTAGCGCTTTGGTGATCGTTGCCACAAGTTTCGGGATCATGTCCCGGCTGTGCAATGGATGTTTGTAGGAGTTCGGAATTCAATTTCAACCGTAACTCTCGGTCTATTTACTGTCATATTAGAACATTGGGAGTAGGGCTAAGAACCCTACCCCATAAAAAAAAACATCCTACATCTCGAAATCTGCCAATAGGCAGGCAGTCTTCGCTCCCCATGGGCTGCTGTGCCAATGAAGAAGAAGAAGGGTTATACAGGAAATCTCACTGATTTTCAAACTGTTAGAGCAAAATAGTATGCAAAGAACGCATAATGGGGTATTTTATAGATATTGCTTGTAGTTTTGTAATGTTTTGCAACGCATTTTAAGATATTTTTGCCTTTTAAAATAGTTTATGATACATTTTTATTATAATTTAATAAAAGTTTCAGAACGGTTTCGAAAAGTTTCAGACATTAGGCCTAAAAACATAAGCTGTCTCGTATTTGAAACAAGGTTGCGTACAAGTATTTTTGCATTTAACTAATCTTATCTGAAATACAAACTGAAATGAGAATTCAACTAAAAATGCTATCGCAAATTGCTAAAACATTAATTCTGAAATATATGGATAAAAATTGAAGATTTTTCCTCATGTTTCTTCAATGTTGATTTCGTTGAAAAGAAAACATCAAATAACTCCATTACAATGTCAAAACACATTGTTAGCGCTTATTTAATGAGATTACAATTTCACTTCTTACTTCAATTGATAATTTAATTAAATTATTACTAATAATAATGTTTAATCTTATTCTCAAATGCTTATTTGCTTTCAAAACATCTGATACTGGAAGAGCAGATATGTAGCAGATAAAATATTAATCGTGATCTACCACTAAAAGATCTTCTACACTATTTCAATTTATGCTACCACAAACAGAAAAGACAGTCTGGGAATGCGTATGGAAATTTGCACTTTTCCAACCTCCTCAAGAAAATATGTGAAAAGACATTACAGGTTAGCACATTAACTGTGGCTATCCTTGACACAGACAACGGAAACTTTGGCTAAGTTATTTTCGTAAGGTTTTCAATTGACCTTCACCAAGTCATAAAAGCCAATTCTCTACCCCTACGCTACTACATCTCTTAAGGATTACTGTTAAATGAGCTTCAAGATAAACGTGAAATATTCTGAATTGAATAATATAGGATGTTGATGAGATTTAAATCATAGATCTATAAAACATTTGCCAAATTTACCTATCTTAACATCGTACGCAAATTCAGGTTTTTAATATTGATTTACATGCACTTAATAGATAGATATTTGTAATAAATGAATATTTTAAAGAATTTTTTTTATATATTCATTTTTATAGTATATATAACAGTTGGGCTGACATGTTCATAGGCTGCACATAGATGGCGCTACTAGTATTAAATCCATATGATTTTTAGTTAGCCCTAACCTTCAAAAGGCACGTGTATAAATTTGACAGCTGTTGCCCTATTAGTATGTGAGTTATAGCATTTTTAGTGAAGCAACTTTTGTTAGTTTGAAAAAAGGGCTAAAAAGGAATTTCGTGTGTTAATAAAGCATTGCTTTTGGGCGAACAAAATACTATTGAAGCCAAGACTTGGCTTGATAAATATTATTCGGACTTTGCACCAGGAAAATCAACAGTAGACGATGTACCGAGGACGATGCACGCAGTGGACGCCCCAAAGAGGCTGTTAGCGACGAAAACATCAAAAAAGTCCACACAATAATTTCTGATAACCGTAAAGTGAAGTTGATTGAGACAGCTGAGACCCTAAATATATCAAAGGAACGTGTTAGACATATCGTGAATGAATATTTGATATGCGAAACCTCTGTTCAAAGTGGGTGCCGCGCAGAGCTCACAATCGACCCAAAACAACAACGAAGTGATGATTCTAAGCAGTGTTTGGGGCTGTTCAATCTTAATAAACCCGAATTTTTGCGTCGATATGTGACAATGGATGAAACATGGCTCCATCATTTCACACCGGAATCCAATCGACAATCAGAGGTGTGGACTGCACGTGATGAACACTAAAAATGCTAATCAAATACTAATAGTCACTAATCAAATACTAATAGTCACTAATAAATCACTAACTCAAATACTAATAGTGCAACATCTGTCAAATTTATACACGTGTCTTTTGAAGGTTGGGGCTAACTAAAAATCATATGGATTTAATACTAGTTGCGCCATCTATGCGTCAGCCTATGAACTTTTCAGTCCATCTGTTATTTGTAATAAATAAATATTTTTTATATATTCATTTTTATAATATTTATAAATAAATTTATTAAGTAGGGAAAATAAAATAATATTTGTCGCAATTTGTTTTAAAATGATTTTAGATACATTCCATAGAAGTTACGCAACTATTTTGTCGCAGGTTTTGTATTTTTAACAGTAACAATAAAACATATTTTAGATTGCGACATAATTGAATTTTTTTTTTTTTTTTTTTTTTTTTTTTTTTTTTTTACTTTTGAAAAGTTTTTCAAAATTTAAATATTCTCCCATTCACAAATGGTGTTTTAATTCTGTGCTGTAACCGTGTTTCCTCTTACGCACTGCAAACAGCTGCCAGTGTAGCACTCAGGAGAAATGATCAGCAGGCCTCCTACTGCGCAACAGCGCGCTTCTGTTGAGAAAGATTTAGTTTATAATTTTTCATCTCGAGAGGAAATATATTTTAACGCAACCTTGCATATAAGTTGGCCTCCAGACACTCACCCGGAGAGAAAGTATATTTCGCGCATACCACGCGTACCTGAGTATCGGGTTTTCGGCTTAGAAATGGAATCTTTCCACGAATGTGAATTTATAATTATATGTCTTTAAATGTGTTACATATTGTCTCTCGTTAAATGTATGTGTGTGTTGTGTTTGTGCATGTGTCAATAAAACTGTGAGTTCTCAAATCTCTGCCTCCCAACACAACCACACCCAGTTACAATCCAGCTGCACCACTTGCACACTACAGTGCTTAGTTTTATAAATAATGAATGAAGTCCTTTTTCCAAACTATTTGTGGAACTAATTTAATATTTAATACTTATTGAAATTAGTTTTCCAAAAATTTTCTAAATTATAGGACAGGAGTCCTATTTTTTAAATTTATCTTTGATTTAAATTTTTTAGCTGGGCCATCCGTAAGTTAAATCCTTAAGCTAACCAAAAAAATTTGAATAATCACTTCAAATATAATTCAAACATTATATTTCATTATCAATTTAATATTTTTCATGAATGGAAACATTGTAAAATTAATGAGCTTTGGAAATTTAAACCCTGTTAATATGTTTAAAATGGTTCTGTTAATTAGTTCTTCATTAATGTTAAAATAGTTTTGACGGTTCAGACCATGTCAGTTTAAACTATCACGTTCAATCTCCTTCAAGAGCTATGAACATTCATTCGAAATGTTCTCAAAAAAAGAATTTTTAGATAGAAAATAAATTTAGTAAAGAAGCTATTCTTCATTTTCGCTAGTTAACGTATTCATGAAAAAGTAGATGTAATTCAATCCCATTGCTTAAAGTTGTTTGACACTTTTTTTGATGGAAGACGTTTTCCTTTAGAATTTCAATACTTTCTTCTTAACCTACGAACTGTGATAATCAATCATTTGTCATTCGTGTGCATAGTACTTTGTTTACCAATCGGAATGGGACTTTTTCTTTTCCAAAGCGACTGAAGATTAATTAACGTGGGAAAGGAATTTCAATTCTAATTTTAGGAGCATTGTCGACTTTTTACTTAAATAAAAACTGTTTTTTTCCGACGAAAAGGTAGACTTTGAAACTTCTTTAATCCCTATACAATAAACTCAAATACTGAATTATGGTCTTTTCCATTGGGATGGCAGACATGTTGCAGAATCAGTGGTACCCACGCTAACTTCCTTAATCATTGAATCTTTCAAAAATTTTCTAACATTTGTGATTAACAAAAAAAAAGTCTTAAGAGAGTTTTAGATTATTTGATTTAAATCTGCAGCATTTATTACACGTATATGCGTTTGATAATATTTGTTCGACTTCAAAACTTTTGTTTATAATATATATATATATATATATATATATATATATATATATATATATATATATATATATATATATATATATATAAACAGAACATACTGTTACATGCAGCCCAGCTAAATACATCCAAAATACTACTGAGTCCAAACAGTCAGATCAATTTTCAATTTGAAATTCCCGGGGCTTATGGAAACCCGGGCCTTTAGGTTACCGGTACTGTCCTTGACAGCTGCGTGAAATTTCACGTCAAAATATACATTAGTGTTGGAGTTATGCTTGGCTCTCTGAGAAGATAAAACTGATTCCGACGCTTTTTGAAATGTCTGAATTATTTGAGAAAGAACTTGCATTACATTTTGTGCGCGGAAATGTATAGAATGTTGCAGAAGGCATTCGGTGAGCATTCCTATATCGGAAAGAAATGTATCCAAGTGGTATAAACAGTTCAAAGAAGGCACAGAACGCGCTGAAAACGAAGAGTCCTCTGGTCGACCCACAACCTCAACCGACGAAGCTCACGTCCAAAAAATTAAAGATTTGGTACTTGCAAACCGTCAATTAGAGACCTTGCTGATGATGTTGGAATTTCAAAAGGATTGATCAATTCACACCGTGTAATTTCTGGCTATTCCCTAAACTCAAACGACCACTCCGGGGACACCGTTTTGAGTCGATTTAAGGAATTCAAATGTGAATCGCCGCGCGCTTTGAAGGCCATCTCTGCTGATGACTTTTTAGAATGCATTGAGGGTTGAAAAAAAGGGATTACTTTGCAGGCGATGAAATAAATTTGAAAGAATAAATAAAGAGGTTTTTTTTTTTAAAAAACAATTGGTCTTACTTTTTGGGCACAGTACTATGCGTTTGATAACATTTAGTTGATTTCAAATATATATATATATATATATCAGGTGGGCTGAAAGGTTCATAGGCTAACACATAGATGGCGTTACTAGTATTAAATCCATATAAATTTTAGTTAGCCCTACCCTTCAAAGGACACGTGTATAAATTTGACAGCTGTTGCACTATTAGTATGTGAGTTATAGCATTTTTAGTGAAGCAACTTTTGTTAGTTTGAAAAAATGGATAAAAAGGAATTTCGTGTGTTAATAAAGCATTGCTTTTTGGCGAAACAAAATACTATTGAAGCCAAGGCTTGGCTTGATAAACATTATTCGGACTTCGCACCAGGAAAATCAACCGTAGAGAAGTGGTTTGCTAAATTTAAAAGAGGCGAAATGAGCACCGAGGACGATGCACGCAGTGGACGCCCCAAAGAGGCTGTTACCGACGAAAACATCAAAAAGTCCCCAAAATAATTTCTGATAACCGTAAAGTGAAGTTGATTGACATAGCTGAGACCCTAAAGATATCAAAGGAACCTGTTGGACATATCGTGAATGAATATTTGGATATGCGAAAGCTCTGTTCAAAGTGGGTGCCGCGCGAGCTCACAATCGACCCAAAACAACAACGAATGGATGATTCTAAGCAGTGTTTGGAGCTGTTCAATCGTAATAAACCCGAATTTTTGCGTCGATATGTGACAATGGATGAAACATAGCTCCATCATTTCCCACCGGAGTCCAATCGACAGTCAGCCGAGTGGACTGCACGTGATGAACACTAAAAATGCTATAACTCACATACTAATATTGCAACAGCTGTCAAATTTATACACGTATCTTTTAAAGATTAGGGCTAACAAAAATCATATGGATTTAATACTAGTTGTGCCATCTATGTGTCAGCCTATGGACCTTTCAGCCCGCCTGTTATACATACCGCTATATACAGCCTAGCTACATACATACAATATACACAGCTCAGATATATTCAAAAACATATCAGCAAATTTTACCTATTTAACTAGCCCATGCAATTATATTTATGACCTTGCTCCATTTTCACAGATATTGTTTATGTCTCTCTTGTCATCATTACCTCTTAAAGGGGTTGTCAGTCAAGACAGAGGAGGTAAACAAGTTAACCGAATTACATATTACCCTGAACAATTTGATGTCATAATGTTTCTCCATTCCCCATTCATTCCTTAAGGTTATCCAGACTCCTGTTATTGATATTGATCTTATCCATATGATACTACAAGGAAATAAATCATGCTACAGACACCTAATGAACCCCCACATGGCGATATATAAAAAAGTCTGATATTTCTCTTTCAGGATTATGGCCCTGATGGGGGAGTGACTAAAGCTCTGGCGCTCGATGTCAGAGGTTTCGGGTTCGAATGTCGGTGGTGTCGTGGATGTTTGAGTGACTCGGAATCCACTTTAAACCGTAGGTCCCGAGCTAATCTGACTGCAGAGCTAAATTAGACCGCAACATAAAATTGTACTTCCTTATCACCTCATACGACCTTTGGAAATTATTCAATTCCTTATTAATTTTAATATTTTATTAGGTTTCACTAATATTATCGATGTATATAAACAAGGTTTTCCAATTCAAAATCGAATTTGAATAGTATTATTATCAGTAAATTATCTAAATGCAACTAATTAATTAAATAACAGAAATTGAAAGAATTCGTATCTTCATTGAAAAAGTAGTAGTCAAAATTTTAATGTCATTGGTCATCAATAGAATTGTTAACAGTTTCATAAGAATTATTTCCTTCTCATGTATAATCAGAATGGTCTTTCTAATGTATCAAAAAATATTCTAATTTATAATAACGGGGGTCTGAAGGCTTGAGGGCTCTGCCGATTGATACCACAAGTTTCGGGTTCGAGTCCCTGTGGTGCCATGAATGGTTGGGTTGGTTCGGAATCCACTTTAAATAGTAGGTCCCTATCTAATCTGACTGTTGATTGTCGGACGTAGGGCTGACAACCCTACCCCGTAAAAAGAAAAGCATCTCCTACCCCGAACTATGCAATTAAGTAGACGGCCTTGCCCCACTATGGGGCTTTTGTGCCACATAACCCATATAGACTCCAGAAGATTTAGTTTAACTTGCACAGTCCGTTTCTGAACAAGGCTCTTCACAAACAAATGTTATGCTTATTTCATGAAATGTCGCTAGAATGCGACCTGATGGCATTTTGGCTAGCTTTCTGGCCCTTGGTACTACAGGCTACAAAGAGCTTATTTAGTTTTATTATAAAACACCGCTGAAGAACTGACACTATTTCTAGAGATACATCACTTATATATACAAGCTAATCATCATAATAAGTTAAATTATAAACTGTTTTTATTTATTTCATTAATTGTTTTTAAAATCAAATTAAACTTTTATGGCAAAGTGCATACGAGTAAGAAGTGCTATGTAGCTGTTATGAGCCTAAAAACTCATAAAAAAATAATGCTAAATGAAACATTATTAAAAACGCTTCTTCGTCTAGTTTAGTGAAAAAGGAGATAAAAATAGAAATAACGAATTACTTAAAAAGATGAATTTTCAATTAAACCTTTCTGGGTAACAAAAATAAAGATGCGAAATTTTTAAAGAAAGTGGAACTAGTGGCCAATTTCTCATTACTATTGTTAGGGAAGACATCTTATCAATTGAAATTTAATCTATATTAAATTCTTTACTTACGTGTCCCTTGGCGTTGAGGTCAACTTTGGATTCGAGCACTTTTTTGGTCTGTTCAACATCATTTTTTAAGGCTGCTTCTTGTAGTTTCAACTCGTTTTGCTGGCCTGGAAAAAATTTTACATCTTTCAATAAAACAATGCAATCTAATATGCCATTATCTATAAAATATAGTTTCGACTCGTTTTGCTGGCCTGAAAAAATGCTACAACTTTCAATTAAACTGTAACATCTCGGAATATACTAGACTTAAAAAGGCTTCAAAAAGAATACCACTTTCAGGTTCATAAGACAACTTTAATTTTTATTTACAAACATTATATACATATATGTCTTTAATTCTGTATTTACAAAAAAAGAAAAATAAAGGTAATTAGATTCACAAATGCAGTTCCCTCCAAGGACGGAGATTTCTCGAGTCTATGACGAATTTAATGGACTGGTCTACGGCAGAACTTAAATATCGCACAGCGTGACACAAGGGGCTCACTTTGTAAACAGGTGGAAAACTTCTGCCTGTTCAGTCAGGAAAAAAAAGTAAAACAACACTTCTGGTCGACTCGTTACAGAACTCTCTCCCTTCTTAACCAAAAAGAAAACTTCTTTTAAAACAATCCGTCACGTGGGGAGTATCAGCTTCCCTCCCTTCTTATTGGAGTAGACATTTCTCAACTCGTGCTCTATCACTAGTCATGATGGAACAACTCATAGTTCATATTCAATCTGTAGTTGTTTCGACATGTGAGGGTCGCACAGACATTCGCTAATTTACTCATTATATATAATACCTAATATCTGCTATCACATTTAAGTGACAGGTTGATCTCATTAGTACAAAACTCTGATTGTATGTAATATAAACATAATAAAGCTCGTTTGCTGTGAAATTTAAGTAATAGGTTTATTATATATTTGTCTAACCAACGGCCGTACCATGCTGAATATACCGGTTCTCGTTAGATCACCGAAGTTAAGCATCATTGGGCGTGGTCAGTACTTGGGTGGGTGACCACCTGGGAACACTGCGTGCCGTTGGCAAATTTGGGACCTGAATGGCCGAGTGTCTAGCGCTCTGGCGCTCGGTGCCACAGGTTTCGGGTTCGAATCCCGGCGGTGCCATGGATGTTTGTAGTGGTTCGGAATCCACTTTAAGCCGTAGGTCCCGGTCTTCTATGACTGTAAGAGCGTCACGGAGCAAAAGTCAGGCTTCTACCTACGGGTGCTCCATCACAACAGAAGCTGCTTCCTTCCCCTTCAATCATGAGTCCATATGGGCTCGTGGGGTTGGCTAGCCAAGTGGGATAAGAAACAACAACAACAACATATATTTGTCAAATAACATACAATCCTCTCTCCTGGGAATAAAATGCCAAAACTCTTCTCGTTAGAAAAAAATGCTACAAACAAAACAATTTACATTGTATAAATATAATATACCATTACCTATAAATTTTAATAATGTATTTAAATGTACAGAAGAACTAAAAAATATGATTAGTTAAATGAATATAAAATGTTTGAGAATTACCAATATCTTCAAATATAGTGGAATATAAAATACCATTATTTTATAACATTAACTTATACCATTATCATTACCATTGCAATACAAAATACCTAAACAGCATTATATTTCAACCAATCTTAGAACTAAGGAAAAAATATCAACTTCATAATTATTCGTATGTCTTGAAATTTCCCTCATCTGATTAACTTGGAAAGAACTATGACAAATTGTGATGTTGCTTATTAAAGTAAAATTGTTTGGGAAATGTTCATGCCATTTTGGAATTATTATACACTGAAGTGACAAAAGTCATGGGATAGCAATATGCAAATTTTCAGATGGCAGTAGCATAGCGTAGAACAGGTATAAATGCGCAGTGCTTTCGCAGAGCTTTCATTTCTGTTCAAGTTATTCATGTGAAGAGGTTTTGACGTGATGATGACCGCACGACGGGAATTAACAGACTTTGAACGCGGAATGTTAGTTGGAGCTAGACGCATGGGTCATGCCATTTCGGAAATCGTTAGGGAATTCAACATTTCCAGATCCATTGTGTCAAGAGTGTGCCGAGAGTATGAAATTTCAGGCATAACATCCCACCATGAACAGCGCAGTGGTCGACCGCCTGCACTTAACGACCGAGACCGGCGACGTCTGCAAAGAGTCGTAAATTCTAACAGACAAGCAACACTGCGTCAAATAACCGCAGAAATCAATGTGGGACGTACAAGGGACTCTTCTGTTAGAACTGTGCCGAGAAATTTGGCTTTCTTGGTCTATTCCAGAAGAAGACCGACTGGAGTGCCTTTACTGACAGAACGACATCGCTTGCAGTGACTCTCGTGGGCACGTGAGCATATCGGTTGGTCCGTAGATGAATGGAAAACCGTGGCCTGGTCCGATGAGTCACGATTTCAGTTGGTAAGAGCTGATGGTAGGGTTCGAGTGTGGCGCAGACCCCACGAAGCCATGGACCCAAACTGTCAGCAAGGCACTGTTCAAGCTGATGGTGGCTCCGTAATGGTGTGGGCTGTTTTTTCATGGCATGGATTTGGTCCTCTGGTGCGACTGGACCGAACATTGACTGGAAATGCTTATGTTCAGCTACTTGGAGATCACTTGCAGCCATTCATGGACTTCATGTACCCAAACAACGATGGGATTTTTATGGATGACAATGCGCCATGTCACCGGGCCACAACTGTTCGCGATTGGTTTGAAGAACATTCTGGACAATTCCAACGAATGATCTGGCCACCTAGATCGCCCGACATGAATCCCATCGAGCATTTATGGGACATCATCGAGAGGTCTGTTCGTGCCCAAAATCCTGCACCATCAACGCTTTCACAATTATGGACGTCTATCGAGACAGCATGGCTCAATATTCCTGCAGAAGACTTCCTACGACTTGTTGAGTCCATGCCACGTCGAGTTGCTGCACTTCGCCGGGCGAAAGGAGGGCCGACACGATATTAAGAGGTATCCCATGACTTTTGTCACTTCAGTGTATATGTAATAATTTTTACAAATACAACTAAAATAAACATTTTTTAAAGAGAACAGTAACAAAAATGAATATTATTTTTTTCAGATGTAAGCATCGAAGTAATAGTAAAGAAAATGAAAAAGTATACAAATCATTTTGAAAAGTTGCATTTTCATACAAACTTCGACGTTTTTAAAAATTAAATGTTTTAAATAAACATCTGTCGCATTTCTAATGATTAAGAATTTATTTTAAAAATTTGAAAACAAATAATAGTGACAATTTATCTGGATAAGAAAAATAACATCAAACTACAATATGAGAAAGATTTAAGAATTTATTAATGAAAGCTCCTTTCGGTTAAATAATTCATTATAAAAAGTAACTTCCTCTTAGCAAAAATATAATAATTATATGCAAAAATGTGATTTTTTTTTCGTATGAAATCGTCCTTCTAGAGTTATCAAGATTATTCTTTTTTACTTCTCTAAATATTTTTCAAGAGCAATTAGCATATTTCGAATTTCCTATCTTTTAATTAAAAAAAAAATTTTTTTTGAAGATTATAATTTTTCTTTCTTCTAATTAAAACATTGAAAGAAGTTTTTTTAATTAAAATTTTCACTTGCTAATATTATTTTTTGAAATATTAAATAAAAAAGAATGTATAAAAACGTATATGTTTTCTCATTTAAATGTTTATTATTTTTACTATTATACATATATTTGGGTATAATTATTAATTTTAAAGCAAACTATGTAGTAAAAATTGAAATTCAGATAAAATGCTAGTTAATTTTTAAAACCTTCTACTTCTTCATTGGCGCAATAACCCCATGGTGTACTAAGACCGTATACCTACTGGTAGATTTTGAGATAGGGATGTTTTTTTACAAGGTAGGGTTATCAGCCCTACACCAGTCATATTAGACCGGGGCATACAATTTAAAGTAGATTTCGAAACATTACAAACATTCATGGTACCGCCGGGACTCGAACCCGAAACCTATAGCACCGAGAGCCAGATTTTTATAACCATGTTTTCCTTTTCTTTCTTTTTTAAACCAAATTATGTTCATAAAATTAATACATTTTTATTTAACTACAAATTATATGCTACTTAATTTCATATAGATGTTTTATAACATTTTCAGTTTAAAGTATTCTTATTCCTTTTCATAATACAATATATACCAAAAGTTTTATAATAGCGTTATATAAAATAAAATGTATAATCAATTTCTTAGAGTGACAATTTGAATGTTTCAGTTAAATGTTTTATTAATGGCATCATAATACTAATAATGTCATTAGAATTTCATTTTACAAGTAGTTCAATTTAGATTTTAAATATAAAAAAGCAAAATAGCTATTATTTGAAACTAATATATTATAAAGAGATGTCAAAATGTTTAAATTTCACATTATTACACAGTTTATTTTAATTTAAAAAAAATCAATATTAAAATCATTGAATTTAATATAATTTCAATTCATAAAATAAGCCTAGAATAATCTTATAATAGTTTTTTTTTAATGTAGCTGCCAAACAGTTGGCTTTGATGCCCTAAGACAAGCGCTGCAGCGACGTTACTCACTTAGCATTACCCAGGAGGTGCATGTAGCTTGAAGATAAGCTACGGACGCGGAAGAACAATAGACCCGCAACGTTCTACTATCATATTAGACCGGGACCTACGGTTTAAAGTGGATGCCGAACCACTACAAACATCCATGCCACCGCCGAGACTCGAACCCTAAAACTGTGTTATCGAGTGCCTATCGAGCGCTAGACACTCGGCCATCCGGCACCTAGTCTTATACACAAATGTACACAAATGTTTTACCCTCACCCCTTTAGAAACGAAAATTTTTACAAAAATAATACACAAAATTGTACTTCTTTATCACATCATACACCCTTTGATAATTATTGAACTCCATATTAAATTTAATATTAAATTAGGTTTAATTAATATTATCAATGTATATAAACAAGCTTTTCCAATACAAAATTTATTTTTAATATTATTATCATCATCATTAAACTATTTCAATGCAACTAATTAATTAAAAAATAAAATAATTTATATCTTTATTGAAAAAAATAGTCGAAATTTTAGTGTCATTGTTCATCAATAAAATGTTTAGCAGATTTATAAGAATTATTTTCACCTCATGTAGAACAGAATGCTCTCCCATTCGCAAGTTTATTAAAAAATATTTATTTTTGTCTTCTTATTGATAATAACGGGAGCCTGATGACTAGTGCTCTGACGCTTGGTACCACATTTTTCGGGTTCGAGTCTAGGTAGTGGTATGAATGCTTTTATTCTGAATCCACTTTAAACCATAGATCCCGGTCTAATATGATTGTTGGGCGTAAGGCTAACAACCCTACCCCGTATAAAGAAAAAGCATCTGTTGTTTCTGAATCTGTCAGTAGGACTTGGCCCACCATGTGGCTTTCACACCATTGAAGAAGAATTGATAATAGCAAAATATATACATTATTGTGAAAGTAATCAGGATTTTTAGCATTTTAATTTGAAAACGGTAGTTTCTTAAAACTCTTACTAACTATCTGGCACTACAGTCCATGGTCGTCATCCTACTGGCAGATTTCGAGACGGAAGATGGTTACTTTTTTTTTACGGGGTATGGTTGTTAATCTTACGCCCAACAATCATATTAGACCTGGCGGCCTGGTGGCTGGTTGGCTAGCACTCTGGCCCTCGGTTTCGAGTTCGAATCCCGTCGGTACCATGGATGTATTTAGTGGTTCGTAATCCACTTTAAACCGTAGGCCCCGATCTCATATGACCGTAGCAAAATCAGACTTCTCACCCGCCTCATTCCGTGTTGTGTGTCGTAGTAATAATAGTCATATTAGACTAGGACTTACGGATGGATTAACTACAATGAATTACGGACCACTACAAACACTACGGACTCGAACCTTGTGGAATAGGGCCCCAGAGAGCTAGCCACTCAGCCATCAGGCTTCCTCTTAAAAAACGGTGAATAATATTTAATAATGTTTATTAATAGTCTAGTTATTATCTATTAATTAATTATTAAATGTTTAACCTCAAAGGCTTTTTCTTTTTATTTACTGAAGGGGATTTAATTATTTATAAAAATTAAAAAATTATGCCCCTTTTAAACTTATTCAACATCTACCTTTGGGAATGCTTCGCACTGGTTGAAAACTATTATTTGAATAGTTTGTTTGGTTTCGTAACTGAGGAACTATGAGAAATCAAACCCAAACTTCTCATAAGCCTTGGTAAATCTTCAGGTTGAAATGTCTATTCAGATGCTTGAGATTAGTTTGGTTTGTTGCTCTACAGTAATTTTGTGCACACTTTAGGCTAATTATACCGGTACCTACAGTTTAAAATGGATTCCGAACCACTCAAAAACATCCATGCCTCCCCCGGAATTCGAACCTGAAGCCTGTGGTACCAATGGACAAAGAGCTGTCCAATTGGCCAACAGGCCGCTCAGATGCTAGAGGAGAAAGGAAAAATCCCTAATTTGTGTCAAATACCAATCTGAAGTATCCACTCCATTGGCTTAATGAAGACACAATGTAACAAAACCTACCCATGGTGTATCCTGAATGCTGCTCAACCTCCTTTATATATCTGCCGTTTCAGAAAGCAAACCTCAGATTGCAGTGCTTATTATTTGAAGATAGCAACACAAATCTTAAATGTTAATTAGATACAATTAAATTCATTAAAAATATGTTTCGAAGTTTTTGTGCAAACAAATTAATGATAACTAGAATATTGCACTCATCAACACCATCATCAATGACACAACAGCCCCATGGTGGGTTAAGGCCGTCTGCCTGCAGGCAGAGTTTGAGACAAGAGATGTTTTCTTTTTACGGAGTACGATCATCAGATGGGTGACCACCTGGGGAACACTGCGTGCCGTTGGCAAATTTGGGACCTGAATGGCCGAGTGTCTGGCGCTCGGTGCCACAGGTTTCGGGTTCGAATCCCGGCGGTGCCATGGATGTTTGTAGTGGTTCGGAACCCACTTTAAGCCGTAGGTCCCGGTCTTCTATGACTGTAAGAGCGTCACGGAGCAAAAATCAGGCTTCTACCTACGGGTGCTCCATCACAACAGAAGCTGCTTCCTTCCCCTTCAGTCATGAGTCCATATGGGCTCGTGGGCTTGGCCAGCCAAGTGGGATGAGAAACAACAAAACACGATCGTCAGTCCTATGCCCAATGCTCTACAGTCAAATGAGACCGGGACCTTTGGTTTAAAGGGGATTCTGAACCACTACAAACATGCATGGCACCAACGGGACACGAACCCAAAACCTGTGGCACCGACTGCCAGAGCGCTAGTCACTCAGCCATCAGACCCCAGAAAATTGCAATACAAAACCTAAATGCAATGAATAATATTTAAAAGACACAAATTTTCAAGCATTAAAAAAATATTGCCAAGTATAACATATATTTCAAAAGTAAATTTAAATATCACATTAAAGTAAAGTGGATTTTTTTAGCAATTCTTTAATTTTTCATATTCTAATTAATTGCAAACAAAATTTAATTCATCTTCCCGTTAAGAATCAGGGAAAAGCTTAGTTTTTATAATATCTCGCTAATTAAAGTGGCTAGGTAACGAACGTGAACGTTCATTAATTATTGCATACTTTGGATGCAAACATCTGAAAATTTACATAAGGTAATTAAAATATTATTAATTGAGTCTTATATGCAATAAAGAGGTATTAAAAAATGAAATTTCTAAAGATATTTCATTTATTTGCGATTCTAATTTAAAAGAAATAATTTATTTGGAAACAGAAGGATTTGTCAATATTTGAAAGAATATTTGTTTTGTGATTATGTTCAAAATATCAAAGGACAATGGGAAAATTAAAAACATTACAGCGAGTAATTTAAAACTCATTATTTTAAGTATTATTGATTATTAAATTAGATGTTATTTAACATTCATTATTGCTAATTAAAAAGTAGCAAACAATGCATTTGAAATGAAAAAAAAAATGTCATGTGCACTTTTATTATTTTACAAACAAAAGATTACAAATTATGAAAATTTTTAATTAACTTTAAGGAAAATAAAAATGGAAATAACTGTTTAAAAGGTATTGAAAATAAGTTATTGTATTGTTACCTATCTATGATCTAACAAAACGAATCTTTCTCAAATAATATGATTTACTTTATAAAAGAAAATATTCTTCAAATATCAGTAATTATGATAATGAGTAATAATGATCAAAGTAATATGCTCAATAAAGTATGGATTTTCTTCCTCACAATAAGAAAATGAGAAGGATTTACCCCTAAAAGTCCTTCCGGAAATAAATTTTCCTCCTATCTATCAGACGGTGGACTGTTGGATTCCTGGATGATGACACATGATACAGTCACTACTTTCAGAAATCCATGCGCTATTTAAATATAGAGATTGTGAGATTATATATAAATGTATCGCGTAGATACAGTCTACTCGATGAGGACTTTCTTCCATGCGATATGTAAATGCAGGCAATTATGAGATTAAATATTAGCGTATCCCATAGAAACATTCTGCCTGGTGGGGACGTTCTTCAATGCTATATGTAAATGTAGAGTTTGTGAAATTATAAATAAACGTCTCCCATAAAAACAGTCTCCTGGTGAGGATTTCCTTCCGTGCGATATGTAAATGTTGGAGATATTGAGATTATACATAAACGTCTCGCTTAGAAACAATCTGTTTGGTGAGGACTTTCTTCCACACGATATGTTGTTTTTCTAATGCAGCTGGCAATGCGGAGACAGTTAATCTTTATGCTATAAGCAAGGGCAGCACCGCTGTTGCTCATTTAGCACTGCCCAGGAGGCACATGTACCTTGAAGATAGGCTGCGGCCGCGAGTCACACTACCACCCACAACGCTCTACGATCTTATTAGACCGGGACCTACAGGATTAAAGTGGATTCCGAACCACTACAAACATCCATGGAACCACCGGGACTCGAACCCGAAACCTGTGGCACCGAGGGCCTGACCCCTAGTCACTCGGCCTTCAATCCCCTCCCCCATACGATATGTAAATATATAAACGTCTCGTACAGAAACAGTCTTTCTGGTGAGGACTTTTTTCCACGCGATATGTAAATGTATGTTTGGTTTGGTTTGTCGTTCTACGGTCATTTTGTGCACACTTTATGCTAATTAGACCGGGAACTACAGCTTAACGTGGATTCCGAAACCCCAACAAATATCTATGCCATCGCCAGGATTCGAACCTGATGCCTGTGGTACCAATAGCATGTAAATGTAGGATATTGTGAGATTATATAAATCCGTCTTGCAGTCTGCCTGATGAGAACTATTGTCCATGCATTATGCAAATGTAGAGAATTGGGAGATTATATATAAACGTCTCGCACAGAAACAGTTTGCCGGGTGAGGACTTCCTTCCATAAGATATATAAATGTAGAACAGTCAACACAGAAAGTCTTTAAAATTTACCCATATGTCATACGATAATTGTCAGTGCCATATGCTAGATGGCACGCGATGTTATTTATCTAAATATAGATCTATACATTGTCACTTAATTCTTTATGTTTCAGAACTTGATGATCATTTAAAACGCGATAGTAGAGAAATATTAAACTTGCATTAAAAGCAAATTTTGGAAATGACATTATAGCTGCCAAAGATTATTATATAAAACTGTGACTCGGAAAAATATTATAGTTGCTGTTTATCTGTACTTGACATTCGTGTTCATCTACTTTATTACGAACTCTTTAATAATTAAACTGATTAAATGTATATACAAAATCAGGGGTGGCCAACCTAAATGATCTTGGGGGAGCCACTTTGGAAATCCATCATTAATCCGGCCGCATATAAAATTATATATCCTCATACTATATTTAGACCCATTGTAGACATTTTTTTGGAGTGAAAATTGAAACATAATGAGTTATTATTATTGTATTTACTATTATTCTTACATGTAAATATAGATAATATAATAATAACGACGCTAAACGCATATTATAAAGAAGTATATTAAACTAAAAATGAAATACAAAAAATATATAAATATAAACGAAATATACAGAACGAAATCATTAATCATTAGCTTTTGCAAATCGATCTCAATTTGGATATTTGCACATCGTAATGGGTGTTGCAGGTTAGCGTCCGTTATGTTTGAGCATGTTTTGTGTTTGGTCAATTACATTTTAGAAAAAACGACTCGAGGGTATAAATTGAACCAAAAGCGCTAACAACTTGAACTAAGAGTCTGGTTTGCTCTGCTACCAGCAATTAACAGTGCGTATCTAGGGATGGTCAATGCGTCACTGAAGTCACTTAAAGTGAAACATAAAACCTGTTATATTAGATGTTGCAAGATGCATAAGCATCATGAGTTCACAGAATATAATTTGATTATTCTGCAAACTCATAACTGTAAGCTCAGAAATAAAATAGCAATATCTGTGATATATTCGCAAGAATATTATTTTAAAATCAAAGTTAATTTTTTCTCATAATTTCGACAGTTCATTTTTGAATATATGGATGCACACATAATGCATTTTTTAATACATTGGTTTTAAATACTTTGGTCATAATAAAATAAATGTATTTCGTAAAATTGTGATAAATCTCATGGGCCGGAAAAATATTCAAGGCGGGCCGCGAGTTAGCCACCCCCGTACTAAATAATTTACTGTTATTAGTAAACATTATCTTCGGTAGTATTAAAACTCGTATAAGTTTCATTTACTTCTACAAAATATGGATACTAAATACATATCCAATCAGCCAAAATAGTAACAAAAAACACCATCCATTAAACAGCACGAGCTACGTGACAAGGTCAGCTATTCTATTTTACGATGCCATTACGTAAAAAGAAATATGCAGTACCATAAAAAAGTAGGTAGATAAACGTAAAATGTGAAACAACTTCATTTGTAACTAGCTGATACGAACCAACGTTACTCAGTTTCAGTGAAGTGATACATTTTACATTTACTTTTTTACTTACATTATTTGGTTTTTTTTTTTTTTACTTTTTAGTGAACTTAATCAACACAAAAAATATCAAAGATATAAAAAAAGTGCTCAATAATATAAAATTCTTATAATATTTTTTGTATTCCTTAGATGATATCATAATTGAAAACATCAAGAATGTTTTTTTTTGTTAGATGGGTATAAAAAAATCCAATATTTATAGTCGTAATATCATTGCTACAATTAAAAAATTAGAATTTAATATATCGAATCTTTGATTTATTTTTCATTAACATTTATATTCAATAGTTTTCACTACAAATTAATAAGGATAATTTTTTTATGTATAGCATCCTATTTTATGTTTTTATTTGGAAAAAAAATGGCTTGATATGTATTGAATCCATAATAATTAACGTTTGTAGTGCAGCTGGATTGTAACAGGGTGTGGATAGGTTGAGACTTGAGATACAAGTTTGAGAACTCACAACTTTATTTACAGACGCACTAACACCACACACAAACAATTAGAGACAGATGATATTTAACACATGTAAAGACATATAGTTATAGATTCATGGAAGGATTTCACTTCAAGTACGCGCTGGAGGCGTGAAATATACCTCCTCTCCGGTGGAGAGTCTGTAGGTCAACTAATACACAGGATTGTGCTAAATGTATTTCCGCCCGGGGTAAAAGTTTGTTAATTAAACGTTTCTCAGCGCGAGAACAGGTTGCGCAGTACTGCCTTTCGTGTGAGAGTCTCGAGGCCAACTAATCATTTCTCCTGAACGCCACAGGGGATGCTCTTGCAGTGCTTAGAAATTAACACGGTTACGAGTTTAATTATTGAAGTAATTTTAGTCTATCATTTATTTGCATTAAATGTATAATATTTTTTTAAATAAACATTCATAACAGGGACCTGATGGCGAGTGTTTTAGCGCTCGGTACCGTAGGTTTCAGGTTCGAATCTCGATGGTGCCATGGATGGTTGTAGTGGTTCGGAATCCATTTTAAACCATAGATCCCGGTCTAATAAGATCATAGAGGGTTGTGAGAGTAGTGTTACTCGCTTCCATAGCATATCTTCAAGCTACACGTGCCCCCTGGGTAGGACTAAATGATTAACAGAGGTGCGGCCGTTGCTTATAGTATAAAGATTAACTGACTCTTTATTGCCAGCTGCAATAGAACAAAGGGATTTATTTTGCGTCAAAAAAAGTAATATTAAGTACTGGTGTAATTCTGACTGCAAAAATATATGTTCCTTCATTACTGTAGCTTTGTATAATTCAAAGAAAATTGAATGCTATAAAAACTATGCAGTAAAAATGCCGTTAAAAAAATTATTTATGGGCATTTGCAGCAAGTTTTTAAAATATATTTTCCTTTTTGAAGTAAGCAAAGTTGAGGGATTGCATACACATTAGATAATTTATGCAACACAATTCTCTTTCTTGCTGTGTAGCAAATTAAAGCTAATCATTTTCCTCAATTTCAAGCTATTTGCAATCACTCGAAATTGATATGCATTTTCAAACCAATTACTGTTGGTAAAGATACTCACAAGCACGAATTTGTTTCTGCTTTTATTCATATTTTAAAAATGGGTTGAGATGCAAATACAGATGCGAGTTTGTAGCTGCCACAAAAGCTACATTTTTTCACTTTATTTTAATTAAAAAAGTACGAACAAGAGTTTCTGTATACAATATTTAACACATTTAAAAACCGATAATTATATATTCCTGGCAGGACTCCATTACTAAACCGACAACCCGAAACTCGACTACGCGCGGGGTGCGTGATATATACTTGCTCTCCGAGTGAGAGTCTGTAGGCCAACTAATACACAAGATTCGGCTAAATGAATTTCCTCTCGGGAGGACAGACTAGTAACTAAACGTTACAAGCACGGTTACAAGTTTAATTACTGAAATAATTTTAGTCTATCATTTAATTGCATTAAATGTATACTATTTTTTTTAATAATAATATTTTTTCATAAATAAATGTTTTTTTTTTAAATATTTAAACTGAAGTGCTTTAATTTGCCTAATATTATAGTGCTACAAATATATTATTTGCACATTTGTACACTATATGGTATAGTACGTATTGTAGTGTAGTATATATATATATGTACTATGAGAGTTATAATATATTATATTGTATAGGACGTATATAGAATATAATATATGTTGTACGCTATATTGCATATATATTGCACATAACCATACAAATGTGCTTTAATTGCCGAAGTATTTTAAGTACTGATGTGGTTTTGATTGCAAAAATATATGCTCCTCTTGCTTTGTATAATTCAAAGAAAATTGAATGCTATGAAAACTTTATCTAATTGTGGTAAAATACCGTTAAAACATTTTTTATGGTAATTCGCAAGTCTTTAAAACATATTTTTCTTTTGAAAGTAAACAATGTTGCGTGATTACATATACATTAGCTAATTTATGCCACGTAATTATTTGTTCTCTTTTTTGCTGTGCAACAAATTAAAACTAATCATCTTCGTCAGTTGTAAGCTTTTCCCAATCATTTGAAACAGATATGCGTTTTCAAACCAATTACTGTTTGTAAAGATACTCACAAGCACGAGTTTGTGTCTGTTTTTATTCATGTTTTAAAAAAGGGTTGAGATGCAACTGTAGATGCGAGTTTGTAGCTGTCACAAAAACTATTTTTTTTCACTTTATTTTAATTAAAAATGGACAAACAAGAGTTTCTGCAAAGTAGGAACAGTGAGAAGAAAGTAATTGCAAACAGATGCTAGTGAAACTTTTTCCAATTAAAGGACTTAATTAAGAAATCTTTCATCCAAGCCTGTTTTGTGCATGTTTTAATGTTCATCAGTTTCGTAACAGTAGTTTTGAAAAATTATTTTGGTTTTAAAAACTAATATGAATTAAAATTCTAACTAGATTAATCATAATATAATTTAAAAATTTCGAAATGGACAACACTATTTAATATGAAGGGTCTTGATTAATTAGAATAATATAACTGGAAGTATCTTTTTCACTTGTTCAAAAATGCTCAGAATTTCCTACAATTTCAGAATTTTTCTTGTAAATAAAAAATAAGACATTTTTTTTTGTATCAGATAATAGACCCGAATTATAGGTGAAAAATATTCGTTTTTATTTTTACGAGTTAATTTGTAAATATTTCATTATATAATATGATAAAAAAACATTACGAACGCAAAAAAAAAAAAAAAAAAAAAAATATGAGATTAAAACAAGAAATTTGTTTTTAATATATGCATCAGCATCAGTGGCGAAGCAGCCCCATGGTGGCTCAAGGCCATCTGCATTTCGAGGTAGGAGATGTTTTCTTTTTGCTGGGTAGAGTTGTTAGCCCTACGTCTAACAATTAGATAAGACAGTTTACAATACAGATATCACAGTTTAAAGTAGATTCCGAAACCCTGCAAACAGCCATGGACACTGCCGGGACTCCAACCCGAAACTTGTGGCGCCAGAGCGCTAGTCACTAGGCCTTGAGGCCCTTACAGATGCATCTATATCATAATTAATATTCAGGTAAAATACCTTAATACTTGATTATGCTTAAATATGTTATATTAATAAAAAATAAGATTTATATCCAATTCCTTTTTGGTTACATTAAATTTTTGACTTGCAAACATAAAATTAAAAACTAAAATATATAATAGTAAACATCTTATCCCTTTTTGCTAAAAATAATTTTTTAGAAAAAAAATATGTTTATAATGTTAAATAATTTATTTTATTAAACAGCAAACTGCGTAAGAAAAAAAAAACTTTATCACGATTATTGTCAATACTGTTTCTCTGGATAAAATGTTTAAATACTTATAATTTAGCCATTTATTTTCAGTATTGTAATGAATTGTAGTCCATTAATTGCTTTAACATGCCAGTTACATGAAAAAGTCGCCACATAATCGAATTTTTTAACTGCATCTCGGTTTTTTTTCTGATCTTTCGAAATATATTCTATGGTAAGAATTAACTTTGAAGCACATTTAATGTTTTATATCATATATTTTTACATCTTTTCAACAAATGTGTTAAGTAAAACTACATAATCATAAAGCTTACCAAGTTGAAATACATTTTCTTTGATTAAATAGAAAGCTAATTTATTTAAACATAGCAAGTAGTCTAAATTCAAATTGCTGATTTATTAAAACATGGTTTGGTTTGGTTGTGGTTTTGTCGCTCTACGGTCACCTTGTGCACACTTTGGATTAAACAGACCGGGACTTACAGTTTAACGTGGATTCCGAACCACTCACAAACATCCATGCCACCACCAGGATTCCAACCTGAAGCCTGGGATACCAAAGGCCAGAGCGCTAGCCACTTGGCCACTAAGCCGCTTTATTAAAACATGAGATTATTATCGAAAATGGATGGATTCTAATGCAGAATATATCGTAGAAACTTCATAAATACCGTTACAGTTTATAGAATTAAATGTAATTAAAAAACCATTGAAAAAGAAACTGCTTCATTCCTGTAAAAGATGTCTCAGCACTACATTTAGCGACGATTTGGAATTACATAATAATTAAGTTCGAAAATGCTCTCCTGTCGCGATAGTGTACTGGAGAACACTAGAAAAGGAGTACAGGTAGTGTACAGGAAAGGGTACAAAAAACATTAGTAAAGAAAGGACACCACGAAAGAATATATCTGCTTCTTCTTCATTAGGCAGCTTAATTGCCAATTGGCTAGCTCTCTGACCTTTGGTACCACAGGCTTCAGGTTTGAATCATTGACTGTGGCATGGATGTTTGTGAGTGGATCGGAATCCCGTTAAACTGCAAGTCCCTGTCTAAATAACCTAAAATGTGCACAAAATGACCATAGAGTGACAAACCAAGCAAAATCTTCTTCATTGGCGCAAGAGAACCATGGTGGTCCAAGGGAGTCTGCCATCTGGCAGATTTCAAGGCAGGAGAAGATAGAGGGGTAAGAGGTAGGGTTGTCAGCTGCAGCCGTAGATCGGGACTTAGGGTTTAAAGTGGATTCCGAACCACTACAAACATCCATGGCAGCGCGAGACTCGAATCCGGGAACCGAAATCTGTGGCACCAAGTGCCATAGCACTAGTCATTTGGCCATCAGACCCCGAAATAATATATGCAGTTTATTAATCAAGTAACATAGGCAACACTAACAAAAGTGAACTACCGATGTTATGTAGCTTGACATATAAACCATCAGATGCTGAAGTGGGACGTCTCTGCATATTGCGATATAGTTTGTGTAATGTAACTTGGATTGTCCTGTTTCAGCCCTAGTAATTTCTTCTATAGAACTCTACTCGTTCGCTCACGAACCATAATGGTTCTATGGAAAGAACTCCTCTCAGACAGCCGCAAACGCAAACATCTAAAGAGGCTATTTTTGGGAGTGCACATCATTGAATATCGTTGCACGTACACGAGGCCAGCTCATTGCACTTCGCATCCCCATACGCTTAATATACATCTGCTAGTTTCCCCATTCGTATAATCCTACTACCCTTACATCATTGCCTAAAAAGAACAGTTTCTGCAAGAACACCCATGAATCCAGCATTGCTGATTTCCACTAGTCTAGGTGTACCCTACCTCTTCTACACGGAATATCAAAATATTTTTTAAGATTAACATATATATATATATATAGCAATATTTTTTAGATTGAATTTAAGCCCAACTCGTGGCTCAGTGGCTACGAGTTGGCACAAATCCATATGGGATTACAGGAATTAAATCTTAGTAAGTTAATCAATGGAAACTAAAATTTAAATATTAAAAATGCATAACAAATTACAAAAATTAGTTTTTAGAAATATTATAAATAAGCAAATTGTTAGCCTGATTCGTTGCTCAGTGGCAACGAGCGCCGCTGGTGAGCGTCAGGGCTGAGGTTCAGTCCATTGGCAGCTTTGTTGTAGACACTGTTTTAAAAAACGAGGAGACTCGATAGCGTTTCTGATGGTCAGCATCTTGCTTCGTAAGTCGGATTACATGGTGAAAGTTTCCCGATTTTTCTCTCATACGATACACAAATGCGGGGTATTTCCTCCTCAAAGTCCTCCGAAAAGCACTGCTCTCTTTTTCAGCGACACGGAACCAAATCAGATTACTACCTACATGGTCTCCATCACAACAGAAGACTGCCCGCTTCCCTCCATCCATGAGTTGATTACTCATGGGATGACCGACCCATTAGCACAATTAACGGATTAAACACAACATTAACGGATTTAATTTATTTTTTTTCTATTGAGAAATATCTTTGGTTTATTTACAAAATTTGAAGTTCCGTTTTCGAACTAAAAATATATATACAAATAAACCCCTTTAATTATGACATCAAATTTAAAAATATTTAAAATTATTAAAATAACATTTTTAGAAAATCGGAATTTGCATATAGAACAGGTATTCAGATACCAAAGAACTTTAAATATTCCAGAAATCCAGGAACCTCGCTTTGCATATTTTAAAACCTGAATACATCAGAAATGATTTATTTCAAATTAAATACATGTGGTTATCCTTACCGAGTTAAAATTTCATTGATCAAACAGGAAATGTAATTAATCCATCCTAGAAATGTGATAGGAATTCAAACATGTGCTTAATTTCAATTTAAAACGTCGGATATAAATGATGTCTTTGGGGTGTTCCATATTACAGTTAAATTTTCATACTGTTATCTTTTTGAATATTATGTGCATAATTTCAATGACGATAAACTTCAGTTAAATTCTGTAGGATACATTTATGAATGTAGTTACATTCTGTTATTAATAGAATGTAGTTTTAAAAATATCACAATTATGTAGTTTTAAAAATATCCTAATGTATTAAAAATATTTCAATTTTAACCGTAATCTGTATCATACATTACGGAGGACACTGAAATTTGTATCATACATTGCTAAAACGATTTATGTATTAAAAAATGTTCAAAATCAATTAAATTTGTATATTTTGTCGATTTTCTCGAAAATCACTAAAGGAAAAAATTGCAGATCTTTAGTTCGAACACTTAAGCACGTAACGTTGTGTGGGTGGTACTTAAAATGGAAATCACTTTAGAAACGCACTTGAGATTTTCTTTTTCACTCAGATATCATGACGAACTTGCTATAGCAACACTTTTGTACCATTTGATGAATTTTAAAAAACTGAGCCGTATATTAATGGAAGATCGATAGTAGAGGTTTGGTTTGTCGCTCTACTGTCGTTTTAAGCACACTTTAGGCTAACTATACCGGATCTACAGTCTAACGTGGATTCCGAACCACTAACGATTGAGAGTAGAAGCAATCTCAAATACAATTTGCTAGATACATAAAGTGAAAACCGAGGAAAGTCACCAAAGGTCCCCGATGACATTTTTTTCAGTATCGAAAGGCGTAATAGGAGTTTAATAGCATCTTATCTCTTTCGTGACTCTCATAGGGCCACAGAAACTCGTGTTTTAAGTGTTATTGTTTCAGCGCGAGATGACTAGTTTTCTGATATACCTGTTTGCTTTTGTGTACTGGAAAACTTGTTCATCTGAGGAAAGGCATCAAAGATCCATGATGACATTTTTTGCCACAATACCAGGAGAGTCCTGTTTGCTGATATACCTGTCGTTTGCTTCTGCGTACTGGAGAACTTGTTTAACTGACGAAAGGCATCAAAGATCCACGATGGTATTTTTTTCAATTTAGTAAGGCATAATAGAAGTTTAATAACTACTTATTTCTTCCTTAACTGTCATAGGCCCACTGAAACTCGAGTTTTAAGTGTTACTGTGTCCACTCTTTAGCAGAGAGCATAAACATTGAACCAGAGATCAATGAAGGACTGTTCTATTCAGCTAGGAATAGCGGTTCAGTGCAACCGATTATTAACAATGTATGTTCATTTGGAGAGAACCTAGACTCACTGGAAACAGACTCACTACCTGTTTCTTATCTTCCGAAAGAAAAACACTGTGACTGAGGAGATATGAAGGTGTGGTCAAGTATTGTGTTGAATGCATATAGAGGTCTTCATGGCTTTATCAGAGGTTTTGCGACTGCTACGAAATATAGGGGTGAGATCTTCCCTATGTTCAAAGACGATAGAGGTTTTAAGATTCGTTCTATCGAGGTGAAGTTTGTTCACAATATTCATATTTTTAATGTACCAAAATTCTCATCTTCAAAACGTTTATCTGATCTTTGAATTTCTAGAAAAATTAAGGTAATCACCGTAAGGGTTGGACATTTAGATCTTCAGACCTAAACCCTATTGAACATGTTTGGAACGCTTTCATGCTATAACTTAGTAAACCGTCTTCTATATTCAACAGTCGCCAATGACCTAAAAACCCTACTACTAGATAGAGAAATTCTAACATTCCCAAAGACTTTTAAGCTACCTGATTTCCAGTATGAATTAATATAAACTGTATAAATATAAGAGTAAACCATAACGCCTATTAACCTATTTCTATGTTCGATTTTGTAATCTCTGTTTTAGAACTTCCAGTCGCTGACGATTCTTATGCACTATCATTCCTATACATCATAACTGTTGCTAATAATATTTGATAAAAGTTTTAATTGATGCTTTTTTTTTGTTGAACACTAGTAGGCCTCTTGCTCCACTTCATGAAAGGAACAAGTTTGCTGATAGGCACTGAAGGTAAGATAACTATTGCCTTCCAGAAATGAACTGTCGCACGTTTGTGTGTCGCATGAGAGAAAAAATAGAAAATTCCCGGCAGGCATCCGGGCCATCCATACGAGACTCTTTACGTACTTCGACAAAAACTTCAACAAGATTCTTAGTTTCTGAACGCAGTGACTGCAACGCAAGCTGCCATAAAATTCACACTCGAGTTATCGAGCACTGTATCTGTGCACGATAAATCACATTTGTCATTATATTGCCATGTTAACGAATTGAATTGATTTTTTCTTTTGCGAAAATTGTCCAACCACTTAAAAATAAATAATTTTTTTTGTTAATATATGAAGTTCACAATAGTCATAATAAATACTAATAAATTAATCTCATTGCGTATTGCTAAACAGAAGGACAACACTTATGAATATGTAAATTTCATTTTCTAAGCAAATTGTAATCTTCCTTCTTAAAACATGCTTTGAGACTAATTACTGTTATCTTGATTTTTCCGCAGTGGTTGTTCAACAACCTGCATGCCCTCGGCTTCACAAAGCATGCTTCACCATGCAATCGATCTGCGATAATTTGGAGAGACTGAAGCACATGGTACTTGTCCAACAGAAAGGTTTTCTCCTATGGTGCACATTTTTATCGATGTTATCTTTGTCCTGCATCAAGGTAATTGGCTTCACTGCTATCTATGCTTACATCGTGGCATAAGATGCTTTGTCTACCAATCGCTTCTCAAAAGCATGGATTCAAAGGGTGATTTAGTCTTCTGAATTGGAAAGCCATTTTATTGAATGGAATTAATTGGACATTGTTTTAAGACATTCCTACATATTATTGATATTTTAAGTAGGTATAATAAAATATTTTTAATTGAATGGTATTAATTTAATTTCGAATGGCGAGTTTTCTGACCTAAGGTCATTTACAACTAGAACAAATGTGTAGATGATTCAGCATTACACAGAGTGACTCACTGAATGTTTGCTACAAAGCCAATTCAGTTTTGGACAAATACCACCAGGGATGGCGTCTTCAGTTCCTTCTGGCTCTACTAATGTTTGGTACCACAGACAATCAAGTTCGAATCCTGACTGTGGCATGGATGTTTGTGAGTGGTTCGGAATCCATGTTAAGCTGTAGGTCCCCGTCTAATACGCCCAAAATGTACACAAAATGACAGTAGAGCGACAAATAAAAGCAAAGAAAAACTCTACCAATGGAAGGAAATAATATCTACGGAAGGACCTACAAATGTATCGTGGCAGCGTGTAAAACAAATTTGTAGCAGAATCAGCTTTACCCAGAGTGACTCACTGAATGTTTGCTACAAAGCCCTTACATTGTGCCAATTCAGTTTTGGACAAACACCACAAGGGATAGCATCTTCAGTTCATTCTCACTCTACCAATGTTTGGTACCACAGGCTTTAGTTTCAAATTCTGGCAGCGGCATGGATGTTTGTCGGTGGTTCGGAATCCACGCTAAACTGTAGGTCCCGGTCTAATTATCCCTAAGTGTACACAAAATGACAGTAGAGCGACAAATCAAGCAAATCAAAAAAACTTTACCAATGGAAGGACATAATATCTACGGAAGCACTATGAATGCATCATGGCCCTATCTGATATAAACAGAGAAATTTTCACTTCGGTTGCGTTTAATAGGCTTTGAACCGAGATCTATCAATATGATGCATTAAATTATTTAAATTTAAGTTATTCGCAATTCCGTTGAAATATATCTAAATTCATGTTAGTTTTTATGTTAATGCAACAAGAATTATAATTACAAGTACGAATCCTGGTAATAAATGCAATAAGTAGATGTAAAACTGTACATATTTTTTATGTTGTTGCTTGCTGTTTTTGTTAATATGCATGGGCGAGTCTTGTGTTTCATATTTACATATTTCACTAACAGACATACCGACTGGCGATGAAGGAATGATATCGTCCTCCTCCACCGTATTTGCTTGTGATACGGGGTCAAAACCCAGAAAATTTATACCATCGATTTCGATTGTCAATGCAACACGAATTACATATGCTTTTACAATTCCACCTGTTTCTGAAATCAGTGATGGACATTATTAGTATATTTCAACCTATGCATTTCTGCATAGGCTGGAAGTTGAATCCGTCCACGAATGTATAATTATATGTCTTTAAATGTGTTGTCTGTAGTTAATTTAGTTTATGTGGTGTTTAAATAAAGTTCTAAAATGATTTCTCAAACCTGTGTCACATGTCTCAGCGCAATCACACTCAGGTACAATATAGAGTTCCTCCAACCCACAATACTACACTTGAAAATTTTTTTTTATTAACTCCCTTTTTCAATTATCTATTGTATTACTTTGGTCCAACTTCGTTTAATAAAAGATTTTATTAATCTTTTTATAAAAAATTAAATGTAAGGGAAGCAATAATAAGACGAAACTAAGACCAACTTATTAAATATCTTTCTTTCAAATTACATTAAATTTTCGAGAAACGTCTTCGTTAGAATTTCCTTCTTTTTTTAATTTTCTTTTATTTTATAAAGGTACTTCAAATTATTATTACATAAATAAAGCTGAACTCTGAAAACTTACTCATAAACTTATTCTCACAAAACTCAAAACTTACTCATAAACTTACTCTCACAAAACTCAAAACTGACAAACGCACAACTTACACTCACAAAACTTGCAATCCTACAACTTACATTCACAAATCTCAAATCACTTAAATCACAAACACTTACAAAACTTACGCAAAGCTCTGAAAACTTACAATCTCACAATTTACACTCACAAAACTTACAATCCCCCAACTTACAGTCACAAAACTTATACTTACAAAATTTACAATCCTACAACTTACACCTATGAAACCTAAACTGAGCTAGGAAACTTACACTCCACTCACGTAGTCCTCTAAGAAACTTAATTAAATCACAAGTGGCCAGGATTCGATTTCTTTCAAGGTAACGATTTCGCCAAAAAGGCCAATAAAGCGTGAATATCACGCTTTGAAAGTTCTTTCCGATAATAAAAGTTCTCGGCTATCATATAGAGACAGCTTGGTAGTGTGTCTTTCACCTTCAAGTTTGACACTGTTCAGAATAAACAACTTCGACTCGAAATATTAATGAAGAAAATGTATGATTACTAAAAATATTAGAATTATATAGGATGATATATAAAAAGAAATTTCATAAATAAATAGATTCTTATTTCACACTTTAAATAAAAGAAATCCGTATGGGAAAACATGAGCTAAATCTTGGTAAATCAATCCGTTGAAACTAAAATTTAAAAATTAAAAATGCATAAAATTTTACAAAAATTAGTTTTCAGAAATATTATAAATAAAGAAACCGATGGTCCGACTCGTGCCCGCTGGTGAGCATAAGGCTGAGACTCAATGCGCTGGCAACTTTGTTGCAGACATTGCTTTAAAAAAAACGTAGAGACTCGATGTCTTTTGGTATGTTCAGCATCTTGCCTCGTCAGTCGGACTACCTGGTGGGAGTTTTCCGGGTTTCTCCCATTTTTTTTACTATTGTTTTCCGTAAAAGAATGATTGATCTTTCTAACTAATCTTTTTTTTTTTTTTATTATTCATTAGCTCTTTTAAGCTATTTCATTATGAAAACCTCTGCGAATGAGTTTAGAAGAGGAAATCATATTATTACTCATTACGCGTTTTTTTATTTTATTTTATTTTTTTAAGAATATTAAACAAATACTGATGAAAAAAGGCGATTCTTGAAATGATAATTTAAAAGTGCAATTTCACAGTGAAAAGATACAGTTGTTATTTAACTAAAAAATAATTAATGAGTCTTTTCAGTAATTATTAGCTACGACCCAAATAAAAAAAGCCACGAATTCATAAAAAAAAAATTCATTCTCCATAATGAAGTCCTTAAATAAAAAAAAATATTAACTCACACACACAAAGAAATATTCATCACTTTATATTAAATTTACTACATATGTCTCTGTAAAGTGTCTGTTCAAAAGTTGCTTTTGAATGAAAAATATCATCAATAATTTAACATCTCCACACCACAAATATAGATCCAAGTCTTTTATCTTACACAAGCAAATGAGCCTTACTTTGCAATTTGCTCTGTTCGGCAAAATAATGAATATTTCCCTCCATTTCAATTAGAAGCCAATTTGGCGAATTTAAATTATGGAAGCAATTAATACTTTCAGTAAGTAATTGCTGCCTTCGCCCGCATTCGTTTTTCTCAACAGAACACTGCCCGGAATTGAGAATTGATTTTGGCTTCCTTATGTTAAAGCTACGGAAGAATCGCTATTAGAAATAGAATCGGAGAATTTTTTTTCTTCTTTTCGTTAATTTAAATATTGAAGAAATTTTGTTCAAATAAAAAATCATAACTTGTCTATGTTACTTAAATAAATATTTTTGAAATCAATAAACTAAATTTTTTTTAAATAATTGTCATGAAATATATAAAAGACAATTTTTTTTAATTCAAATTGAATTTGATTATGTTTCAGATTTTTAATTTTAATTATTTTCGATAAATTAATAAACTTGTATTTTAATAAAAGAAATATTGATAGCTTTTAAAACTAAGAAAAAACAATACTTCCTTATTTATCAATTGAAATGCGACAAAATACAACAAAACATTAAATAAAATCAAATGCCTTGAACAATGTTTCAGCTACATATAATTGTGAAGATTCAGATTGTATGAAAATTATTAAATAATTTATATTAAATTATTATACAAAAGAATTACGAATAGGAAACTATATCTTACTCGTTAAAATTTTTTTTATTTTATTTATTATATTATTTACTTTATTTTATTTATTATATTATTTACTTTATTTTATTTATTATATTATTTAGTTTATTATATTATTTTATATATTGTGGTCGAATGACTAGTACTCTGTCGCTCGGTGCCACAAGTTTTGGCATTGAATCCCGGCTGGTGCCATGGATGTTTGTAGTGGTTCGGAATTCCCTTTAAAACTGAATATGGCTGTTGAGCGTTGGGCTAACAACCCTACCCCGTAAAAAAGAAAACATCTCTCATCTTGACATCTTCCAGTAGGCAGACTGACTTGGCCCACCATGGAGCTGTTGCGCCAATGATGATGATAATGATTATATATTATATTATTATTTAATATATCATACCATTTTATTTTTATTATATTACATTATATATTATTTTTATTTTATTTTATTAAGCAAATACTCATGAAAAAGTCGATTCTCGAAATGATAATTTAAAAGTGCAATTTTACAGTGCATAGTTATATTTTTTATTAAACTAAAAAATAATTAATGAGTCTTTTTAGTAATTATTAGCTACGCGCCATGCAAAAAAGAAACGAATTTATGAAAAAAAAAATTCATCTTCCATCTTGAAATTCTTAAGTAAAAAAAATATATATATTAATTCCCCTCCCACAAAAAAATATTTTTGCTTTTATATCAAATTTACTACATATGTCTTCATAAAGTGTCTGTTCAAAAGTTGCATTTGAGTGAAAAATATCATCCATAATTTAACATCTCCACGACAAACATAAATCCAAGTCTTTCATCTTACACAAGCAAATGAGCTCAGCTTTGCAATTGATTCTGTTCAAACTAACGAATATTTCCATCCATTTCAATTAAAAGCCAATTTACCGAATTTAAATTATGGAAGCAATTAATATTTTCGGTAAGTAATTGCTAGCTTCGCCCGCGTTCATTTTTCTCAACAGAACACTGCCCGGAATTCAGAAGTGATTTCGACTTCCTTATGCGAAAGAATCGATATTATAAATAGGGTCAGAGTATTATTTTTTCATTGTAAATTTTAATATTGAAGAAATTTTTTCCAAATAAAAAATCATAACTTGTATATTTTACTTAAATAAATATTTTTCAAATCAATTAGCTAAATATTTTTTTTTAAATAATTGTCATACAAAATATAAATTATAATTTTTAAAAAATTCAAATGGAACTTGGTTATGTTTGTGAACTTTAATTTTAATTAATTGATTTTTTCTACAGACTATAAACTTACGTAAAAAAAATATTGATATCTTTTAAAACTAAAAAAAAACAATACTTCATTATTTATTAATTGAAATGCAAAAGAATACAACAAAACTTTAAAGAAAATCAAATGCCTTGAACAATGCCAAGTTTCAGCTACATATAATTATGAAGATTCAGAATGCATGAAAATTATTAAATTATTTATGTTTTTATTATTATGATTGTATTAAATTATTATTATGAATTAAATAATAACATTGTTGTAAATTATATAATATAATATTAAAAATATTATTGTATTAATATTATAATTATTATTATTGTAATAATATAATGTAAATATAAAATAATTTTATTATTATTGTTATTATTATTATGAATGTATTAAATTATTTCTAAACGGCAATTTTTAAAATTCATTAATATTTTTTCGTCTACAAAAATTACCAAATTAAAATATCTCATGTTGTTTACTGAAGTTAAAAAATATCTCATGTTGAAAGAAAAAAACATTCATATGTTTTAAGTAAAAAATTCACTGCATATCAATCAAAATTATAATAATACATAGTTTTTAATTTTACACTCACAAATTATAGAAAATATTTGGTACATACGTAAACATACTTAATTGTTTGTAATGATTTAAAATCATGCATTTTTCACATCAATTTAAGAATGAAATCTAGCCAATACATACGATTAAAAAAATTATTAAAAAAAGGATTGGTAAGTTTAGTATACACCATCCAAAATGCAACACTGGGAAGATTAAGAAATAGGTGCTTCCTCGTTATTACAGCCCAAAAATCTTCGCCTTTATAAAATAATCATCATGTAAGACTATAGCCAAAAATAGCCAAATATCGTAAATGCAACAGCAGTGGGCATACCAGTTCCAAGATAAATTAATTAAAAAAACTCCTTATGTTAATTAATGGGTCTGATGGCCGAGTGGCTAACGCTCTGGCTTTCGATACCACTGGTTCGGTTCGAGTCCCGGTGATGCCATGGATGTTTGTAGTGGTTTGAAATCCTCTTTAAACCGTAGGTCCCGGTCTAGCATGATCACAGAGTGTTGCGGGGGCATTCTTATTCCGCGTCCGTAGCTTATCTTCGAGCTACACGCACCCCCTGGGTAGTGCTGAGTAAGTAACGTCTATGCATCCATTGCTTATGGTATAAAAGACAACTGACTAAGTATTTGACAGCTGCGTTGTTTAATTAAAAGATAGAAAAATAATGACTTTTGCTGCACGATTATTTTTATTTGCTTAAAATTAAAAAATATAAAAAGTTATTTATTTAAAAAATATTGCCACAAAGAGAATTTTGAAGATTAAGCAAACATTGCTCTTATATATAAAGGATTGTCAGGGTACAATCAGGAAGAAATATCGTTATTAAAGCTGTATTATGCAAAAAAGATAAAACAAAAGTATGAAATTACGATTATGACTGGTCGAACTGGAAAAAAAGTCGTCATTCGACCTTTAAGATTCAAATTTTTTTACACATATACGCAACGAATTGAGAAAGCTGTGAAAGTATTTTTTGAAATGTTAGCTCATTTTATTTCCACAAGCCAACAATATTCATATGCTGGGACTGCAATTTGTTCTTAAAATGCGATTCGTTGACTGAAAATATATTAAGCATGTTCAATGGTGACAAATCTGGCGAACAGGTAAGCCATGAATACATGTGAAATGATGGATACTATGCTACAGTTGCTACTCTTAGTAATGGTCGATGTTATAAATGGGTGTATAAAATGTCTCGGCATCGAGAATAGATGGCAGATGAGAATTTTTCAGAGTATTTTCACAAATAACGCCCGTAAATGAGGTTTTGTTTTAGTTCGTCGCTCTACGGTCATTTTGTGCATACTCTGGGCTAATTACATCGGGACCTACAGTTTAACTGGGATTCCGAACCACTAACAAACACTCATGTCACCGCTAGGATTCGAACCTGAAGCCTGTGGTACCAACGGCCAGAGAACTAGCTAATTAACCATCAGGCCATGCTATAAATGAGGAGTAATTTCCCTAAAAATCTGCTCCTAAATTCATAATATTCTATATCCTCCCCACATATTTTTATGGTATATTATTTAGAATACAAATTCCTGCTATAAAAAAGTAAAGAAACTATTAATTTAAAGTTAATATTATGAAATAATAAGTACCTAAGCTTCAATACATAAGATTAAAAAAAATTTCTAACTATCAGTAAAAATGAAACATCAAATTTGATACTTAAATCTCTTTTCATTTTTATATTATATATAATATTTTTTTAAGTTCAAGATTTTTATTAAAAACATATTTATAGATGAAAAATAAGTTATTTATAGATTATTAATAATAAATAACTAGTTCAGTTATAATCTTATCAATTAGTTAATCAGTTGATAATTTAAATAGCCAACACCTAATAAAATGTAAATCAAATTATTGATTTGGAATTAATGCTATTAAAGGTATAAAAAAGATAAATAATGAGAATAAAACATTAATCTGCAGTGCATTTTTTAATTATTTTTACGTTTTATCAATTTTTTTTATTTATTATTTATTTATTATTGTTATTATTTATTTTTTTTTTTTGGAATACAAGTTCCTGCCATAAAAAAGTAAAGAAAATATTTATTTGAGGCTAATATTATGAAGCAATAAGTATCTAATCTTTAATATATAAGACTAAAATATTTTTGAACGATTAGTAAAGAAGATAGATCAAAATTTGGTACTTCAATCCCTTTTAATTTTTGTATTATATATTTTTTAAGCTCAATTTTTTTTTTTAAATACCTAATAAAACATGAAGTAAAACATTTCTGCAGTATTAATAATAAATAACTAGGTAATTTATAATCTTATCATATAGTTAATCAATCGATATTCTAATTATCCTACACGAATAAAATCTAAATCAAATTATCGACTTGGAATTAATGTTATTAAAGGCATTAAACAAGATAAATAACGCGAATCAAGCATTAATCTGCAGTGTGTTACGTTTTATCGATTTTCTAATTCTCTTCACTCAAGAGAAAAAAAGAACATAATACTTGAAAAACGGATGCTTCCCGGACTTTATAATCCGCTTAATAGCCTAGACTATCTAATATCGATTGCTAATGAAGCAAAAAGAAAAGCTTTCGCTTTGATGGTCATTTTAAAACGCTTGCAAAACTAGCTTTCAAAAATATTCTTTATAGCAAAACGATTTAATACTATATATAAAAATGAAATATAGTTTTATTTTAGAATGATTCACAAAATTATCCGAATATACTTGGATTTTCTCTCACAAGAGAATCAATACAAATGCTAGAAGTTTTAGGATATTGGACATTCATAATATTAATGTTGTTGCTGTTGTTATCATAACATAAGTAAACATATTTCCCCAAAGAATAAAAAGATATAAATTCAATCTTTTGTTGTTGTTTCTAATCCTCAGTGCCTGCAATGGGGCAAGGACATAGCATGAGTAACCCCCATTCCCGCCATCGCATGAGTAGATGGAGGTTTGGTTTGTCGCTCTACGGTCATCTTGTGCGCACGAGGGCTAAGCAGACCGGGACCTACAGTTTAAAATGGATTCCGAACCACTAACAAACATCCATGCCACATAGTTTCAAAAGTAGACATAGACAAAGTAGACATAGTTCCAAAATACGAAGAGATTCGATACCATTTATGTGATGTTCAGCTTCTTGCCTCGTTAGACAGACTACCTAGTGGGAGTTTTCCGGGAATTCTTCCATACGATATGCAAATGCGGCGTAGTTATCCTCTAAAAGTCCTTCCGGAAGGCACTGCCCTCCTTGTTCAGAGGCACAGAGCCAAATCAGATTTCTACCTACATCTGCTCCATCACAACAGAAGCTTTCCCCTTTCCCTCCATCCATGAGTAGATTACTCATGGAATGTCATTCCTGCAGAATGCCATTCCCCACACGGGTTCTTGGACCTGTTCTAGGTGTTGCTGTCTACCAAGTGGGATAGGACAAAAAAAAAAGGCTACTGGATTTATCGCGCACATTCCACTCTTTAGATACGGACACACTCAATTCAGCATCGTTTTACAAGTCTTGAACTCATATCTTTTTGTTCGAAAACCAAACGAACTATCCATCAAGTTATTCCGGCCTTTCTTGTAATATAAAAAAACATAAATATGTTTTTTTACCTAATTAGTTTAAATTTAGTAACCACAATATAAAATTCATTACTAATATTATTAGATAAATTACTCCATACCTTATTTCCCTCCTACTATTCCATTGTAGCAATACTTTTAATACAATTTCTAATTCGTTTATATGAAATCTGGTCGAATTCTGAACGAAAAGTATAAATAAATTATAAAAATGCAATAAAATACATACGCTTTAACTCCACAATTATCCAATCCATACGTCCCCACTTGAAATTGAAATGAAATATCGCCAAAATTTCAATTCTTGCACCACCGAACAAAACTTCGTCTTACGCTTGCATTTCCAACGCCAAACTCTTCCCATCAAATCAATATCACATCATCTTTGAGATTTTCACCTCTAATTCCGAAAGGCAGACATGTCAGGAGCCAGAAACAAAGAAGGGTTTTCACATGCGTAGAAAAAAACAAAACATTTGCAGGCGGGAATTTCAATTTTCTATTTATGCATAGAAATTCGAATATGGGGTGTTCGATTTAGAACACAGGTTTCCAATATTTTGATGGCATCGTGCACATATCGCTACTGTTTTTGTCAGAGAATAGGCAATATGTTTTTGGCAGCAAATTGACAGATGTGTGTGGGTTGTTGAGTTATTGAATGGCCTTGTTTTGAATGTGTCATATGTAGATTTACGAAAGCATACTCTGACAGGTTGTTCGCAATGAAATTGAAAAGCATTAGATTTCTAGCAAATTTCTAAATTTTTAAGATTAATTTATTTAAAATTATTACTGATTTAAAAATTTATCTCGGATATAACACAGCGCATTTAACAATAGTAAAATCAATCTTGTGAATCAATCTGAATCAATGTGAATAGTAAATATCGTGTATTCCAAAAATGTGGAATAAAAAAATATAAATATTAATATAGTGTAATATAAATATATAATATAAATAAACATTAATAAATGAAAACGAATGTGAATGTAATATAAATATGTATAATAGTATTTTATAGTATTAATGTATAATAGTATTTTAAATAGAAATAGGAATTAATTAATATATAATAGTATTTTAAATATAAATATGAATATATTAATATATAATATTATTTTAAATATAAATATGAATATATTAATATATAATAGTATTTTAAATATAAATATGAATATATAAAATAAATATAGTGTATTCCAAAAATGTGGCATACACTATATTTAGTGTATTTCACATTTTTAGCTAAGAAATTTTTGAAAAAATTGGATAATATTCAAAAAAAAATTTATTTGAAAAAATTTAATATGAATTCCTTTGGATTGGTTTTGTATTGGATTAATTGGAAAAATTGGAAAATATTTAAAAAAATCCATTTGAAAAAATGGATTTGAATTGGATTCCTTTGAAAAATTGGATTCATTTGGAAAAGTTGGATAATATTCAAAATAAAAAATATATATTTTAAATTTTTTCGTATTCTAAATCGAAAAAAATTTTTTAATCCATTTGTGAATTAATGTTCCCAATTCATTTTTTTTAAATTTGAATCTCAATTTTAAGCCAATTAAAAGACAATTATAAGTTGTAAAAGTTTAAACGCATTTTTAGCTGAACGGAATATGTATATTTAATCTTACAATTTTTGAAAGATTTGAATTTTGGTCTAAATTTATGTAAGCAAAACATAATTTCTCAAAAACAAATGTATATTATGCTATAGAATTTTATGCTCTGATATAACACACGTTTTAAAATTTAATTAATCAAAATTTTTAATAGCTTTATTAAATTGGAAGTTTTGCAGTTAAATAGCAAAGTATTCGAATTCTTGTAAATCACCAATTTTTTTAAAATAAATTAAATTAAAGTTTATAATAATTTAAATCATTTACATAATGTTTTATGGATTGGTTTGGCTTGTCGCTCTGCGGTCATTTTGCGCACACTTTGGGCTAGTTAGACCGGGACTTACAGTTTAACGTGGATTCCGAATCACACACAAACATCCATGCCACCACCAGGATTTGAACCTGAAGCCTGTGGTACCAAAGGCCAGAGCGCTAACCAATAGGCCAATCAGGCCGCCTACTTTTTTTATGGAAGAAAATTGTCAATGTTATAATATAGTGCTTTTAACAATGGCAAAATCCAATTTAATATTCATTTTGGGTGATGAAATTCCACATTTTGGGGATAGGACCAGATGGCCGAGTGACTAACTCCCTGTCGCTTACTGCCACAGATTTCAGTGCCAAACGAATAGATTTAATTGAAACTATAACAAAGCGACTCGCATCTAAAGTAAACTTCCGATTTACACAAATACGACAAGAATGTGGGACAGTTATCCCTTAATGTCTTCTTGGAGGAACTAAATCCTTCCTCTCCGTTTCATCTTGTTTGGGCAAAGTGGTATATGGGGTTCACTTGCAGTCAAATAGTTGTTCACTAAATTTTGTGAACTCTATAAAATGTTTTCACTGCACAAAAGTTCGGAATTAAAGCAGGAAGCTGGAGATATGTTTGCAGTTCATTTGTTTGTCCTTTGCTGTCTATATTATTAGCATTAATTAATTTAAAAAAGCATTAAGCATCAGTTAATTTAATAAAACTGCTTTTAAAGGTAATATGTCAGATTTTAAAAATGTATGTTTGAAAAAAATAATGAACGCAATTCAGGAAGATATGAATCGAAATTTACTGCATTTGGGACAAGAGAAAAAATTCAATTAAGTTTTTTTTTTTATTATTATTTTTTTTTAACTTTACAAAAATGTTTTATAACTTCTTGCTAAAATGACTGTAAGATGAAAAGATTGTTTATCAGAAATTGCATCATTAAAAATCATACGATTTAATCTATTTCAAGTTTCTCTAATATTAGTTGAAGCAATATTTAAAAAGTATATATTCAATGACATATCAAAATGATACTTAAAAATTATATATCAAATGATGTATCAAAATGTATGCCAAAGTGTTCGGCATTCAATGATCAAATAATATATCAAATAATATTTAAAAATTATATATCAAATCATATTTCAAAAAAATATAAGATCGAAGTGTTCATTCAAAAATAAATTATTGGTAATCAAAGATTATATGATTATATAAAAATAATTATAGCTTACATTTTTGTCTAAGTTTTAAATTTTGCTTATGAAATTTTTATATTATTTAATAAAATATTTACATTCTTAAGAATTATTTTATTACTAAAAAAAAAAAAAAAACTGAAATGTAAGAAAAAAAAATCAATATACCCCTGTCACCTTAAAATCCTGCAATTTATAAACTTTTATAAAAGCCTTGTGAACAAACAGACTCAAAACTTCCGGTGCTACAGTCCCTGGTTTTTGCTTAAAGACGCCATCCTTGCATGCCTCTGAAAACCACGTAACTCTCCGGTGCGATCAATACCTGCTTTGCATCGTTACCTCCCCGCTTCTCAAACTCTAATTCTGAATGACGGGCCCGTCACTAACGGAAGAAAACAAGGCCCGTCACGTGGCAAGAAGAAAACCAATCCGCAGACGGGGAATTGCGCTCTCTGCTATTCAGGAATCAGTGTGTGACTTATTCGTTACTCGTGATGCGTAATACCGATGACAGGTTCATGGATGTCTTTCATATTCGAGACATGTCACTAGGGTGAAAGAATGGAGTGTGTTTTGACGATTGCATGCTGTTGAATCATTCAAATAATTTAGGATTTGTTTTATTCTAATGTTTCTTGTGTGCGCTCGTTATACTTGATAATTCATTCATGGTGGAACAATAGTTCAACTAGGAGAAAAGCATTATGATTAGTTACTTAAAAAACTACACAATTACAACTATTACTAACGCTTATTACTAAGTAACATATGCGACTAAAATTACTTTACAAATAAATTTTACGTAAATAAGTTTGTCAAATTTTATTATATTATTGTATACTAAATATACAAGGGGAAGGGGGAGTGAATGGCCGAGTGGCTAGCGCTCTGGCGCTCGGTACCACAGGTTTCGGGTTCGAGTCCCGGCAAGGCCATGGACGTTTGTAGTGGTTCGGAATCCACTTTAAGCCGTAGGCCCCGATCTCATATGACTGATGAGTGTTGGGTGTAGAGCTGACAACCCTGCCCCGTAAAAAAAACATCTTTCGTCTCGAAATCTACCAGTATGTAGACTATCTTGGCCCACACTGGGCTGTGGAGCCAATGCTGCTGATGAAATATACAGGGTTATTATAATAAAGTTCCAATTTCAAAATGCTGTAAAAAAAAAGAACCACTCATCACAATGAGTTCAAATTTGAACTGAAGATACTTGAAGAAGGGGGAAACGGTATGGCATGAAAAAGGTTCCAAAGTGTATTAATAGATGGTGCTCTAAGTGGTATAAAGAAAGAGAATTCGGCTGCCAGTGATATTTTGAATCGAAATTACAACGTATTTAGCATGAGTTGCACATTAAACCAACTGTAGTTTCCTATGTGCTCGTTTTTGATGGAAAAAAATGACTTCCAAGTCATTCAAAAGTTGTGACAATGTTAATGGAAAGCCCATCCAGCAAGGCAAGGTCATAACAAATTGGATGGGAAAAATCGGTGGAATTTTTTTTGATGTCATACCGTTTTTCCCTTCTTCAAGTATTTTCAGTTTAAATTTGAACTCATTGCGACAAGTGGTTCTTTTTTTACAGCATTTTGAAAGTGGGACTTTAATTATAATCACCCTGTGTGTGTGTGTGTGTGTGTGTGTGTGTGTGTGTGTGTATATAAGGGCCTGAATGGCCGAGTGGCTGGCACTCTGTACCCCAGGTTTCGGGTTCAGTCCCGGCGGTACCATGGATGTGTGTATTGGTGAATCCACTTTAAACTGTAGGTCCCGGTCTAATAGGATCGTAGAGCGTTGCGGGGGCATTGTTACTCCGCGTCCGTGACTTAACTCCAAGTTACACTCGCCCCCTGGGTAATGCAAAATGAGTAACGTCTGTGCAGCGCTTGCCTTAAGGCATCTAAGACGTCCATGTCTAAGTGTTTGCCAGCTGCATTGGAAAATATATATATTGTTTTCATGTGTTTAAAATAGATTATAGTTGTTAATGAGCAGTGTTAGGAAAATGTTTGAAAAAAAAAATGTAAATAATTATTTTTATTTCTTCTAGTGGCTTTTCAATATCTTATGCCTCTGGAAGTCACTTTGACAACTTTGATGGTGAAATAGCGGTCATTTCTTTCGCCTTAGACAATGTAGAGCAGTGTAAAAAAAGAAAATATCGTCTTTTTTGTTGATTGCAGTTTTCAGTTTGTTTTTCCAATGTTGATTTGAAAAATTTGTTGATTTGAAAGTTGAATAATTGTTTATCAAAATTGCATTATTAAAAATCACACGATTTAATCTTATCCGTATTTCTCTAATGTTAGTTGAAGACATGTTTGCAAATGATTTAATTTATATTTTATGACTTATTAATATTCATTATATACTTACCTATCTTTTCAATTTACAGTTTGGATTACAATTACTGTTCTTTTTTTTAGTACTTTTATACCAATTTTATACTTGTTTAACTTTAAATGTCAATAATATTTTAAGATATCACCTTCTTTTTCTTCATTGGAGCAACAGCCCATGGTGGACCAGGGCTCTACTTACTGGCAGATTTCGAAAGAGATAACGTTTACTTTTTACAAGGTAGGTTTGTTAGTCATACGCCCAAGACTCTACAGTCATATTAGACTGTGACCTATGGTTTAAAGCGGATTCCGAACCTACAAATATCCATGACACAGCCGAGACTCGAACTCGATATCTGTAGCATCAAGGCCCAGAGCGCTAAAGATATCCCCTACTGTTTTAAATTCAAATGATTTTTTTAAATTTTAAAGAAAACTCTGGAATTTTTAAAATAAATTTTTAAGAAATTTATTAATATAAAACCAAAATTATATTTTAGATTTCAAACGAAAAACAATATTAAAATTATTTATTGCAACATTATCTAAATCCTTGACGAATTCAAAAGCGAAATTAAATTTTTACCATCTTATAAAATTTTAATTAGAAAAGCCCTTATTTTCACCAAACAAATATATCTTTCTGCTAGATTAAAACTACCATACGCGATGAAGATCTGACATAACTCGGCGGAAAAAAGTCCCATAATTTCTTAAACAAGCAAACTAGTCCAGCGCGAATGCAGAGAAGAATTAAAAAGTACGACTATCAAAAGGACTTCTCGCTTGGGTTCCCTTTCATTAAAGTTCACCCATAAGTAATTAGCCGAACAAAGCAGTCTCATTTGAAAACGAGAACGTCTCACGCATGCCGAAACCCTTTTCCGACCACACGGGACTTTCACGTGCAGTTGTCTTTTGCCATCTAGATTACTTTTGTTCTGAGTTAGTGACCGTATTTTGCAGAGAAAGAGCATAAATGTTACTCGAAAGAATTCATTTTTATTCGATGCTTATTCCCTAGTTATTACTTTCTTAAATCAATATTCTTTTTTTTTTATATATACCTTTTTCACAAAAGATTTACTCAGCATTTTATCAGTTTAAATTTGAAAGAACGGTCCCTTTTTTCAGATTCTCAAAAAGCCATCCAAATAATTAGCTTTGTTGAATATATATTGACACTTGGGATTCTGCAATGTCAAGAATTGTTGAGAACTTTCACCTTCAATGTCAAGAATTGTTGAGAACTTTCACCTTCAATGTCAAGAATTGTTGAGATTCTTGTTTTTAAAACATTTATTTACAACTAATATCTTGCGGAATTTTCGCACTCGTACAGACTTAAAATATTGGAGGAAAGTAGGCCCTCATCTTATTCTCGATAAACAAAGACGCAAGCAGTGGCGGCCTTTCGCCTGTCTACGGGACACGATTGTCTTGCTGCCCATCTGCACCGCATAGGCATTTCAACCGACCACTTTGTGAAACTAGAGAAGTAATGGACAGGGACCATCTGGTCCGATGGGGATCTTCATGGACTTATAGAGGAGACGAGATATTGGGAAATAATTAGGCAATTCTTCTGGTCTTCTTTTTGTTCTTAGTTCTTAATAGTTCTATTGTTCTTAGTTCTAATACTCTATGTAACTTTTGGCCTAGTAAAAAAAAAGTTTAGGGGCCTTAGTTTTTTAAGGTCTTTTGGAAATAAAAAAAAAAAGTTATATCAGTTTTACCAAAATATCTGATTCATAAAGGAAAAGATCTTGAATCTTTAAGATCCATTTACTCATCCAAAATCACTTCTGCATACCTGTTTTGCATAGATATTTATCAAAATTGTGCGAAACTTTTGTCTTAATTGACAAATTTGAATCCAGATGATTTTTATATTTTTTTTATAAAAGCAGTCATATTGCCTGACTCCAAGAGCGCACTTCGAACCCTTTTGAATAATCAAAATAATTCCAAAAGAATCTTGGATTACAGAATTTCTGTAGAATTTATTTTCACAGAATTTCTTTCCAATGGATTTTAGCACACTGTGGAATTATGGGCAACGAAAAGCTGATGTACTGGCCAAGAAAGGAACTTTGATAGAGCACCGCATTAATCAACCGCTTTCATTCCGTACGACTAAGTTGTTTGTTAACTTGACTCTTAAGACAATTCTTAAACAAGATATGATTCAACGCGCTATAGATAAGAGATGGAGAATTCTGGGAAAAGAGAGAACTATTCCTAGTTTTCCAAGAAAGATAGCAGTGGCTCTATTTAGACGTTTGAGATGTCAAGACTGTTTGAGGGATGACCTTTATAGAATTGGAGTGATGGATTCTCCAAATTGTGTTTTGTGTGACTCCTACGACTTTTGAACATTTAAATAATTGTAATGCACTTTCTCAGTATGACGACTTGCTCAAAAGAACTGGAGAGCCCGTAAACAAATTTCTTAGGCACCAATGCTCGGTATTTGTAAAATCAATATTAAAAAATTATTTTTATAAAATAGACTTGGTAGTTGTCTATCGCATCGCCATGGTAATGCTGACAGCTAACTTGCAGAAGATTAAAATTCTTGATTTGCAGTCATTTTTTTAGAAACAAGTAGATTTGGGGGCGATTGTATTGGCGGGCATATACATCTCACATTAACACTCAAGTTGCTTGGTGAGTGTCTTCCAAAGTTTTCACCTATATTGGACAGTTATTGTTGAAAGTCTAATGACAATACCCGTTTCTCCTTATCGGTAGAATGTTCATGGCACATGTATAATTGAAACTCTATCCACATCGATTAACAAAAGAAAAATCCTAGGCCTACCGAACAGAAATCTCAGAGATTTACGCCAAAGAAGAATATGAGGAATTCTTAAATAATAAAATACCTTTGGATTTCCGAAAGAGAGAACTACATTCTATCCTTGATGGGTGTTAACTGTAAGCTGCGGTGGCTCCAGGTTGAGGTCGTCTAACTGACGTAGTAACTCCCTTTTTAAAGTGGTCTATGCCTTTCCCAGATTTTGAGGCAAAGCCTAAAGGCATAAATGACTGACATTTGAGTATAAAAAAATTCTGTGAAATAAATTCTTGAAGTTTGCTACTGACAATAAAAAAGTTAAATTGAAAGTTTATTTTCTATTTTGTAAATATAATATATATAAATACGTACAATTTATATTTTTTAAATTGTGCAACGTGTACAAAAAACTTTTAAATAATAAAGAGTATTTTTTATAAAAATGTATAACAGTGTTGTTAAAAAAAAAGAATGCTCCGAGAATGCTCAATGTATACCGAAAACTTTGTTCCATCGGAGAAGAGACATATGGGACTGAGAATTAGTGATAAATTTCATAATTAAAACGCATACATAACTTTCGAATATCCCAAACAGACTCATTGTTAGTCTATACCACTCCCTCTAGGCTACTTTCTTTCAGTAATACCTATGAAAGATTTTGTTTTTCGGAAAAACAATTGCATCTGTTTTACCAAAGGTACTTCATTCATCATAAAGAAAGGATGGGATCTTTAATGTCAGTTTACTTTAGCAAAGTCATTTATGAATACTTGAAATTCGTATCGAAAATATAAAGCAATATTTTTTATACGAAATAGGACACAATGATTTGTATTGCGTATTCAAACAATCCTATTTACTTTGATGGAGTTTATTCTTTTATTATATTTAAAACCATATGAAGTTCAACTTGGTAATTTCAAAATATATCATCACGCAGATTAGTAAGCTTAAAACAATTACTTTATGTGCTCTGTTTTTTTTTTTTTTTTATTTATTTAAGATGAAATGTAGTAACTTTCATATGATAGTCATATAAAAGTAAAAGTGATTTTAAAAATTGTGCTGGAAACATTTGCTTAATAACTATAAATAAATCTCTGTGGAAAATGTTTAGCAATGAAAATACAAATAAATGTAAATCGAAATGTTCTTAAAGAATTAAGAGAAATTCATTATACACCCATCAGACATTTTCTATAATAAGGGGGAAAAACCTTTCTTCAATCCTATTATCTGTTTAGAAAACCGTTTTTTGTAAACACTATAAAGTAGTAGAAAGATTAGCTGGAGTAATATAAAAATTTTAATTTTATATGGAAGGAGTGAATAATTCCTTTTTCTTTAATTTTCTAATAATTGATTGTAAGTGTACTACTAGTTTTAAAAGATCTAGTAAATGTACACTCCCAATTTTTTTAATTTGATAGGATTCCTAGGGATATTTAAATATAATTTAATAATTTTAAAAACTTAACTTAATATTAATCGTTATGGAATACACACAGAGAAACCTATAGAAAAATATCCTTTACAATTCCTCATTTTAAAGTAATTTTTGGTAGGATATGTAATTATATGCAGCCTAATGGCCGGATGACTAATGCTCTGGAGCTGTGTATCACAGATTTCTGATTCGAGTTCCAGGGGTGCCATGGATGTTTGCAGTAGTTTGGAATCTACTTTAAATCGTAGATCGAGGTCCAATATGACTGTTGGGTGTAAAGCAGACTGGCAGTAGGCAGACAACCTTGGCCCACCATTGGTTTCGCCAATGAAGAAGAAGTAGTATTTCTATAATTTTCCTTAGCCAAAGCTAGACAGCGTTTCTAACAGAGATTGCAATAATTTAACTCAGCTTATAATGATTTAGGTACAATAATAATAAATTTAAATGTGTTTTTGTTTTAATAACAAAAGTGTTCTTTAAAGAAAAACATTATACGTGAGATGAACTTTGAAAAAAAAGTCTCAATATATTATACATCTTTTAATTTCCAAGAAGGACCTAGAGCGGCCTTTTAGTTACTCTGTTGAATTTCCACTAGGTTTGAAATCCTGCAAGCGATTCGAAAATTCTAGTATCAAAGTCAGGGATAATTACCCTATAGTCGTATAAAGTCCTCCCTTTGGGTTCGAGAAAAATGAAGAATGGGCAAAATTCCCAGATACCATACTTGGACAAGTTACTTTCACATTGCCTTGAATTGATGTAACTTGTGAATGCTGATTATACTACTGTATCATTTTTCTCACTGGAAGAGTTATGGCATTTCGTTCTCAGGAGAGAGGAATGTATATTCTTTGACAAGTACTTAATAACAACCTATTACTCAAATTTGACGGCAGATAAGCAGCATTGTGGGTAGTTATATTACATGCAATTAGTGTTTTGTACTCATGAGAACAACCTGTCACTCAATTCTGATAGCAGATATTTGGTATCATGTATAACGAGACTCATAAAATTAGCGAATATCTGTGCGGCCTTAACAGGTTGAAATAATTACAGATGGTATAAGAACTACACCATAAGTAGTTGCCTCGTGATTGGCGATAGACCATGGACAGAGAAAATGTCTACTCTAATGAGAAGTGAGGGAAGTTGATTCCCCTCTTGACGGATTATCTTAAATGGGGGTATTTGGAGAAGAAGAAAGAAATTTCTGTGACGAGTCGACAAAGTATGTTTTTTTTTTTCTCTGAAGTGGCAGAACAGGCCGGAGTTTCCGTCTGTTTCCAAAGTGAGTCCCTTGTGGTGTCGTGTGTCACGCCTTGTGATAATCAAGGTCTATAGCAGACTCGTTGAAATAGATTGGACGTAAATTCGAGAACCGACCTTGGAGTGAACTGCACTTTTGAATCAAATTATCTTTAATTTTCCTTTTTTATGTAAATAGAGTTCTGTATATATATTTAATATTTGTAAATAAAAATTAAAGTGTTTCCGTGAATTTAAAGTGGCCCTTTTCTTGAAGCTGTTATAGGTCTAGTATAGACCGAGTCGTTACATTATATATCTGCCATTCTAGTAGCGAACGACATAGGGTCAAAGTACTTGGCATTTAAAATTAACAACATGTCCAATAAAGGCAGCTTATTTATGTGGATTTTATTACTCCCCCCCAAGTAATACAGAATATATTTGGTTAATGATAATTGTTAAAATAATTTGTCTTCAAGAATAAATGACATAATATGTTCATGTATAATTTAACAACTGCAAAAGTCAATCATTGTTTTCATTAACTGAAAATTGCCAGTTCTCTTAAACATTCAAAGTATTTGGTCATTAAAAAATCACTGTACTTTTGTTTAATTGCATTGTTATTTGGTATTCAATTTAGAATTACACCATCACACTCATTATCTAGTACTTATAATAAAAATCAACAAAAAAAAGATGAAAATGTTTCTAATGGTACAAAACACCTAACAAAATCGATTTTTTTTCAGTCAATATTTTAAATTTTTGAATTTCCAGCTCAAATATAGTAATTCCTAAAATGTTTACCAGGAAGGAAAAATATTTTTTTTATTGAATGAAAAATGAATAAGCTTTCAAAATATAAAATATTTCTTTCAGAGATGAAAAAGATTGATAATAAACGTAATGGAAACGCAATCGTATATTCAATAAGGATTTGCGATTTGTTTTCTTCGAAATGCATTATACCGTACTTGAAATAACCACTTTCACTTGATAACATCAAACGTCCAATGCAAGCAAGATAGAGAATATATGTTTGCTTTGACTTTTTTTGAAAGCGATGACAGAGATAAATAGAAACGCACAAAGCAATAAAATGACAGTTTTTATTTTTTTGCAAAAGCCCCTGCTTGCCAAATAGAAGCAACATCCGCATTGCAGAGATAGAATATTTCACATTTCAGAATAATTTTTGGTATGGATGAAATGAAAGATTTCATAAAAATAATGGTCATACATTTTCTCTTTCTCTCTGTTTCTCATACATAAATATATATACATATATATATTCCTGACAGTAGCTTATATAACTAGCTTATGTAATATATGTTCTAATTATAAATAAGGTATGTATTATATAATAGATACCTTAACTATATAGAAAGAGCTTATTGAGAAAATTATATTTCTATATATGCCCGACTCGTGGTTTACTGGCAACGTAGACCGTTGGTGAGCAAAATATAAGTTAGAAATATAATTTTCTCAACAAGCTCTTTCTATATAGTGTGACTGGACTGCGTATTACACTGAAGTGACAAAAGTCATGGGATAGCAATATGCAAATTTTCAGATGGCAGTAGCATCGCGTAGAACAGGTATAAATGCGCAGTGCTTTCATTTCTGTTCAAGTTATTCATGTGAAGAGGTTTTGACGTGATGATGACCGCACGACGGGAATTAACAGACTTTCAACGCGGAATGTTAGTTGGAGCTAGACGCATGGGTCACGCCATTTCGGAAATCGTTAGGGAATTCAACATTCCCAGATCCACTGTGTCAAGAGTGTGCCGAGCGTATGAAATTTCAGGCATAACATCCCACCATGGACAGCGCAGTGGTCGACCGCCTGCACTTAACGACCGAGACCGGCGACGTCTGCAAAGAGTCGTAAATTCTAACAGACAAGCAACACAGCGTCAAATAACCGCAGAAATCAACGTGGGACGTACAAGGGACTTGTCTGTTAGAACTGTGCGGAGAAATTTGGCTTTCTTGGGCTATTCCAGCAGAAGACCGACTCGAGTGCCTTTACTGACAGAACGACATCGCTTGCAGCGACTCTCGTGGGCACGTGAGCATATCGGTTGGTCCCTAGATGAATGGAAAACCGTGGCCTGGTCCGATGAGTCACGATTTCTGTTGATAAGAGCTGATGGTAGGGTTCGAGTGTGGCGCAGACCCCACGAAGCCATGGACCCAAACTGTCAGCAAGGCACTGTTCAAGCTGGTGGTGGCTCCGTAATGGTGTGGGCTGTTTTTTCATGGCATGGACTTGGTCCTCTGGTGCGACTGGACCGAACATTGACTGGAAATGCTTATGTTCAGCTACTTGGAGATCACTTGCAGCCATTCATGGACTTCATGTACCCAAACAACGATGGGATTTTTATGGATGACAATGCACCATGTCACCGGGCCACAACTGTTCGCGATTGGTTTGAAGAACATTCTGGACAATTCCAACGAATGATCTGGCCACCTAGATCGCCCGACATGAATCCCATCGAGCATTTATGGGACATCATCGAGAGGTCTGTTCGTGCCCAAAATCCTGCACCATCAACGCTTTCACAATTATGGACGTCTATCGAGACAGCATGGCTCAATATTCCTGCAGAAGACTTCCAACGACTTGTTGAGTCTATGCCACGTCGAGTTGCTGCACTTCGCCGGGCGAAAGGAGGGCCGACACGATATTAAGAGGTATCCCATGACTTTTGTCACTTCAATGTATATAAGCTAGCTATGCAAGCTACTCTCAGGAGTATTAATACAAATATATTTCTTCTGTTCAATTCTTGGAAGTACTAGAATACTTACACTTTATCTATTTTTTATTATTATCTGTTTTATCCTATTATATATATATATATATATATATATATATATATATATATATATATATATATATATATATATATATATATATATATATATATATATATAAGCAATAATAGAAAAAGCATTTAAAATTACCAGGTCGAATAAAACATATAAAAAAACAAAAAAAAAATGATAAAGATAAAGAATAATAGGATAAAACAGATAATAATAAAAAATAGATAAAGTGTAAGTATTCTAGTACTTCCAAGAATTGAACGGAAGAAATATATTTGTATTAATACTCCTGAGAGTAGCTTGCATAGCTAGCTTATATAATATACAGTCCAGTTACATTAATGTGACCACCTGTCAAAAGCCAGAATAACCACCTTTGGCAGAGCGGACGAAACAACAACGATTAGCGGAGAGCATCCATTAAAATGTTTTCCGATGCCCTATGACATCCTTTATATACACTCTACTGCAATGTGCGGCCACCTGCCTTTTGGGATTAGTTATTTCACGTTGACGTCAAAAGTAGGTGGTGGTCACATTAATGTGTCTGGACTGTGTATATATATATTCTAATTATAAATAATATTCGTATTATATAACTAATTATATACAAAACGCTTATTGAGAAAGTTATATTTCTATATATGCTAGACTCATGGCTCAGTGGCAACGCGCGCCGCTGGGGAGCATTCGTGTGGAGGTTCAATACACTGGCGGCTTGGCTGTAGACACTGTTTCAGAAAACGAGGAGATGGCTTTTAGGATGTTCAGCATCTTGCCTCATTAGAAGGACTACCAGGTGGGTGTTTCCGGGTTTTCTCTCATACATACACAAATTCGGTTAATTTCCCCTAAAAGTCCTTCCTGAAGGAACTGGCCTCAATCTTCAGCGAAACGGAGCCAAGTCAGACTTCTATCTATGGGTGATTCATCACAACAGAAGTTGCACCCCCCCCTCCCCTCATCCTCTCCTTTCATGAGACGGTTTCATGGACTTAACAGAGATGGGCAAACTCCGGCCCGCTGGAAGGTTCTATCCGGCCAGCGAAAAGAATTTTAATTTGCCAGTCCGAGGCAAATTAAAAGAAATATATATTTATGTATTATATATCCATCTCCTTTTCTATTTTGATTAAATATTTTTTTTCTTCCTTTTTTTCCAAAGGACTGATGATTTTTTTTACTTTTTCTATTTTTGTTCTACAAAACATAAATCGACGGAAACAGTAAGCACAGACAGCTTTCAGTCGGTAAAGTGTTAAAAGCGGAAATTCTTTGTTAGTTACAGCTGTAGATTAGCGCCAACAAGCGTTATCTATTTATCGGGGAGCAGACATATGGGAATCCAATATAGGTGAATTAGACCTCACATGTGGCAGACTTCACGCTTTAAGCTCCAGCCAGCGGCTTTTTCTTTTGGCACGAGTTCTAATATTAGAGAGTTTTTGCATAACGTTTTTTTTTATCGTCCGATATTTTTCTTCCTAGCTTCCTAGTGCGCATGCTCATAAGAAACATTGTACCTATTGCGCATGCTTATTTGTAATACTTCACTACTGAGCTATTCCTATGAGCATGCGCGATAGGAAGAAAAAAATATCGGACGATAAAAAAACGTTATGCAAAAACTCTCTATTATTGATTGCGTATGGAAAGATTGTGGACATATGGCATCATTGTGAATAGTGGTGAAATTATTAAAAGTATAGCGTAGCTAGTGCTTGTTTGGGTTATTCGTAAAATATTTCAAAAATAAAGTATATATATATTATTGGTTAATAATATTATAAATATTATGGTAATACTAAATGGTTATTAATGTTATAAATATATTTAAAATTTTAGAAAAATTTATCTTGGCCCGCCAAACGTTTTTTTTCTTCGATTTTTGGCCGCGATCAAAAATGTTTGCCCATGCCTGATCTAGATGTTGTTGTTGACCAAGTAGGATCAAAAACGAACTATATTTCTATATATCCTTTTTATTTATCTCTGGCAGAATGGAATCTTTTATTTCATCCTATTGGAATGTGCCTCTAAGCATGCCTTAATCAAGAGGGAGGAAATAATGGGGATTACAATGTTCTGAAGGTATGCATTCCTATCTTCAGGGTATAATAACTGTTTCTAGATTATGATGATTTTTTTTTTTTTTTTTTTTTTTTTTGTATATTTGTACATTTTTTCTTTTTTCTTATATGCTTCCGCATGTGTATGTCCTTTGTCTATACTTTTATGTATAGGTTTCATGATATTATAATTTCATCTCTATATCTGGTGTATATTTGACTCCATGTCGAATCTTGAATAAATTTTTCTGCCTTTTTTCTAGTTCTAAACATTTTTTTTTTTTTTTTTTTTTGGTAGGGAAAGACTTACATAACTTTGCACAACAAATGTTGTTTTACAAAGTTACTGTTATAATTGTTTATTTAACATGCTAATTCACTTTCGATCTAATTTGCTATGTACTTCCATTTTCTACGATTTCAGTAATTTTTCCTGTCTCTATATCGTTATATATGTATATAATATTAGGTATATGTATGCATGTATGTATGTTTGTGCATGTGTGAAGGGAGTTTTGTGTGTGTCTGCTTTTCACATGCAGAATACGAACCTTTAGGTTATTTTTTTATCTGCTATATGATTCAAATGAATCATATTTCTGTAACATGAAAGAACAATTATGTCGATATAAATTATTTCGTTTTTAAATATAATATTGAAATGATATGAAATTTTTTTATTTATTAATTTTATTTTGCATATTAATTGTTTTTTTTATCTATTCCCACGTCAATTTTTTTTTTTTTTTTTTTTTTTTTTTGTTAAAGGCAATTTTTTTTTTTAATTTTTATGTGTTTTTACCTTTGTTTCTCAAATGCAATTTGAGTCATTCTTGATATAGTAAACCTTTAAAAGATCTTACAAAAACCAGGTTTTTAGATGGAGATTTTAAAATGAAGCTTACAAAAAAAACAAGAATATTTTTCATAGAATGTTTGTATGGTCCTGATATTTTTAGAAGCAAACTAAACAATATGAAATAACAAAATAAAAATTTATTTTAAATTTGACTGAAAAACTACTGCTAAAAAATTTTATTCAAAAGAAAAATCGAACTAGCATATGCTGAAAGTATTAAAAACAAAATTTATTAATTTACTATGAACAACTAAATTTTTTATGCTTTTAAAAAACTTAAGCCATTTTTATATCGCTCAACCTCATTTTTAAATCATTTGTGTAAGTAAATTTGCACCTCATTAAATGTGAGTTATTATTGTTTTGTCCATATTAAAAAAGTTATAAAAAAATGTAAAAAGCGAAACATTATGTTCTATGGATTACATAATTGTTACGTTATACATATGTTTTTTTTTTAGTGTAGTTTCAGTTAAATTTAAAAACATTTACTTTAAAAACTTCTACGGTTTTTTTTTCCGATTAGTTTTATACAAAAGAAGCTCTAGGGACCTCATTAAAAAATAATTAAGTTCACAAAAAACAATTTTTATACACCACTTTTGGTTTTAAAAATATATATATACTCAACATATTTTATGAGACAAACTTAAAAAATATTTATACACTTATTTTTTTATTCTAACGTATAAAAAAAAAGCTTCCAATTTTTATTTTATTATTATTATTATTATACAAATGCATTCAAAATTAAAATTCAAGACATCCTTTTTTTTTTTTTTTTTTTTTTCTTTTCTGCTCTCTTTTTTTGTTTTTAATTATTTTGAAAAGATAATAAAAAATAACTAACAGAACTGAAAAAAAAAAATTTCTTTTTTGATATTATTTGAAAAAAATATTATAAATAACACAAATTTTAATAAAGAATTAAAAAAAAAAATATTTGGAAAACAGGACTTCTATTTTTTTTAAGTATTTTTGATTCTTAAATATTTTAATTAATTAAAAATTGATTTTTATTTTTTAATTTTTAATTCATTATATTTAGTTAATTGAAAATTAATTTATAGTTTGTAATTTTTAATGTATTATATTTTAATTAAAAATTAATTTTAATTTTAGTGACAGATGGACATGGTCATGACATATACACTGCGTAAAAAAATAGAAGGACAGTGTTTTTTTGCCAATTAATATCTCTTATTTTCTCCTAACAACCAGATATTTATGCTTTATATTTATATAATGACCCTTTTTTTCATTTTAGGCAAAAATTAAACATCTACCATTAATATTAATAATAAAATTAGTATATATAATTTCCGATGCGTAAAAAATGTAGAAGGACACTTGCTAATATATTTAATTTAGTGAGTTGTTCTTTAGTTAAATAGTGATTTTGTACTTTGTTTTATCCTTTTCTGTCAAAAACATCTAATTTGTTTAAATGCTACGCTGTTTCTCCGTTCTCAGAAATGCCTAAAGGAATACCTTTGAACGATTTTCAAAAAGGCCAAATTTCCGCATATCAAAATGATGGTAAAGGTGTCAGAGAGATTGCTCGATTGTTGCAGGTGAGCTCCAATACAGTTTCAAACTTTATCAGAAATCCTTACAAAAATGGAAAGAAAAAGAAGACTGGTAGACCGAAAAAGTTAACACCACGTGATGAAAGAAAACTTGTTCGTGTGCTTAAGAAGAACAAAGGAAGTCTTTCAAAGGCAAGAAATCAAGCAGGACTTAATCATGTGACGAAACAAACAGTTTACAACTATATTAAAAGATCTAAAAAATTCATTTTCAAAAAACGGAAACATCATCCTAAGTGAACACAAGCTCACATTAATAACCGTTTAGCGTGGGATAAGGAGCACATGTCCTGGACTACAGAATGGACTTCTGTGATATTTTCCGATGAAAAGAAATTTAACTTAGACGGTCCTGACGGATATCAGCGCTACTAGCATTGTCTAGGGAATGAAGACGAATACTATTCAACACGACAAATGGGAGGAGGGAGTTTAATGGTTTGGTTGGCTGTTGGATAAGGAGGAAGGACAAGTCTGGTTTTCTCAAATGGTAGGCAAAAACATACAGACTACATTCAAGTGCTGAATTCCGAGCTTCTTCCTTATGGCTCTGACTTGGGGGGTGAAGAGTGGAAGTTTCAGCAAGACGGAGGTTCCATTGAAACCGCGACTGGAGTCAAAAATTGGTTCCTAACAAATAATGTGGATGTTTTACCATGGCCAGCCAAAAGTCCTGACCTTAATATAGTGGAAAACATCTGGGCAATGCTAGTTCGTCGAGTTTATGCTGATGGAAGACAATTTGATTCGCTAACTCAGCTTCGAGAAGCATTGAATGACTCGTGGGACAATTTTTATCAAACAGAAGTTCAATCTCTATACAATACACTTCCAAACAGAATATTTGAAGTTATAAAGGCCAATGGGAAGAACATTCCTTATTAAAAACCCTATTTTTTCATTCATTATAATGCTGTCCTTCTACTTTTTTTTACAAAGTTTCAAAAAAGATAAACTATTTTTGTTGCCATCAATATTTTATGTTTGAATATCATAATTCTGATGTTAAAATTGTGTTTTTAAAATATTTGTAAAATATTTATAATTAAAATTTTTAGTAAAATTAAAATATTTTTCGGTTATTGTTACAAAATCAAGTGTCCTACTTTTTTATGCAGTGTATAAGTGTTCAACCAATGCTAAAAAAAGAAACTATAAATAATTTTTGTTTTTGTTTGTTCGTTTTTACTTGGTAAAATAGTCTTGAATCTTTTACTAAGATTACCCCAATCAAATTTTGTGTCATTTAAACATGTGGAAAAGTATAAACTTAGTATTAACTGTTGTTTTTCTGAAAACTCAACAAATTTACTAAGATTATACGTTTTTTTTTGCCTTTAAAACATTGTTTCCTAAGACTAATCCTCAATGTCCTGCAGCTCAGCATCGACACCCCATGAGTAGTCTATTCATGGAAAAAAGGGAAAGGGGGCAGCTTCTGTTGTGATGGAGCACCTGTAGGTAGAAGTCTGGCTTGGCTCCGAGTTGTTGAAGAGCGGCCTGATGGCCAAGTGGCTAGCGGTCTGGCCTTTGGTATCCCAGGCTCCAGGTTCGAATCCTGGCGATGGCATGAATGTTTGTTAGTGGTTCGGAATCCACTTTAAACTGTAGGTCCCGGTCGGTTAACCCACGTGCGCACAAGATGCCCGTAGAGCGACAAACCAAACCAAACCGAGTTGTTGAAGAAGTAGGGCAGTGCCTTCCGGGAAGACTTTTAAGGGGAACTACTCCACATTTGTGTATCGTATGGGAGAAAACTCGGAAAACTCCCACCATGTAATCTGACTAAGAAAGCAAGTTTGTGAACATCACAAACGCCATAGGGTCTCCTCTAATTAAACCACTAAACCACGAGTCATGCTCATTAAAACATATATAAAATATATTGAGATAGATAAAGATATACAGCAGATATAACTTTATCCAAGTTCACCACGTGAGAAGAGAGAAGGACTTGCTTTCCTGCACCCACGTTTCAAATTTGAAACGAACAATTCCAAAAAAGATATGTTGGAAGTTGACACCATTTTCATCGACCCCAACAATTTACTGACTACGGATTTACTATGCCCATGCTCTGTCTAGACATGAAAGCTGCCGTTTTGGTCTCATTTGTTCGGCGCGGCCGTGTGGCCAAGTGGCTAGCGCTCTGGCCTTTGGTATCCCAGGCTTCAGGTTCGAATCCTGGCGGTGGCATGGATGTTTGTTAGTGGTTCGGAATCCACGTTAAACTGTAGGTCCCGGTCTGTTTAGCCCAAAGTGTGCATAAGATGACCGTAGAGCGACGAACCAAACCAAACCAAACATTTGTTGGGTTTCGAATTAGTCTCGCCTGAGTCAGAAACCCAAAACACTATCCAAGAGTTTTTAGGCCATAAAATCGTTTAATGGTGCCCTGCTATAGCCGAAGCTCTATTCAATGAATAAGAATGAATTGTAATTGTGGAAATATGAAGTGGCTGAATTGTGGAAACATAGTAATGGAGCGATGGTGAATATTGTTCAACTTTTGGGTTGCTTGAGGGTCCATTATAATAATTTTTTTTCAGTGGGTTCCATCCCATGTAAGATGTCTACGGCAATGAAATTTCAGATGAGCTGGCCAAGGAGGGCAGCCTTAAGAGTTCTGCTGATGGTGGCTGTCTCTCTTCCTCGGAACTTGCTTCTAGGGTCAAATTAGTTATCGAATCCTCTTGCAGAAAGGCCCCCGAACATGAGTGGTATGATTGTAACAGTCCTGGTTCTGCTTTAATTGGGGTAGGGTGTAGATCCGAACAGACAGCTTTTGCTAGGCACAGCAGTGGTCATCTACGTCTCAACGACATGTGTAGGTCCTTAAGGTTTATCGCCTTTGCCCGTCATGTAGCTTGACTCAAGATACTCCTACCCATATTTTGACTTGTATTGGTTGCCAGTTGTGCTCAAGCCCTGGAGCGGTTTTTCATTGTTTGAGAACACACGGGTTCATGGACTTGGTCTAGATGTTGCTGTCGACCAAGTGGAATAAGATTTGGTTTGGTTTGTAGCTCTACTATCATTTTGTTCACTCTTTAGGCTAATTAGACCGGGACCTATAGTTTAACTTGGATTACGAACCACTAACAAATATCCATACCACCGCTAACATTCGAACCTAAAGCCTGTGATAGCAAGGGCCAGAGAGTTAGTTGGCCATCAGGCCACAAATGGAATAAACAACAACAACATAGAAGCGAAAATAATATATTCTCAAATTTAACAGTTTACACACCAAATGTTGTCATATTCACAGAATTGTCAAGGCGAATTTATCTGACAAACCAATGGGCTTTTTTTATCGTCGAATTAAAAATATTAATGATGGCTTGAATGGCTAGCGCTCTGGCGCTCTCTATCACAGATTTCGGGTTCGAGTCCCGGCGGTGCAATGGATGTTTGTAATGGTTCGGAATCCACTTTAAATCGTAGGTCCTGGTCTAATAGGATCGTAGAGCATTGCGGGGGCATTGTTACTCTGCATCCGTGGCTTATCTTCAAGTTACATGCGCCCACTGGGTAATACAGAGTGAGTAACGTCTGTGCAGCTCTTGCCTTCAGGCAACCAAGACAGCTGTCTAAGTGTTTGACAGCTGCTTTAGAATAAAAAAAATAATATTAATGAATTGCATAACGGTTTGTTTTATTAAAAGAAACAGTTTTTGAAAAATGCGCATGCAAAAGTGTGTGAAAATGTTTCAACAATAGTACCGAACTGTTAAAGTATAGAAAATGCAAATATAATAGTAATGATGAACTACACAAAACTTCTTTCCTTAACTATATCCAATACACAAAACTTTTATTCCGGCAGATGTACTTGTTAGTGCTTTGATCTGCAGACACATAAACTTCGGTTCAGACAGGAAAAAGGGTATGCAATTACTTAACTGTTCGAAAACACACAACAATAGAGAGGGCTTTCTTTTGAAGTGCGATTCAAAAGAAAGAAATGTTTGTAAAAGGAGTTTTTTCAGTAAGTTTTACAACTTGAAAGATCCTTTTTTTTTTTTTTTTGGCTTAAATACGTTGATTAATTGTTTATTTTAAGTATATTTAAGTTAATGGAAAATTTAGCATCAATGGAAGTAAAAAAAGATTGATGAGAAAAAAAATTATATTCTTAAAAGAATTTGTTTCTTATAATTACAGTTGTTTTCACACTAAAAAAACGAGTAAACAAAAGCAATTTGAAAGTTTATTTATTAATTAAAATTAATGAATATATTTAACTTAACTGATAAATAATAAATATCGAAATATTAAAATAATTTTTATCTTAAGCATTGTACATAATTTAAACTCTATTAAACTTCCTTTAATTTAACTGCATATATAACCGTGCTTCCTTTCGCGAACTGCAAGAGCACCCCTATAACGTTCAGGATAAATGATCAGAAGGCCTCGAGACTCTCACCCGAAAGGAAATACTGTGCAACCTGCACTCCTGCTAGAAAACATTTAATTTACAGTTTCTCATCCCGAGTGGAAATATATTTCGCGCAACCTGCGCGTAGCTGAGTATTGGGTTTTCGGCTTAAAAGTGGAATCCTTCCACGAACCTATAATTATATGTCTTTAAATGTCTTAAATATTGTATGTGTGTTGTGTATGTATGGATATATTGTATGTGTGTAAATAAAGCTGTGTGTTCTGCAACTTGTGCCTCGAATATTTCAACCCAACTACGACCATTTACAATCGGATTGCCCAACCTGCACACAACACATAAAATACAAAACATCAATCATAACAAAGGCTGTTAAAAATATATTATTTTAATTTATTTTCACACACGGCATAATTTCTATTAAAACAATAATAAAAACATATATGAAAATTAGTAAAATAATGAATTTTAAATAATTATTATCACAAATTTTAAATACAAATCCCTGTTATAAATTCAATGTTCAGTCTCTAAATAAATATTTTCATATTCTATAGAGCAATGTATTTGAAGCATTGTCATTTAATTTACATACAAATGTTACGTAAAAATTAAATTATTACCAATTTTAATTTTGTGTCAGAAAATGTACTCTAATTTTTAGAAAATGACTTCTAATAAATTAATTAATTCAAATATTTATATTAACTTTAGGGAATTATAATTTTCGTTACATAAAATAACGACTAATAAATAACTTTTAATGACTGTTTTGACAATTAATTATTTTTTTCTTTTACTATCAAAATAGATTTTCATAAAAGTTTTCGAATGTTATTAAATAAATAAATTTTAATTAAGATTAGTTATGTTTCTAATATTTTAAAATCGTTCATTTTTTAACCACCTTATTTAAGACGGTAGGAAAATTTTCGATTTTTAGAATACTTTTCGTGGTATCTTAATTCATAAAAAAAAAATGTTTTTTGTGAAATTATAAGTGAAACAGTTTATTTATTGGTTATTGTTTATTTATTGTTATTTATAGGTGAAACAGTTTATAAATAAGAGAAACCTCACTTTTTTTCTTAGAAAATAATACAGGAAAAAAAGGCCTATTATCTATTCTACTACAAGCGATGGATTAATAATTGAACTTTATCGAGAATTACTAGTACTATTCCAGAGATTACTTCTATGATTCTTTTTTTTTGTGTTGTTGATGATGATAGGAGTCATAATTTGTGTACAGAATCACTAGCATTATAGTTTTTCAAATTTTTTCATCAATTTAATTTGGAAAAAGATAACATTTTCTATCGATTTTTCTGTCTTAATGATCATCTATAAAAGTCCTTAAGAAAACCAATCAATTTATATCTCTTTATATTCTTATGGTAGTAAATTGATGGCGAATCGCGTATCACTCTGGCCTTCGGTGCTTCAGGTTCGAATCCTGGCGGTGGCATGGAAGTTTGTTATTAGTTCGAAATCCACATTAAATTGTAGTACGCGGTCTAATTAGCCCAAAGTGTGAAGAAAAAGGACCGTAGAGCGATAAACCATATTCTTATGGAAATTTATTGCAAGTTATAACTTTTTTTTGATAGTTTGGATTATTTTAACTTTTAACGAGTTATAGCTTTTAACTGAGATTAATTGTAAATTTATTTGTAATTCTCACTGAGATTACTACTGCTGTAATGTTTGAATGTCCTATTAATACTCATTACAAAACATTTCAATCAATCATCATATAATATTTAATTTTTGGAATATTTTTATCTATGTCTTTAAAAATTAAGCAAATTTTTAAAATAAGTAACTATTTAAAAATTAAAAATTTTGTTAGAAATTTAATCTTTTAAAAAAATTTTTTAAATGTTAAAAAAAATTTATTTATATTCTCTATCTTGGGAACTTAAATATAAATTAAAATCTTCATGTTAATAATAAAAATTTTAAATATCTATGGCTAATTTTCTTAGTATATAAATATTATTGGTCTGTTTATTGTAGTAATATATTTGGGAGAAAATTTCATAGATGCATAACAATTTATCTTTAAAAGTGCTCATAAATTTCTTTAAAATTGATATCCTATATAAGAGTAATCAGATAAATTAAGAGATAATCATGTTAAAATATATTTTTTTACTAAATAGGGATCACTTTTTTAAGAGAATAAATTTTCATAATGGATAGAAGAATATAGCAGTATAAAAAATAAAAATAAAGAATATAATAGTAGTTCTTAGATTAAAAATTCGAATAGAATTTTAAAATGTGTCACTGTTGCCATCAGATAATAATTAGTAATGAATTAAATTTATATTTTTTAAAATTGTTTATTTAAAAAGTTATTAAATCTAAAATAATAAATACAATTAATTGTTATTATTAAATATAATTAATTTATTTAAAATAATAAATAATAAATATTATTTACCAAATTTTATGCCAAAATGCATTTGATAAAATTAAAAGAAACAGAACTTGGAATTATTTATTGTTCAAATTGAGCAAAAATTCACTGTTCTTCTAATTGGTTTGTGTTTTTGTTCAATAAATTATTTGGATCATTTTTAAATTATTGATTGTTTTGAAATTAAATATATTAATGACTTTTAGAAATTTCAAATTAACTAACATAGTGGTGTAAATACGTTATGCTAAATTTTTTCTAAATAAAAATTAGCTGCCTTGATTTATTGTTATTGTTATGTAGACTTATTTATTGACTCAAATTGTTCAAAAAATAATTTCAACTAAGTATAAAATAAAGCAAACGTAATGAAAGTTCATATCTTAATAGAAAATATACTAGTAGAATAATTCAGTAAATAACGGTATAATATTAGTATTGATACATTTATAAAAAAATTCAACTTAATATTAATAAATAAATCTTTATAAACAAATTTTTAACTTGCAATAATTTTTTAAATATTACAAAAATGAATTTTGCACATACAAGAAACTGTCTATTAAATAAAATAGTGCGTTACACAAATTTTGTTCTAAATAAAAATTAGCCCCCTTTATTTATTGTTCAATATAGTTAAATAGGCTTATTTAGTAACTCAATTGTTCAAAAAATAATTTTAACTACCTATAAACTAAATCAATGTTAATGCAAGCTCAAATCTTAATACAAAATATATTCGTAGAATAATTCAGTAATAAACTGTATAATATTAGTATTAATACATTTATTAAAAAAAAGTCAATTTAATATTACTAAATAAATCTTTATAAACAAATTTTTTAAGTTGAAATGAATTTTTAAACATTACGTAAAACAAACACGATGAGTTTTAAAATGCATTACTTTGTCAAAAATGCAATTAAGCTTTTAGCTTAAAAAATAACAATTAATTAGTATGCGACTATTTACACAATATTAACACAATATTTTTCAAGGAATAATTGTAGATGCAAATACGAGGTGAAAATTTAGAAGTTTGACAGAATTTACATTATAATTGTAAAATTTATCCAGTAAAATGAGTTATTTACTTGCTTGTTTAACATATAAATCTTTGAATACCAGCCCACAAATTTTAATTTCATCGTTTATAAATTTTTAAACCCAAATCATTAGAAAAATTATCCTTTATTTTTATAAAAATAACTAAGTTTTTGCAACGACAAGTTTTCAAGTATTATAAAATAAAGTGCTTAATAGTAAAAATAGACATTTTATTTTATAATACGCGATTATAAGTTTTTATTAATAATAAAATTCGAATTTAAAAAATAATAATATGAAAGTGCGTTCAACAAGTTATTCTAAATTCCACATGCCCAAAGCACTTCAATTTAGCTTTAAAAGATAACAATTAATCAGTATGCACATATTTCCAACGCAATATTGAGGAATAATTGCAGATGCAAATATTAGAAGAAAATTTGATAGGATTTTCATTATATGTGCAAAATTTACTAAATGAAATTAGTTATTTACTTGCTTGATTAATATATAAATAACTGAACGAAAATTGTCTGCTCTGAATGATCCACGAATTTTAATTTTATCGTTTATAAATTTTTAAACCCAAATCAGTAGAAAATTTGCACTTTATTTTGCATAAAAATAAATAAATTTTTTGCAACGACAAATTTTCATGCATTACAAAGTAAATATTTTCTGGTAAAAAATAAGTTCATATAAAATTCGAATTAAAATATATATATATATATATACATATGATGGCAGGTTCAACAAGTTGTTCTAAACTCCGCGAGCGCTTCTATTTAAAGCACTCCAAAACTACCATAAATATAAAAAAAAGTCCTTACTTAGCATGTACTTCGTAAATCCATTCCTTTTAGGCATCCTTCCACGATGCTCCACAAACACATATCCGAACAATTTCGAACCAAAAATGCGAGGCCTTTTTCTTCGGGAGGAGAATTCGGAACGAACCACTCAGTCAAAGAGCTAGACACCTATTACCGAACAGTTGCACTAGGCGCTGCCCGGAATAGGGTCACGTGACAGTAGCTCTGGCGCGGAAGGAAGTAAGTTTGCCCGGAACGCTTAAAACTGCCCCTAAAACCGGAAGCTAAGGGGGAAATTCCGAAAGCGCTCCGACTCGCCAATATTGAACAATGAATTAATAAAACGTTTTCCGAAATCGTTTGGCAGTCGTCGAAATGCTCGATAAAAGATCGTTAGGTTTTCGTTTTCGTTTCGAACACGAACAAAAAAATGGCTCAAGATATTGTTCCATAACCAGCTGTATGGTATTCCAGGTGAATTTATCTGAAGTTATTTTGTTCGAATGATTGTCTCGTAAAAAAAGGTGTTCTTTTATTTTATTTATTTATTTTTTTTTTTGTATCGATTTCTCGGAGTCATTTAGTCTTGACCTACTTGCACAATTGCATTAGATAAAGGAACATTGAACGAAAAGGCTTAATCAGTAGTTTCATGGCATGAAATAGAGAAATAATATAAATCTTTTCTATACAATTAAATGTTATATTATATACAAAAAGGAATTTAAATTTTTATCAAAATATATCATCATATTAATCAAATCATTAAGATATTTTAAAAATAATAATAATAATAATTAATAAAACGATTTCCGAAATCGTTTGGCAGTCGTCGAAATACTCGATAAAAAAGATCGTTTGGTTTTCGTTTTCATTTCGAACACGAACGAAAAATGGCCAAGGATATTGTTCCATAACCAGCAGGTGAATTTATCTGAAGTTATTTTGTTCGAGAGATTGCCTCGTAAAAAAAGTGTTCTTTTATTTTATTTTATTTTTGTATCAATTTCTCGGAGTCATTTAGTCTTGACCTACTTGCACAAATGCATTAGATAAAGGAACATTAAATGACAAGGTTTAATCAGTAGTTTCTAGTCAATAAAATAATCAAATATTATAATTCTTACATATGCAATTAAATGCAAAATTATCTACAAAAAGAAATTTTAATTTTAATCGAAAGCCTATTATATCATAATATTAATCAAATCACTAAAATATTTTAAAAATAAAAATAATAATAAAAAAAATTAATAAAACTTTTTCCGAAATCGTTTGGCAGTCGTCGAAATGCTCGATAAAAGATCGTTTGGTTTTTGTTTTCATTTTTAACACGAACGAAAAATGGTCAAAGATATTGTTCCATAACCAGTAGGTGAATTTATCTGAAGTTATTTTGTTCGAGAGATTGCCTCGTAAAAAAATAGTTCTTTTATTCTTTTATTTTATTTTGTTCTATCGATTTTTTAGGAGTCATTTAGACTTCACTTACTTGCACAATTGCAATAGATAAAGGAACACAGAAAGAAAGAGCTTAATCAGCAGTTCAATGCACGAAATAGTAAAATAATATAATTCTTTCATATATATATAAAAGTAAAATTATATACAAAAAGAAAATTTAATTTTAATCAAAACCCTATTATATCATCATATTAATCAAATCACTAAAATATTTAAAAAATAAAAATAATTAATAAAACGTTTTCTGAAATCGTTTGGCAGTCGTCGAAATGCTCGATAAAAGATTGTTTGGTTTTCGTTTTCATTTCGAACACGAACGAAAAATGGCCAAGGATATTGTTCCATAATGTTATGTTTGTTGTTGCAGGTGAATTTATCTGAAGTTATTTTGTTCGAGAGATTGTCTCGTAAAAAAAAAGTGTTCTTCTATTCTTTTCTTTTATTTTTTGCATCAATTTTTGGAGTCATTTAGACTTGACCTATTTACACAATTGCATGAGATAATCGAACATTGAACGAAAAGGCTTAATCAGTAGTTTCATGACAGAAAATTGCAAAAAATAAAATATATGATTCTTATATATACAATTAAATGCAACATTATCTACAAAAAGGAATTTAAATTTTAATCAAAAGCCTATTATATTATCATATTAATCAAATCACTAAAATATTTAAAAAATAAAAATACTAATAATAATTAATAAAACGTCGTCGAAATGCTCGATAAAAGATCGTTTGGTTTTTGTTTTCGTTTTTATTTCGAACACACACACACAAAAAAAAAATATGGCCTAGGATATTGTTCCATAACCAGCAGCATGGTATTCCAGGTGAATTTATCTGTTATTTTGTTCGAGAGATTGCCTCGTAAGAAAAAAAAGAGTTCTTCTTTTCTTCTTTTTTTGTCACAACTTTTTTTTAATCATTTAGACTGACTTGACCTACTTGCACAATTGCAATAAATAAAGGAACATTGAACGAAAAAGCTTAATCAGCAGTTTCAAGGCATGAAATAGTGAAATAATATAATTCTTCCATATACAGTTAAATGTAACATTATGTACGAAAAGGAATTTTAATTTTAATCAAAAACCTGTTATATCATCATATTAATCAAATCACTAAAATATTTTTAAATAAAAATAATAATAATAAAAATAATTACTTAAACGTTTTCCGAAATAATTTGGCAGTCGTCGAGATGCTCGATAAAAGATCGTTTGGTTTTCGTTTTTATTTCGAACACGAACAAAAAATAGCCAAAAGATATTGTTCCATAGCCAGTTGCATGGTATTCGAGGTGAATTTATCTGAAATTATTTTGTTCCATGGATTGCCTCATAAAAAAAGTGTTCTTTTATTTTATTTATTTTTTGTATTGATTTTGGGAATCATTTAGACTTGACTTACTTGTACAATTGCATTAGAACATTGAGCGAAAAAACTTAATCAGTAGTTTCAAGGCATACAATAGTAAATAATATATACTATATAATAATGGAAAATAATATATATTCTTCCCTATACAATTAAATGTAACATTATCTACAGAAAGGAATTTAAATTTTAATCAAAAATTAATTATATGATCATTTTAATCAAATGACGAAAAGGTTTTCAAAATAAAAAAATAGTAATAATATTAATTTACTTAAAAGTTAAGGGCATAAACTATTTCCAAAAAATAATATTGATGTTTAAAAAAAAGTTCCTTAATAATTGTAAAATAAACAAAATTGTTGTTTAAAAAAATTACCTAATAATTATTAATAAGCAATATTGATGCTTAAAAAATTCCTAATAATTGTTAATAAACAAAATTGTTGTTTAAAAAAATCCATAATAATTGTTAATAAACAATATTGATGTTTCAAAAAATTGCCTAATAGTTGTTAACAAACAATATTGATGTTTTAAAAACATTCCCTAATAATTGTTAATAAGCAATATTGGTTTTTTTTTTAAAAATCCCTAACAATTATTAATAAACAATATTGATGTTTAAAAAAAATCCTTATAATTATAAACGAAACAATATTGTTGTTTAAAAAAATTACCTAATAATTATTAATAAGCAATATTGATGTTTAAAATGATTCCCTAATAATTGTAAAATAAACAATATTGTTGTTTAAAAAAATCCCTAATAATTGTTAATAAACAAAATATAGATTTTCAAAATGATTTGAGTTTAATTTAAAAAACGTGAATTGCAACAAAATGAGATACAAAAGCAAGAGATTTATGTGTGGAGGTTATTACTTGTCTGTATTATTACTTCTTGTCTGGAGGTTGCTCTTTGTAGACTATAAAACTTTTAAATTAATTTTTTTCTCTGAATATATATTTTATCTCTCATTTTAGTTGAAATTCAAGAAATAATTATAATCAATTATCTTAAATAAAATAAACCCCTTAATATTTCGTTTTAAAATAGCACTTTTAAAACTATCAGTTCAAAAATTGTCTGTTTTCATCAATATGTTATTCATATCCACAAAAAATAAGAAGATAAAAAAAAATTAATTTAGATGTTAAATAAATTCAAACTTATAATTTAATAACACAAAATTTACAAAAATGTGAATATATCCAATTCTTTTTTATTCAATTCCTTCTATTAGCTCACACTCTCCCTATATATATCTTGTTCAAATTTTGAATCGTTCATAAAATACTTTGTATTCATCCACTCAAGTTCAAATACATTTTTTTTCAACTCGCAGTGGATGACACTTGATGTTAATACAGTTTTTTCAAATATTAATTCGGTAATTAAATTTAATTAATTAATTTTAGTTTTCTTTAGATTTAAGTTACATATATCTACCAATAAATGGCCCCAGTTAAATTTAAAAAAAATGGATGAAAACTATTAAGGACTTTCTGTAATATAGTGAAAAAAAAGTAGGAATTTACTTTAAAAAAAAAACTTTTATATTACTTGTTTTTTAGAAGTGATACACATTATATATATGTATATATATATATATATAAAATCCAGTGGTGGCATTGTTGTAGGCACTGTTTCAAAAAACGAAAAGCCTCGATGGCATTTGTGATGAAAAACCTGTGTTGGTCTTAACCTCGGACCAGACACGTTGGGTTTTTGTATAGAAAGAACTTGGTTTGAAGTCGAACAGTATGATCTCATGTCTATGTCTAAAATGAGCATGATAAATCAGTAGGATGAAAACCCTATGTTTGTCTCGTGAAAAAAAAGCAAAAATGCGATATCCCAGATGTCAGGCCCGAGAACGTTCGTTCCGAATTATAGCGGAAAAATGTGGGTGTAATATAGCAGGCTTTCCTAGTAAAGCACCATAATTATAGTTGAATTTGATACAGATTTCACGTTTCATTGGCCAATGTTCTTAGTTTCTGTCAGTTAAACACCATATTATCTTAATTCAGGTTATTGGTAAGGATCCATTTGAATCTGAAAACTTGGTTCGAGGTCGAACTGAAAGATCTCGTGGGATCTTATGTGAAAACCTGTGTGAAAAAAAAGTGTGCAAGAACAAAGATGTCAGAACTGAGAATGTTCGACCCAAATTATAGTGGAAAAATGTGGGTGCAATGTATCAGGGTGTTTTTGTAGGGCACCATGATTATAGCTGAATTTGCTGCAAATCTGCCTTTTCATTGGCCAATGTTATGATATCAAAGTTCCTGTCAGTTCAAAACTATATTATCTTAATCCAGGCTGATGGTAGAAATCCATTTGATTCTAAAAACCGATTTATTAAGAATAATTGATGTTTTGAAAACTCAACAATTAAAAATCCTAATTAAATTAACTTATTGTTTTATGATAAACATGGTGAGTATTACATTTAAATGACATAATTTATATTTTAACCTCAAAGATATCATCAAAAGATTACAACAAGTATTTATTGAGATTCTTTAAAATATGACAGGTTACATTCAGACAACATTAAATTTTTATCTTGGTTGTAAGCAACAAATCTACCTCACAGAAGATATGCAGTTTTCGTCTTTGTAATAAACTAGAAATGTAAACATTTTGGAACATGCAGTATGGGTTGTACAATATTTACATTATTCAATACTTCTTCGGATAGAGTAAATCTTCCAAAATGTGTAAACAGTTATCGAAGGAAAAACTCTGCAACATTTTATGTAGGGAAAAAAATGTTAAATAAAATATGAAACTTATGAAAGACAAATCCTACTTGCGAAATTTTTCTGTGGAGTAAACATTTCAATTCACTGGGGATTTTTTGTCTTATATTCACTCCGGTAATCTTACAAAGCACTGGAAAGCTGAACAAAATGCTTTGTAATCTGAAGAAAGACTTGTTTGACTACGTCATTCACAGTTTGACTTAAATGTCCTGTTGACTGAAAAAATATATCGATTGGTAAAATAGAGAGTAAAATATTTTTGGTTTATTTTTAGATAGAGAAGTATATTGGATCGCAAATACTTGGTTAATTTCATTTTATAAAACATTCATTTCTTACAAAATATAAGCCACGCAGGCATTTTGTTGCATTTAAAATTCTTATCAGCTTAGGTATTTGACTTTATTCAAATATAGCTTAAGTCAAAATTGGTAAAAAATTATCTAATAAATCTCATAAGATAATAATTTTTTTTTCTAATTTAAATAGTTTTCAAAGAAAATTGAGTTAAAATTTCTATATCTAAAGTGTCTGTAAGATCAATGAATTTATCAAAAAAAATTATAAAAATCAATAATTAATGTTATAAAAATTAATCGAAAATATGCGTAATATAACAAGCAAATAACCACAACTGATAGTTTAAACTCTACAATTTTGTCAATGCAAATATCATTAAATAAAACTTTACCATCCTTTTAGCCATAACATGGATACTTTTTCTGCAAACATAATAGGATTATCACCAGATTATGCAATCTGCCTGATATTTAATTTATGTTTACATTTATGAAAGGTTTAGAAAATCCAAGACCTATAATGTTCGTTTGTTATTGATAAGTGAGTTCCATAAAACTTACGTTCTTTAAATTATTACATAAATATTATGCATAATGCTTTTAAAGCATCAATTAAATGTAGAACTAACTTATAGTAATTACTACAGATCAAGGGTTAAGTCAAATTTCTTTTAAAACTCGTATAAAAAGCGTTACATTATTCTTAGAATATCATTATTTTAGTACTACTATACACCTAGTATACACCTTCTTTTATTAGACAGCATGTTAATCAGAAAAGCTAGCAAATTTACTTTTCCTTTATAAATACAACAAATATAGTATCATCTTAAAAATTGCCTAAAATTGACAGAAATTATTATTTTAATTGATAAATAAAACGGATCAAACAGGTCTAACTAATCACGTACAGATCATACTTTTTTTTATTCTAAACTACATTTACTTAATTATAAAACTAATTCTTTGCGTCTTGCAAAAATCCAATTAGATAGTTGAATTTCAGTTGCACAAAATATTTGAGCTTTCCAGTTTTGACTTTTCTGCATGTACTCTATATTAGCAAAGAAACGACTTTTACAGCGATTGTAGAATAGATAAAAATTATAAATTTATTTCATTTTTATAATATTTTTTAAATTATATTATCATTTATGTCCAATAATCGCATGATTTTCCAGCAAGAATTTTTTTTCATCGAAACTTTTTCGTAAAAATTACCTTTAAAACAGTTTGTCTCTCTTGGGCTCCCTGTTCTTTGAAAACAATAAAATCTGATATTAATTTAGGATTTTATCTTTAACTATGCATGTCCATTTAGCACACAATTTCAAAAGTAATGCTATTAATTTTCATGTCTTCAATCTCTTTTAAAAAGTTGAATATTTCCAACAAAGCAGTCATTATCATTGTCAATAGCATGACAGCCCAGGATGAGTTAAGGCTTTCCTTTACAGAGATTTTCATGCATTCTTCTGGGTAACAATGGTCCTCCAATTCTTAATCTTTAGTACAACAAAATCTTTTTCAACTTCGTCTATCCATCGAACTTGGGTCATCCTCTTTCTATTTGTCACTGTGGCTTTACCAAAACGAGCTTATTTACAGAGTTTAAATCATTCATTCTAAATACATGAGCAGTCCTGTTAAATCTATTGATATCAATAAATTTTATAACATTTGGGTCTTTAAAGCATTTATAAATTTCCGTCTTCTCCAACAATCCCTTTCCTTAATACCTCCAAGCATAGCTCTTAAAAACTTCCGTTCAAATATACCCAGATGGGCCACATTAGATCTTGTCAGAGTCCAGGTTTCAGAGCCATAGACCAAAATAGGTCTAATAAGAGTTTTATATAGCAAGTATAGTTTTATATAACAAGAATTTAATTTTTCTGCTTATGAACTATGATTTAAGCGGATTTTCTAACCCATAAAGGGCCTTATTGGCAGACACAATTCTGTTTTATATTTCAGGTAAGATATTATTATGATATTAATTTATGATAATAAGTATTTAAAACTAAGTACAAGTTCAAAAGTGCAAGTGCCTAAGGTAATTTTGGGTGTATCCTGACAAATATTTTTTGAGCAAGCGTTTTTTCCTGTTTTATGTTTAGATGCAAAGCATCTCGACTTAAATTAAATTTAGCTTATGTATTTAAATTAAAAGTTTGTTTTTTAAACAAAAATAATTTCATAGAGATTAAAACAAAGGTACATAAGTACTCTAAGAATTATGATATTTAAATATTAAACAAATAATTTAACTCCAGGATAATCATATTTATCAAATAATAATTATTGAAAAATCCCTATGAATCAAAAATTCCCAGTTATACAGAGCATAAAGAAAGTGAATGTTCAACACTAAGATTTTTCATGGAATAAGAATTGATTTTGCACCAGCTTGTAACATTCTAATCCAATTAATGCAAAGAAAATTCTATTCTTCCAACGAATCTAAATCAGTTTTTGCAATTCTGTGACTAGAATTCTGTGTTTTTACAGAACACTTTTCTTTTAAATTGATTTTTTTCCTTTCTTTCTTGCTTTTTAAAATTTATTTCTGACTCAAAACGCAGTTGCAAAGTCTTGGAAGTAAATCAATATTTTTTTAAGAAAAAAAAAATTCTCTTCCACTCCTTCGTGACCCAATAAACGAAATTAATGTTTTATGACCCAACAACAATGTTGTTAAACAGTTCTAGCTTCTTGGAAGGAAAACCTTTTCTCCTTAAAGAAATAAATTTGATTCTTTTAAATGGCTGCGCAGAAAAGAACGGAACATTGTTGCTTCAGGAACGTAGATTGAAGGAGACAGGTTTTTTTAGGAGTTATACAGCTCGGGAAAAGAGTAAAAAGAGTAAAAATTGTTAAAATCCCTCGCAAAGAAAATTCATAAATAATATATTACAGTCAAGGAAGTTTACCAGTTTCAAAAAAACTGACCCAATTCAGCAAGGGAAATAAAATGCATCTATATTTTTTTTATCTATACCAATGTAAAGAAAGTTAATAATGGATAAAAAAAATATTCAATTTAATTTAATATAACAATTATAATGCATGGAAATTCTTTTAAAGATTTATCCATCTTTCTTACAAAGTAGTACTTTTTATTTTTATATGTATAGTGGTATTTTTATTTCCAATAAAAAGGCAAGGATATAAAAATAAATTAGGTAACATGGAAAAAATAAAAGATATACACATCAGTTAGATAGAGATACAGATTAATACATTACTTTATATGATAGAAATTGTAATGCAACTTAAAAAAGTAGCCAGTCATTTTCTTAAAAGCTTTTTGGTTTACCAGCTTGAGTAACTACATACCCTACAAAGATGCAAGCGGGCTTTAATGATAGCTACCAACAAAAACCAAAAATTACCCAATAAAGAGATAAAAGATATACACGTGAATTATATAGAGATACAGGTTAATACAATACTTTAGATAATAGCAATAGTAATGCAAGTAAAAAAAAGTAGACAGTCATTTCCTTAAAATCTTTCTGGTTTACTAACTTGAGAAGCTACGGAGTACCCTACAAAGATGCAAGCGGGCTTTACGCATAGCTACCATCAAAAACCAAAAAATACCCAATAAAAAGATAATACATGAATTAGATAGAGATGCAGGTTAATTCAATATTTTTGATATTAGCAATTGCAAAGCAAATAAAAAAAGGAACCAGTCAGTTCCTTAAATGCTTTCTGGCTTATCAGTTTGAATAGTTACCCTACAAAGATGCAAGCGGGCTTTAATCATAGTTCCATCAAAAACCAAAAAAAAACTCTAATAAAGAAATAAAAGATATGCACATTAATTAGATATACATAAGATAGTTATACATATATTGAATTAGATAGTATTGTATTAATAAAAATACAATACTTTAGATAACAGTAATTGTAATGCAAATAAAAAAGTAACCAGTCATTTCCTTAAAAGCTTTCTGGCTTACCAGCTTGAGTAGCTGTGGAGTACTCTACAAGGTTGTAAGCGGGCTTTAAACATAACTACCATCAAAAACTAGAAAATGCCCAATAAAGGGATTACTACTACTACACCATACCACATCACTGTCCTAGAGCTGAGTTGCCCCAAGTTGGCCAAGTGACATATTTGATTGGGTTCTGTGACGGTCTAGGAGACCGGGACCTACTGCTTAAAGTGGATTCCGAACCACTACAAACATCTATGGCACCGCCGGAATTCGAACCCGATACCCGTACCGCTAGCCACTCGCCATCACCCCTCCCCAATAAAGAGATAAAGGAATTACACATGAATTAGGTATAGATACAAATTAATACAATATTTTAGATAATAACAATTGTTAGGCAAATAAAAAAGTAACCAATCATTTTTTTAAAAGCTTTCTGGCTTACTAGCTTGAGCAGCTGTGGAGTACCCTACAAAAGATGCAAGCGGGCTTTTATCATACTGCTTTCAAAAAACAAAAAATACCCAATAAAAAGATAAAATATATACACTTGAAGTAGATAGAGATACAGATTAATACAATAATAATAATAGTAATTGTAATACAAATAAAATAAGTCATTTCCTTAAAAGCTTTCTGGTTTGCCAGCTTGAGCAGCTGGGGAGTGCACTAAAAAATGCAAGCGGGTTTTAATCATCGGTACCATCATTTTACAAAATGGACAATGTAATTAGAAAATGCTGCAGGGTTAATAGGGTTGGAAGGGGTCTTCCCCAGAGAGCTTATTCAAAATTGCAGCGATACAAGAGACCACAGCTGATTCGTGGAATGAGGGATTCCATTATAAATGACCGGCTAACCAGCTTTACGTTCATGGATTGTTTGGGAATAAAGCATTTTTTTAAAATTATTTATCTTGTTGGATCAAAAGCGATTGGAAAAGAGAAAATATATTTAAAACAGGGAATAATTTTTCTCATTTGTTTCAGATTTGACTAATTCTCGAAACAAAACTCCCAAAAACGTAAAAGAGTATACAAGCAAATCATGCATGAATTGAATATGCACTTGTTTGAACACAGAATTTAAAGGACTTCATTTAATAAATTATTCAACTAGAATTAAAATGATAAAAAAAAATTTTACAAACATAACTGCCTGCATTTTTATTCAATGGTATATTTTATCTGATAAATTTGAGTTGAACCCGCAGAAAATCAAAGTGTAACTATAGGTAAAGGAAATCAATTTCGTTATTTTGATAGCTAGTGTACATAGCCAATGTTTCTGTAGTTAATAATGATGCTGTCTTTTATATTCCATTAAAAAAATGCAAATGATGCTGCATAAATATCATTACATTTCAATTTTTTTATAACATTTTATGGAAGAATGGATTATTATTTAAGGATTAACATTAAAATTATTGAAGGATTTTTCTAACATTTTATTTTATGAATTAACATTGTAATATGTTGTTTTTCAGTTTCTAAGTTAAAAACAATTTTAAATCAGTGGTTCTATGGAGACTGGTAAATCAGTGGTGCTATGAGGACTATTTCTGAAGTCCAAATCTGAAGCTACGGTCAGACATGAGACTCTTACGTTTTATGAATACCAACGTCCTCTCTACAGTATTGTTGTAATTTAAATGCAAATGGAAATACATTCGGTACCGTTTGCTAGCTTTCGGGGAAACAGAACTTCTGCTTTGCTAATGCTGGTTTTTCGTCAGGCATCAAAAGATTTACAACCTTCCAAAAGACCTCTGGAGAGAACATAATGGAGCTCGTAACAATAACGGGAGGTAACGAAGGTTGTTGCCAGTTTGAACTGCAATGTTCTGGAACACATGAACATTCGTCTGAGATGAGGCTTGAGAAACAAGGGGGGAAAAACGATTTTTTCGTGTCAGAAAGAAATATACTTTATAAATATATTTTATAAAGCTTTATAATCAATTTTAAATAAAATTAAATCTTTTTTTTTTTATGTCCAGATATGAGAGTAGATGAGATAGCGGTAGTTTGCTCCCAATGATGCAGTTTGAGTCCAAAAAAACATTTTCACAAAATTATGTTGAATCAAATCGGCTGTTATTTCCTATAGCGAAATTCTTTTGAAACGAGAAATAATTTCGCAATTTCAAATAGGATGTTTTTCAGTTGGTAAGTTAAACATTCTTAAATCTCCGTGGCGCTCTACAATCATAAGAGACCAGGACCTGAAGTTTAAAGTGAATTCTGAGTAACCATTGCAGTTCGAACTGGCTGAACCCCTACAAACATCGATGGAACCACCGGAACTCGAACCCGAAACCTGTGGCATCAAGCGCTGGACACTCGGCCATTCAAGGCCACACTTTAAACTCATAATAATATTGTTAAATGTGAAGTTAAATCTAATAATTTCTCACAATCTACAAAGTGTAGTCCAAATTAAATTTTTCCACGCTTTATCTGTAATAAGATTATAAACACAAATTACAAAATATTAATCATGCACCTGTCATTCTCGTAAGTGTTTTCAGTTACCCATTCTTGATACGGATTCCTTAACACTGTGCTGGGCAACTGAGAATCCGTGTTTGGTTTGTCACTGAAATGAATCCGAATTGTCGCGACTGTCAACAACTCTCACTGACGCATCAAATAAATCATCACAGGACGTGCTATGGAGCTGAAATATCCTATCGCGATTAAACCATAAGATATTTCAGTAATGGCTGTGTCTGTTTGGAGTTAGTCATCATTGGAAAATTGCATTGAATGGAGATAATGTTATTTTATGAGCGTAAATTTATATGTATGATATATTAACTAAATTGATCCGTAAACCACACTTGGGAATTCATTCTTTTTCTATGAAACCTGTTCATGGAGACATTATAAATGAAAAAAAAGTATTTTTCTTTCAGTAAGCACTTGAGTTGAAATTATATGATATTAATGAAGTAGATTTCAAATGCAGGAAGCATCACTCAAGGTTTGGTGGGTTTGTCGCTCTATAGTCATTTTGTACACACTTTAGGCTAATTAGACCAAAACCTACAGTTTAACGTTGATTCCGAACAGTTAATCTATCAACCTGATGACCATGCGAACCTGATGACCTGATTTTCGAACCTGATGACCATGCGGTACCAATGGCAAGAGCGCCAGCCAATTGACCACCAGGCCGTAAGGAGCAATACTCGTAAATGAGTCTCGTATGTTACACAAGCAATACTCGCATGTTACAATTGTTACACAAGCAATACTCGCATGTTACACATTGTTACACAAGCAATACTCGCATGTTACACATTGTTACACAAGCAATACTCGCATGTTACACATTGTTACACAAGCAATACTCGCATGTTACACATTGTTACACAAGCAATACTCGCATGTTACACATTGTTACACAAGCAATACTCGCATATTACAAATTGTTACACAAGCAATACTCGCATGTTACAAATTGTTACACAAGCAATACTCGCATGTTACAAATTGTTACACAAGCAATACTCGCATGTTACACATTGTTACACAAGCAATACTCGCATGTTACACATTGTTACACAAGCAATACTCGCATGTTACACATTGTTACACAAGCAATACTCGCATGTTACACATTCTTACACAAGCAATACTCGCATGTTACACATTCTTACACAAGCAATACTCGCATGTTACACATTCTTACACAAGCAATACTCGTATATTACACTAGTTACACATTGTTACACAAGAAATACTCACATTTTACACTAGTTACACATTGTTACACAAGCAATACTCGCATGTTACACATTGCTACACAAGCAATACTCGTATGTATTTCTCGTATACTCCAGGAAAACCTAATCTTTTTCGATCATCAACCCTTTTGAAAATATCATGGCTTGTCATCAATCCCCGTGTTACATTTTAAATGAACTATAATAAAAAAAAATAAGACCCTGTATTATACAGGGTCATCGAAAAAAAACTTGGATACATTTCAAAAAATCATGACTCCAAACATAATTGTTCAGATGCAATTATGTAACTTTTAAAAGCAAGTTTTTCGTTTTCTTTTTTGTAACTGTAATTAACAGACTATGTGCAGGAATTGTGGGTATTAAAAGAAGTTTTCTACATTCCTTTAGAACAATAACGACTGTTCAACAGAAACCCCAACTTTTTAGAGGGTATAGTCACAGAAAATGTTTATTTAGATAGGCTACAACATTTCCATTTCCCATAAATTGAACTGCAAAATAATCTCAACATCTTTTTTTAGCACCCTCCCCCTCCTGAATACAATCTAAATTTGCGACAAGCTCTCAATCATCACTTCCAGAACGAATGGTTTTGCAAGGCAGTCTCCGTTCTATGAACTCAAGAAGTTCTAATACATCACCACTAAACTTCTGATGTTTTTTTCTTTATTGTTATCTTAAAAACATTATTTTCAGCGAAGAAATATGGGACTACTGTAGTGATAAAACATATATGATTTATCGCATCAAAGAGATAAATTATTGGCTTGATGTGTGCAGAAAAACTAATGATACTCATATTAAAACTTAATATGATAAAAACTAATAATTTCTATACATAAAAGCGAAAAAATAGTTTATCTTAAATATTTCGTTAGAAAATTGTTAACAAATGTGCCCAACGTTTTTCGATGACTGTGTATAGTATATATTATTATATCAGATTCATACTTAATAGAAAACGATTTTGCTTTTGAAATTCTGCGTAAAATTATTGTTTTAGCATGTATATATTATATTAGATGCATAAATTATGAGTACGTTTAAATATTATATTAAATTTAATTTAAATAACAAAAATGCAATCTCCATTATGTTGTTGTTTTTATTTTATTTAGTACACAATTTATTGACGTTATTAGTAGGAAAAATACACTTGGTATCAAGATTAGCATTGTTAAATTCAAAACTTAGCCTTGAATCGTTTCAAAATTAACACTAAAAACTCTATTAGGTAAAATTAGCTTTAATCGCTAATGTTGAATTCAATCCAACTAGAAATAGAATTCCTTAAGGATTTTTAAATCTAGCTAATTTGTTAGTTTTGATAAAACAGAATGGCTAAAACCATCATCAACCCTATACGATCTTAGTAATTCAATTAAGTAGAGATGACCTACTGCAGAAAATTTTCATTCTGGTCGAAGGTAATCTACGTTAGCCGAATTAATTAATTCGCATACACTGATGGCTTTTATTTTCCTATCGGTACACAATAGATCGTTAAATATTACATCAACCTCTTTGGTGACCACTGCGCTACGCTAACAAGAGGAAGAGACGAGAATAATGCATTACGGAAAGACTTTTAGGTTAATTACGTCACATTTGCATGTAGTATTAGAAAATCAGAAGATTAAATTCCCCAACTCAGTATGTGGCACACTCTATTCTAATCTCTGAAAATCTGGATTTTCAAAGCATTGATATTCTTCGTGTCACCAGCTGAAATCCAGATCTCACTATTTTGTATGTTAGATAGCGCGTCTTATCATTCTTAGCTCAAATTATCATGTTAGATAGTTTGTATTATCCGTATTATCCTGTTGAGTTGTGACTAAACCTCAGTGTCTGGCAGCACGGGACAAACACCACATGAATACTGTACTTATGGATGGAGGTAAAATGACAGCTTCTGTTGTGCAGCGACACAACAGAAGCTGTAGGAGCTGTACAGCTGAAGGAGAGCTGTACCTTCCTGGAGGACTTTTAAGAGGAAACTATCCCACATTTGCATATCATATGGGAAAAACCCAAAAACTCTCCCCAGGTAGTCCGACACACGAGGCAATATACTGACATAATAAACAGGGGTCTCAACAGTGTTAAAAAATCGTAACAAGTTTTGCATATCGTATGGGAGAAAACCCAGAAAACTCTCACCAGCTAATCTGACTGACATCAACAAGATGGTGAACATCCCAAACGCCATCGATTCTCCTCGTTTTAGAAACAGTGTCTACAACAATGCCGAAAGCGAATTGAACCTCATCCTAATGCTCAACAGCGGCTCCAGTTGCCACTGAGCCACGCATTATCTTTATTTATTATAGCCATTGTTTGAATCTTAAACAATTTTTTTATTTCTTAAAGCACTAATGATGATTCATTTTTGTAAAATTAAAAACAGTATTTAAGTTAATGATTTAATGATTTTATTTTTTAAAATTAAAACTTTTTTCTTTCATTTTCTTTCAAAATAATTAACTTTTTAAAATATATAATATATATATATATATAATTCCTTTTTTAATTACATTATTTCAACGAAGAAAATTAGCGAAAAACTACTTTGAAAAAACAGTAAAACAAATTAAATTCTGTAAAATTACCATATGTGATTAAATGAAATTGCAATTTCCTTTACATTTTACTTAAGGCATTAAACTAAATGAAAAAATAGGATGTAAGTATTGAAAATGTATGTAAATTACACTGAATTGACTTAAAATTACCTTTAAAACTTTTAAATTTATGTGCATTGATTTTTAACTATAATAAAATTATATTATAATTTTCCTACTCTAGTGAATCTTTCACAATCTAGCTTATTATTAGCTTATTATCATTCTCATGTCTAGAAGTTAATTTAATTTTCATGGAGTTTGTTGTGTATTCATAATGCTTAACTATATTAAAAGTTTCTGCAATCAGCCACGCACTACTTAATAATTCTATGCAAATGAAGAAGTGCGCAAAATTATTTAAATATTTGTTATCTAGAGTACTTATATTTGCCAGATATAATTCCCTCGTTAAGTTATCACTGATTTTTGTAAGGTAGAGGTCAAAAATTTATTTATGACAAACCTTTACCATAGAGATTATCCTTATTAGTGGCTATTAGTTCAACAATAAGAAGGCAAAGATTTTATTCCCATTAGTAGAGATCGTTAGAATTGCTGCTTTGAAAAATAAGTTTGATTGCTTATAACAGAGTACCTCATAACAGCAATTGGATAGTTCGAGGTTAACAAATATTTCTTCAGTAAGACAGCTGGCAGGGACCTCATGGCCGAATGACTAGCTCGGTGCCACAGGCCTCGGGTTTGAGCCCGGGCGATGCAATGAATGTTTGCAGTGGTTCGAAATCCATTTAAACCGTAGTTACCAGTCTAATATGACTATAGAGCGTTGGCCGGACAACCACACCCCGTAAAAAGAAAGAAAGAAATCTGCCAGTGGGCAGACGGGCCGTGGCGTTCCATGGGGCTGCTGCGCCAATGAAGAAGAAAAAGAAGAAAACAACTGAACTCTCCAAATGGCATCATGTGTCACATTTCATCAAGCATCATTCTCCCCTGATGAAGCATTAGCCATTATAAAGTGACAGCTTAATGATTTCATGGAACAATAAAGGAAAAACATTGTAAAATGGCCAACGAGCCCAGGAAATTCACAGGTCAAAGGTTAGGTGGGGTTAGTTGAAAAATAATGAATTGAATTTATAACAGTTAGAAACTGCAAAATGATCAACAAGTTTTGAAGGTTCGCGATTAATGTGAAGAGGGGTTGCTATTATAAAGTGATCAACAAGCTTAGTATATTAAAAGCGCTTAAAGTTACCTATCTTAAAAAAGATCATCAACTTTAGAGGTTTCAAAGGCCAAAGTGATGAGGAATTAACATTATACAAAAATCAAAAAGGTTAGCAGATTCTGAAACAAATGTGAAGAGGTATTAGTCACAATAACGTGGTCAACAAGCCTAAAGAATGCATTGTACAATATATAGAAGTAATAGCCATTATAAGATGTTCAATAAACTTAAAGGATTCTTGAGCTTTGTTTTTTATTATAAGAGCAAAAAAATACGCATACAATCATATAGGGGCCTGAATGGTCGAGTGGCTAGCGCTCTGGCACCCCACGTATCGGGTTCGAATCCGGACTGTGCCATGGATGTTTGTAGTAGTTCGGAATACACTTTAAGCCATAATTCCTGGTCCTAACCGGATCTTAGAGCATTGGGTTAGTGGGACTCGCATCCGTAGTATATCTTCAAGCTGCACGTGCCCCCTGGGTAGTGCTAAATGTGTAACGGCAATGCAACCGTTGCTTATGTCATAAAGATGAACTATCCATATTGCCAGCTGCATTATAACAACAACATATCAATGGTTGCAAAATTTATTTCTATTGCAAGAAACGCTAAATTGCTTAAAATTAGCACATAATATTTCAGAAATTTTTTAATTAAAAGAAATTACTTATTAATATTTTAAGATGTATATATGCAACTGTAAATATAAGAACAAATTCATTTCTTTATGGATAAAGAAAATTTATATACTCTTCTCCCTTATGTATTAATATTTATTTAAAACATAATTTTTGTCTTTTCTAATCAAATTTATTCCTTTACATTTCGTAATTTTTTTCATGCATTAGCCTGGAGAAGTGCAAGTATAATGTTCAAAGCAATTATTATTTCAAACTGTTCATCCATAAAAATCACATTAGTCTAGGATCAAAATTAATCTTCAAAATTGCGTCAATTATGCAATAAAAATATGAATATTTGATAAATATGCAAAAAAATGAAGAGTGCATTAATATTTCAAAACATAGAAATCATTCAATTTTAACATTTTACAGCATAAAAACATTTTATGGACGTAAAAAAGGATTATAATTGATTTAGTAGAGTAAAATAAATTATATTAGCTTTCCCTATTACTTAAAACTAAAATTTAAGGCTCCTTTTCTAAATTAAAAATGTCAAACACTTTAAATAAGTGAGTTTTTAAAATAATTTAATTTGACAATTTTAAGGCTGTAAAAGCATTAATTTTTTAAATAATTTGTTCAGCAATAAAATTCAGTCTGTCTTTATTTTCCCTTAATTTCAGTATCGGTTTTAAATTTTGATTCCGGGTAGAATCTTCTGAAATTAAATAACAGCAAAATTTTAAAAAAAAAATAATTGCTAAAATATTATTTGCTGCATAACATATCGTAATTTCCAGTAAATAAATATTTTGTTTGTTTATTGTGATTTTTAGATGCAATAAAATAAAAAAAATAATAAGAGAAATATGAAAAAAATTTCATAATTGATTCAATGAAATGACAATAAATTAGAATATAAAAATGATTATTTTCATTAAAACCTTAAATGCTTTGTAATTTACAATAAATAATCATTTTTTTTGTTTATTATGATTTTTAGATGCAATTAAATAAAACAAATATTAAGAGAAATATAAAATTTTTCTTAATTTATTCTTTGAAATGACAAATTAGCATAGAAAAATCATTAATTTTTCACTAAATGATTATCATTTGGTAATTATTTTTCTCAATATTTATCTAGACGTCAAGAAATATTTAAGATAATACTTACACTTGATTCTGTCAGTTTTAAAATATGATAAACGTATCTTCCTCATTAAAATACTGTTCCAATTACGATTTTTAACAAATTTAACAACCATCCATGTTAAAAACGAATTACGGCTTTTACTGTTTTTAAACATCAACATTTTTTGACAGCAAGTGAAGTGAAGAAGACTGCAGCAGCAGCAGCTATTCAGAAATGGAACTTTTCCCAATTATTACTTCACTTCAGTTCTTCGTTTTCGCTTCTCAATTGCTTCCGATTTAAAAACAAAAAACCAAACGATAATTTTTCTGAATAATTCTGCTTTTTAATTATAAATGAACCGAGAACATATTTAAAGATATCATTTCCCAAATTCAAAAGAATTTCTTAAACGCTAAAACACTTTTTTATTTTCACTTTAATAGAAATAGGTTCTAGTCCTTCAGTCTCATCAACGAATCGCTATTCGAATTAAGGCTCTAGTAGGGTGCTGTTGGAGATGGAAAGATTCGAATTTTTACTTTGTTCTCTTTTTTTATTTCCAGTAAAAGATATCAAAGCAGGAGTCACGTGCTACAGACTTTCCCTCGCGATCTCCCGATTCTCTTCAATTGATTTCCATTCCTTTTGATCTTGGTTCCAGTCTTGTCTAATGGATTCCCCGTGTAAAGTTCTCACTGCATTTCAGTCTGTCATTTTATTTGGATTGCAAAAATAAGATTGCGATATATTTTCTATGTGCTTTTTTATTATTATTTTATAAGGTTAAAGTAAAAAAAAATTCACAAGAAATGGAATTCTGTGTAAGACATTGTAACAACCTGAATTTATATTATATATATATATATTTATTATGTGTGTGCATATAATTTATATATTATTCTTCAAAAGTTCTTTCAAATAATTATTCAAATTATAATAATTTGAATATTTCCAACGTAAGCAACCATCATCATCATCGATAGCACGACAACCCAGGGTGGTGAAAGGCTTTCCTTTGAATACATTTCAGCACATTCCTCTGGCAAGGGTACTCCAATTCTTAGCCTTCAGCAAAATCTTTTTTGATTGCGTTTATTCATCGCAAACTGGGTCCTATTCTCTTCCAGTCTGTCCCTGTGGCTTTTCCAAAATGAACCTTTCTACAGGGTTTAAATCATTCATTCTAAATACATGAGCAGCCCAGTTTAATGTATTGATCATAATAAATGTTATAATATCTGGATCTTTATAGCATTTATAAAATTCTGCGTTGTACTGTCTTCTCCAACAATCACTTTCCCTAAATACCCCCAATAATAGACCTTAAAATCTTAAAACAAATATACCTAAATAGGCCTCATTCGATCTTACCAAAGTCCATGTTTCAGAGCCATAGACCAAAGTAGGTCTAATAAGGGTTTTATATAACAAGAATTTAGTTTTACTGCATATGAACTGGGATTTAAGCGGATTTCTTAACCCATAAAAGGCCTTATTGGCAGACACAATTCTGTTTTTTTTATTTCAGGTAAGATATTATTATAACAATTAAATTCTGATCCTATATATTTAAAAAAGAACAGATTTTATTGCAAAACTATTATTTACTGATGTACAGATTCAAAAGTGTAAGTGCCTAAGTTAATATGGGGTGTATCCTGACAAATATTTCTTGATATAAACATATATTTCGTTTTTTCCTAGTTTATGTTTAGATGCAAGCCTTTGCAGCCAATTCAAAAACTCGAAAACATAAGCAATTTTGCATATTGATTTAAATTAAATTTAGCTTACCTATTCAAATTAAAAGTTTGTTTTTTTAAATAAAACTAATTTCATAGATATATGCACCTTTGTTTTAAAGTACAACAAGAATTTTGATATTTAAATATTAAAAAAGTAATTTAACTTCATGATATTCATAATTATCAAATGATTAGTATTCTAAAGTGCCCATGAATAAAAAATTCGCAGTTATACCAGACACAAGAAAAAGTGAATGTTCAAAGATTTTTCATGGAATAAGAATTGATTTTGCACAAGCTAGTAACATTCTAATCCAATTAATGCAAAGAAAATTCTATTCTTCCAACGAATCCAAATCAGTTTTTCCAATTCTGTGTTTTTACAGAACACTTTCCTTTTAAATTGATTTTTTTTTCTTTCTTTTTTTAAAATTTATTTCTGACTCAAAACGCAGTTGCAAAGTCTTGGAAGTAAATCAATATTTTTTTTAAGAAAAAATAAATTCTCTTCCACTCCTTCGTGACCCAATAAACGAAATTAATGTTTTATGACCCAACTACAGTGTTGTTTAACAGTTCTCGCTTCTTGGAAGAAAACCTCTTTCTCCTAAAGAAATAAATTTGATTCTTTTAAATGGTTGTGCAGAAAAGAATGGAAGTTTGTTGCTTTCGGAACGTAGATTGAAGGAGACAGGGTTTTTTAGGAGTTATACAACTCGGGAAAAGAGAAAAAGAGTAAAAATTGTTAAAATCCCTCGCAAAGAAAATTCATAAATAATATATTACAGTCAAGGAAGTTTACTAGTCTCAAAAAAACTGACCCAATTCAGCAAGGGAAATAAAATGCATCTATATTTTTTTGCCTATACCATTGTACAGAAAGTTAATAGTAGATAAAAACTATGCAATTTAATTTAATATAACAATTATAAAGCCTGGAAATTCTTTTAAAGTTTTATCCCTTTTTCTTACAAAGTAGTCCCTTTTATTTTTATATGTATAGGAGTATTTTTTATTTTTATTAAAAAGGCAAGGATATTGTTAAAATCCCTCGCAAAGAAAATTCATAAATAATATATTACAGTCAAGGAAGTTTACCAGTCTAAAAAAATTGACCCAGTTCAACAAGGGAAATAAAATGCATCTATATTTTTTATCTATACCAATGTAAAAAAAGTTAATGATAGATAAAAAAAAATATGCAAATTAATTTAATATAACAATTATAAAGCCTGGAAATTCTTTTAAAGATTTATTTTTAATTTTACAAAGTAGTACTTTTTATTTTAATATATATAGGTTTTTTTTATTTTTATTAAAAAGGCAAGAATATAAAAATAAAGTAATTAAAATGGTAAAAATAAGGAGACAAAGGATTTTTTTTTCTAATGCAGCTGACAAATACTTAGAGAGTTATCTTTTATGCTGTAAGCAAGGGCTGTACCGACATTACTCATATAGCACTAACCAAAGATAAGTTACACACACGGAGTAACAATACCCCGTAACGCTTTACGATCATATTTGGCCGGGACCTACAGTTTAAAGTGGATTCCGAACCACTACACACATCCATGGCACCGCCGGGATTCGAACCCGAAATATGTGGTACCGAGCGCCAATTATACAAGGACCTTCGGCTTTAAGTGGATTCCGAAATACTGCAAACATCCATGACATGAGGGGGAGGGGGGGGGTAAAGACACGAACCCGAGCACTAGTCACTCGGTCATCCGACCTTATTTTGTCTTAAATTGTACATGTTCATATATCACACAGTTTCAGAAAAAAAAAGGCTATTAATTTTCATATGTATTTTTTTTTCTTTCTTACTTTTTTAAAATTTATTTCTGACTCAAAACGCAGTTGCAAAGTCTTGGAAGTAAATCAATATTTTTTTAAGAAAAAATAATTCTCTTCCACTCCTTCCTGATCCAATAAACGAAATTAATGTTTTATGACCCAACTACAGTGTTGTTTAACAGTTCTCGCTTCTTGGGAGAAAACCTTTTTCTCCTTAAGAAATAAATTTGATTCTTTTAAATGGCTGTGCAGAAAAGAGTGGAACTTTGTTGCTTTCGGAACGTAGATTGAAGGAGACAGGTTTTTTTTAGGAGTTATACAACTCGGGAAAAGAGAAAAAGGGTAAAAATTGTTAAAATCCCTCGCAAAAAAAATTCATAAATAATATATTACAGTCAAGGAAGTTTACCAGTTTCAAAAAAACTGACCCAATTCAGCAAGGGAAATAAAATGCATCTATATTTTTTTACCTATACTATTGTACAGAAAGTTAATAATAAATACAATTATAAAGCATGGAAAATCTTTTAAAGATTTATTCACATTTCTTACAAAGTAGTACTTTTTTATTTTTATATGTATAGGTTTTTTTTTTTATTTTTATTAAAAAGGCAAGGATATAAAAGTAGAGTAATTAAAATAACAAAAATAAGGAGACAAAAGGTTTTTTTCTTATGCAACTGACAAATACTTATAGAGTTATCTTTTATACTGTAAACAAGGACCGCATAAAAGATTATTACTCATTACCGACATTGCTCACATAGCACTAACCAGGGGGTGCATGTTACTTGAAGATAAGCTACTAACGCGAAATAACAATACGCCCGTAACGCTTTACGATCATATTAAGCAGGGACCTACAGTTTAAAGTGGATACCGAAATACTACACACATCCATCGCACCTTCGGGATTCGAACCCGAAATATGTGGTACCCCGCGCCAATTATACAGGGATCTGCGGCTTAAAGTGGATTCCGAAATACTGCAAACATCCATGGCATCACTCCAACCCGAAACCGAGCACAAGTCACTTGGTCATCAGGCCCTATTTTATCTTTAATTGTACATGTTAATTTAGCACACAATTTCAGAAAATAATGCTTTTAATTTTCATGTCTTCAGTTTCTTCCAAACAGTTGAATATTTCTAATAATGGCAATATAACATGTAACATAAGCCACTTTGCATCTAGATTTAAATTAAATTTAGCTTATCTAGCATATTAAAAGATAAGCTATTATTTTTAAACAAAAATAATTTCATAGAAGTAGGCACCTTTGTCTCAAAGCTCTACCAGAATTTTGATATACTAAAAAATACTTTAATTCCGTGTTATTTATATTTATCAAATAATAATTATTGAAAACGGCCTATGAATCAAAAATTCGCAGTTATACCAGTCATAAAAAGTGAATGTTCAATAGCAAGATTTTTCGTGGAATAAGAATTGATTTTGCACAAGCTTGTAACATTCTAATCCAATTAATGCAAAGAAAATTCTATTCTTCCAACGAATCCAAATCAGTTTTTCCAATTCTGTGACTAGCATTCTGTGTTTTTACAGAACACTTTTCTTTTAAATTGATTTTTTTTCTTTCTTACTTTTTCTTTTTAAAATTTATTTCTGACTGAAAACGCAGTTGCTTGGAAGTCTTGCAGTTGTCTTGGAAGTAAATCAATATTTTTTTAAGAAAAAATAAATTCTCTTCCACTCCTTCGTGACCCAATAAACGAAATTAATGTTTTATGACCCGACTACAGTGTTTTTTAACAGTTCTCGCTTCTTGGAAGAAAACCTTTTACTCCTTAAGAAATAAATTTGATTCTTTTAAATGGCTGTGCAGAAAAGAATGGAACTTTGTTGCTTTCGGAACGTAGATTGAAGGAGACAGGTTTTTTTTAGGAGTTATACAACTCGGGAAAAGAGGAAAAAGGTAAAAATTGTTAAAATCCCTCGCAAAGAAAATTCATAAATAATATATTACAGTCAAGGAAGTTTACCAGTTAAAAAAAAAGTGACCCAATTCAACAAGGGAAATAAAATGCATCTATATTTTTTTTTACATGTACCAATGTAAAGAAAGTTAATAATAGATAAAAAAATTTTATTTAATATAACAATTATAAGGCATGGAAATTCTTTAAAAGGTTTTTTTCAGTTTTCTTACAAAGTAGTACTTTTTATTTTTATATGTATAGGTTTTGTTAAATTGTTTGTTTGTTTGTTTTACTTTTATTAAAAAGACAATAATATAAAAATAAATTAATTAACATGAGAAAAATTAAAGGATAAAAGGTATAATCAGTTAGATAGAGGTACAGATTAATACAACACTTCAGATAATAATTATAATTCGAATAAAAAATATAACCAGTCATTTCCTTAAAAGCTTTCTGGCTTACAAGCTTGAGTAGCTGTGGAATGCCCTACAAAGATGCCAGCAAGCTTTACTCATAGCTATCATAGCTTAAAATACCCAATAAAAAGATATGCACATGAATTAGTTAGAGATACAGGTTAATTTAATCATTTTGTTTAGTTCAAGTAACAAAGCTTTCTTCTTATCAGTTTGAATAGCTACGGAGTACCATACAAAGATGCAAGCGGACTTTAATCATAACTACCCTCAAAAACCCAAAAATGCCCAATAAAGAGATAAACACATTAATTAGACAGAGATACAAATTAATACAATACTTTACATGATAGCAATTGTAATGCAACTAAAAAAAGTAACCAGCCATTTCCATAAAAGCTTTCTGGCTTACCAGCTTCAGCAGCTACAAGGATGCCAGCGGGCTTTAATCATAGTACCATCAAATTCCAAAAAATACCCAATAGAGAGATAAAAGATATGCACATGATTTAGATAGAGATACAGATTAATAAAATACTTCAGATAATAGCAATTGTTATGCAAATAAAAACAGTAGTCGGTCATTTCCTTAAAAGCTTTCTGGTTTACCAGATTGAGTAGTTGTGGAGTACTCTACAAAGATGCAAGTGGGCTGTAATCATAGTACCTTCAAATAAGAAAAAATACCATTCATACCGTCTTCTAGCTTAATAAAACAAAAATACCAAATAAATCCAATAAAAAGATGAAAGATATACACATGAATTAGATACAGATACAGATTAATGCAATACTTTAGATAACAGCAATTTAATGCAAATAAAAGAAGTAACCAATCATTTCTTTAAAAGCTTTCTGGCTTACCAGCTTCAACAGATGTGGAGTACCCTAAAAGATGCAAGCGGGTTTTAATCATAGCTACCATCATTTTACAAAATGGACAATGTAATTAGAAAATGCTGCAGGGTTAATAGGGTTGGAAGGGGTCGTCCCCAGAGCGCTTATTCAAAATTGCAGCGATACAAGAGAGCACAGCTGATTCGTGAAATGAGGGATTCCATTATGAATGGCTGGCTAACCAGCTTTGCGTTCATGGATGGTTTGGGAAAAAAGCATTTTTTAAATTATTTATCTTGCTGGATCAAAAGCGATTGGAAAAGAGAAAATATATTTAAAATAGGGAATAATTTTTCTTGTTTGTTTCAGATTTGACTATTTCTCGAATAAAACCCCAAAAATGTGAAGGAGTATACACGCAAATCATGTATGAAATGAATAATCGAGAATCGATTGGCTACATTGATTAAATGATTCAACTAAAAATAAATGGTTAAATAATTTCTTACAAACATAATATTACCTGCATCTTTATTCTATAATATGTTTAATCTGATAAATTTGAATTGAACCCGCAGAAAATCAATAACTATAGATAAATTAAAACAATTTCATTGTTTTGACAGCTAGTGTACTTAAACCAATATTTATGCAGTTAATAACGATGTTGCCTTTTGTATTCATTATAAAATGCAAAATGTACTCAATAAATAATATTATAATGCAATTTAAAAAAAAATTTGTTCGTTTTCTCAATTTGAAGTACGATGTTTTTCTGTGTGTAAGTTAAATTTATCTTAAATCAGTAGTTCTCAAACCATGGGAACTATTCCTGAAGTCCAAATCTGAAGTTAAGGTCAGACATGAGAGTGTTATACATTTTATGTATACCAGCATCCTCCCAACAGTTTCATTGTAATTCAGATGCAAATCAAATGCATGCTGTGCTGTTAGCTAGCTTTCAGGGAAACAGAACTTCTGCTCGGCTAATGCCAGTTTTTTGTCAGGTATCAAAGGATTTACAACCTTCCAAAAGACGACTGGAGAGAAGATAATGGAACTCGTAACAATAAGGGGTTATAATGAAAGTTGCACTGCCAGTTCAAACTGCAATGTTCTTGAATAAACATTCGTCTGAGATGAAGCTTGAGAAAAAAATTTTTCTTTCTAATGCAGCTGGCAAACAGACATGGACATCTTGGATGCCTTAAGGCAAGCACTGCACAGACGTTACTTACTTTGCATGACCCAGGGGGCGCCTGTAACTTGAAGATAAGCCACGGACGCGGAGTAACAACGCCCCCGCAACGCTACGCTCTATGATCGTATTAGACCGGGACCTACTTTTTAAAGTGGATTCCGAACCACTACAAACAACCATGGCATCGCCGGGACTCGAACCCGAAACATATGGTACCGAGCACCAGAGCGCTACCCACTCGGCCATTCAGGCCCTAGCTTGAGAAATACAGAAGAAAAAAAACGATTACCTCACGTAGGTAATATGTTCTCTCGCCTTTCGTGAATTGCGATTGACGAAAAATCATGTCTCCTTTTATTTCTCTCTTCAGAAGATTTTCGCCATACCAAATGACAGCCGGTTTGATTCAATATGGTTTTGTAGATACTTTTTTCGGGTTCAAACTGCAACGTGAGGAACAAACTACCTCTCTCCCATCTACTATTCTGGCGGCGGCATGGATGTTTGTTAGTGGTTTGGAATAAAAGTTAAATGACAGTGTGCAAAAAATGACCGTAGAGCGACAAACCAAACCCATCTACTCTCAGATCTCGACATAGTAAACAGGGGAGTCAAATGTGTTAAAAGAAGATCGCAACATGTTTCAAGTAGAAAATGTTAAAATACCTTAAGTCAAGCAGAAAATGTTAGAATACCTTAAATCAAATAGAAATTGTTAAAATACCTTAAATCAAATAGAAAATGTTAAAATACCTTAAATCAAATAGAAAATGTTAAAATACCTTAAGTCAAGTAGAAAAATAAAAATTATACATATAGAAAATATTTAAGGACACGATCTTAATTATTATCAATTTTACAGCTAACTTTTATTCACATTATAGACATAAAGATTGTAAGACATAAATAATTTTAGATGTTTACCATATTTCGAAGTTATTAATTGAAGTTTCTATGGGATTTAGTAAAGAATTATCGCTTTTAAAATACAACGTTGTAGTTATTGCAGAGTATTTTTATAGAAATTAAAACAAATATATATATATATATATATATTAATAGCATACATTCATTTTTGTAAGTGAAATCAGATGCTTGTTAATTAATGGTAGTTAGACTTCAATTCACACATTTAATTTTAAGAAAATTAAGTTTTTGTTGTCTAGGGTTATGAATATTTAATGTTATTAAAAAATTTTATTTATATATAAGAATAAATTTAATTAATTTAATTAATTAATAAATTTAATTAAATGTGAAAGCTTCTATGGTATTTAACATAATAATGAAACGTTAGGAATATGGGGAATACGTAAATATCATCTATTTTTTTAGATGGAGAAGCAAAGATGAAAATTTGAAGATGATGAAACTCAAACCACTTATTTTAAAGAAAATTTCAATTTTATACTACTTGCAACTCAATGGTACAACGCACAACTAACGTGCATCTGCTGTAATCTCAAATTTTAAAAGCGAGGAGGGAAGATAACTCTAGGCAATTGTGGAAATGTACTTAAAACATCAGGCATGTGAAATTAAGATGCCTAGTGGTAATTGTCTGGGGTTTTCGGCATACAACACGTAAATGTGGGGCAATCATCCCTAAAAGTCCTCTCGGAAGACAATGTCTTCTGGTCATTACCATCGGTGGGCAATTCCTTTTATACATAATTAGAACACGATATTTCAAAAGAAACCTTTAAAATTGTTTTTGTTGCTTTTTATCCCACTTAGTAGACATCTAGACCAAGCCCACGAACCCGTATGGACTCATGGTTGAAAGAAAAGGGGGTAGCTCTTTTTATGATAGAGCACACGTATGTAGAAGTCTGACTTGGCATTGTGACGCTCTACAGTCAGATGAGACCAGAACCTAAGGTTTAAAGTGAATTCTGAATCCCTACAAACATCGATGGCACCACCGGAACTCGAATCCGAAACATGTGGCACCAAGCACTAGACACTCGGCCATTCTACGCCACACTTTAAACTTTATAATATTATTATTAAATGTGAACTTAAACCTAATAATTTATCACAATCTACGAACCGTAATCCAACTGAAATTTTTCCATGTTTTATCTGTATTAAGGATTACAAACACAATTACAAAATATTAATCATGTGCCTGTCATTCTCACACTTGTCTTCAGTTTCCCACTCTTGATACGGATCCCTTAGCACGGCGCCTGCCAACTGCGAATCGGTGTTTGGTTTGTCACTGAAATGAATGGGAATTGTCGCGACTGTCAACAACTTTCTCCCTGAAGCATCAAATAAATCATCGCAGGACGTGCTATGAGCTGAAATTTCCTAACGCGATTAAACCATAGTAAGATATTTCAGTAATAGCTGTGTCTGTTTGGAGTTTGTCGTCATTGGAAAATTGCATTTAATGGGGATAATGTTATTTTAAGAACTTAAATTTATAATTTTTTTTTCTTTCTAATGCAGCTGGCAAACACTTAGACAGCTTTGTCTTGGATGCCTTAAGCCAAGTGCTGCACAGACGTTACTCACTTTGCATGACCCAGGGGACGCGTGTCAATTGAAGATGAGCCACGGACGCGGTGTAACAATGCCCCCGCAACGCTCTACGATCCTATTAGACCGGGACCTACGGTTTAAAGTGGATTCCGAACCACTACAAACATCCATGGCACCGCCGGGACTCGAACCAGCGCCAGAGAGCTAGTCATTCAGGCCCAAAATTATAATTTAGGATATATTAATTTATATTGATAATACGTTAACAAAATTGATTCGTAAACCACACTTGGGAATTCATTCGTTTTCTAGAAAATCTGTTTATGGAGACATTATTAATGAAAAAACAAATATTTACTTTTCAGTAAGCACTTGACTTAAAATTATACACCATTAATGAAGTAGGTTTCTAATACATGAAGCATCAATCAAGGAGCAAGTCAGTAAATATTCGATTTGTCACTCTACGGTTATTTTGTGCGCACTTTAGGTTAAACAGACTGGGACCTACTGTTTGATGAGGATTCCGAACCACTAGCAAACATCCATGCCACCGCCAGGATTAGAACCTGAAGTCTATGGTACCAAAGAACAAAGAGCTAGCCAATTGGCCATCAGGCCGCACGGATATAAGAAGATTGTTACACCTGAAAAACCTAATCTTCTGTGATTATCAATTCTTTTAGGAATCTAATGGGCTGCTATCAACCCCTATGTTACCTTTTAAATATCAATAATAAAACAAGCAAATAATGCGTGTTTGCAGGTTGTTTTATTGTAACTTTGTTTATTGCAGGCATAATACAGAGTTATCAAAAAAAGTTGCATACATTTAAAAAAAATCATGACTCCGAAAGTAATGGATCAGATGCAATAATGTAACTTTTAAATGCAACCTTTTCTTTTCCTTTTTAACTATGATAACTATGATGAAAATGTTTTTTTTCTTTTACTATTATCTTAAGAAGGATGTTTCCAGTTAAGATATATGGGTCTATCACAGTGATAGAACATGATTTATCGTATCAGAGAGATTGATTGACGACTTGATGGGTGCAGAAAAAACAATCATGATTATATTAAAACTTATTAAGATAAACAGACTATGATTAGCAGACTATGTGCAGAAATTGTGAGCATTGAAGGAAGATTTATGCATTCCTTCAGAACAGTAGTGACTGATCAAGAGAACTCGAAATTTTTTGGACTGTAACAGGTGGGCTGAAATGTTGGTCGGCTGACACATAGATGGTGCTACTAGTATTAAATCCATTTGATTTTTAGTTAGCCCCAACCTTCAAAAGACACGTGTATAAATTTGACAGCTGTTGCCCTATTAGTATGTCAGTTATAGCAGTTTTAGTGAAGCAAATTTTGTTAGTTTGAAAAAATGGATAAAAAGGAATTTCGTGTGTTAATTAAAGCATTGCTTTTTGGGGTAAAAAAATACTATTGAAGCCAAGGCTTGGCTTGATAAACATTATTCGAACTTTGCACCAGGAAAATCAACCGTAGAGAAGTGGTTTGCTAAATTTAAATGAGGCGAAATGAGCGCAGTGGACGATGCACGCAGTGGACGCCCCAAAGAGGCTGCTGCCGACGAAAACATCAAAAAAGTCCCCAAAATAATTTCCGATAACCGTAAAGTGAAGTTGATTGAGATATCTGAGACCCTAAAGATATCAAAGGAACGTGTTGACATATCGTGAACGAATATTGGATATGCGAAAGCTCTGTTCAAAGTGGGTGCCGCGCAGAGCTCACAATCGACCCAAAACAACAATGAATTGATGATTCTAAGCAGTGTTTGAAGCTGTTCAATCGTAATAAACCCGTTTTGCGTTGAAATGTGACAATGGATGAAACGTGGATCCATCATTTCACACCGGAGTCCAATCGACAGTCAGCCGAGTGGACTGCACGTCATGAACACTAAAAATGCTATACCTCACATACTAATAGTGTAACAGCTGTCAAATTTAAACACGTGTCTTTTGAATGTTACGGCAAACTAAAATTCATATGGATTTAATACTAATAGCGCCATCTCTGTGTCAGCCTACGAACCTTTCAGCCCGCCTATTATGGTCACAGAAAATGTTTATTTAGATATGCTACAGCATTTTAGTTTCCCATAAATTAAACTTCAAAATAATATCAACATCTTTTTTCAGCACCCTCCCCCTCTTCAATACAATCTAAATTTACGACAAGTTCTCAATCATCAGTTCCAGAACGAATGGTTTTGCAAGGCAGTTTCCGTTCTACGAACTCAAGAAGTTCTAATACATCACCACTAAACTTCTGATGTTTTTTTCTTTATTATTATCTTAAAAACACTATTTTCAGCGAAGAAATAGGGAACTACTGTAGTGATATAACGTAGATGATTTATCGCATCAAAGAGTTAAATTATTGGCTGGATGTGTGCAGAAAAACCAACGATTTTCATATTAAAACTTAATAAGATAAACTCTAATAATTTCTAAGGCATTAAAGGGATAAAATAGTTTATCTTAAATATTTCGTTAGAAAATTATTAATAATTGTGTCTAAAGTTTTTCGATGACTGTGTATAGTATCAGTATTATATTGGCTTCACACTTCAAAGAAAATAATTTTGCTTTTGAAATTCTTCTTAAAATTATTATTTTAGCATGTATATATTATATTATGCCAACGGCCATAACCTGCTGAATATACCGGTTCTCGTTAGATCACCGAAGTCAAGCATCATTGGGCGCGGTCAGTACTTGGGTGGGTGACCACCTGGGGACACCGCGTACCGTTGGCATTCACACATTTGGGACCTGAATGACCGAGTGTCTCTAGCGCTCGGTGCCACAGGTTTCGGGTTCGATTCCCGGTGGTGCCATGGATGTTTATAGTGGTTCGGAATCCACTTTAAACCGTAGGTCCCGGTCTCTTATGTCTGTAAGAGCGTCACGGAGCAAAAGTCAGGCTTCTACCTACGGGTGCTCCATCACAACAGAAGCTGCTTCCTTCCCCTTCAATCATGAGTACGTATGGCTCGTGGGCTTGGCCAGCCAAGTGGGTAAGAAACAACAACAACAACAAACATATATTATATTAGATGTATAAATATTATAGTATATATGAGTATGTATAAGTTATGAGTATGTTTAAATATTATATTAAATTTAATTTAAATAATAACAATGCAGTCTAATTAAATAGGTTTTTTTTTTCAAATTTAGTATACAATTTATTGACATTGTTAGGGGGAAAAGGTGTACTTGGTGTCAAGATTAGCATTCTTAAATTGAAAATTAGCTTTGAATTGTTTCAAAATTAACATTAAAAATTCTACTAGGTAAAATTAGCTTTAATAACTGATATTGAATTCAAACCAGCCAGAAATAGAATTCTTAAAGATTTCTATATCTAATTAATTTGTTAGTTTTCATAAAATAAAATGCCTAAAACTATCTCCAGCCCTATTCGACCTTGGTAATGCAATCAAATGGAGATGAACTATTTTAGACTTCGTATAAATATTATATTCAATTTAATTTAAATAGCAGCAATTCAATTCCATTATATAGCCTTTTTTAACCTTAGTTTACAAGTTATTGACTGTGTTAGTGGGGAAAATGTACTTGATGTCAAAATTAGCATTGTTAAATTCAAAATTAGATTTCAAACGCTTCAAAATTCACACATATTAGGTAAAATTACCTTTAATAGTTAATGTTCAATTCAAACCACCTATAAATAGAATTCCTTAAGCATTTTTATATCTAGTTTGTTAGTTTTGATAAAACAGAATGGTTGAAACCATCTTTATCATAAACAATCTTGATAATGCAATCGAATAGAGATGAACTACTGTAGAAAATTTTCATTCAGGACGAAGGTAATTTAAGTTAACCCAATTAATTAATTCACTTACACTGATGACTTTAATTTTCCTGTCAGTCCACAATAGATCAGTATATATTATATCGACCACTTTGGTGGCCACTGAGCTACACTCACAAGAGTGAAAGACGTGAACAATGCGTTACTGAAAGTCTTTTAAGGATAATTGCATCCCATTTACATGTAGTATTAGAAAATCAGTACACTCCATCCATTAACTCTGTATGTAGCACATTCTATCCTAATCATTACAAATCTGGCTTTTCAAAGCAATGACGTAACTCGTGTCACCAGATGAAATCCAAACCTGGCTTTCTTGTTATTATATATCTGCTATCATCATTCATAGTTAGTAAGTATTATCATATCAGATAGTTCGTATTATCCTGTTGTTTGTGACTAAACATCAGTGTCCGACAGCGCAGGACAAACACCCCATGAGTAGTTTACTCATGAATGGAGGTAAAGGGACAGCTTCTGGTGTGAAGGTGCACCCGTAGGTAGAAGTCTGACTTGGTTCCGTGTCGCTGAAGAAGGAGGACAGTGCCTTCTAAGAGGACTTTTAGAGGGAATTAAACCGCATTTGCATATCGTATGGGAGAAAACCCAGAAAACTCCCAGCAGGTACTGACTAATGAGACAAGAGGCTGAACATTACAAACGCCATCGAGTCTACTCGGTTTTGAGACAGTTTCTACAACAATGTCAAAAGCGGGTTGAACCTCCGCCCTAATGCTCAACAGCGGCGTACGTTAACGCTGAGCCACGAGACGGGGACACGATTATTTTTATTTATTGGAGCCTTGTTTCCCTCCTAAGCAAACAATGGCTTCCTTCTTTTTATTTCTTAAAACACAAATGATGTCACCTCTTTTTTAAATTAAAAATAGTATTTGTGTTAATGAGTTAATTATTTTATTTGTTACATCTGAAACGTTTTATTTCCATTTTCTTTAAAAAATAATTATTAACTTTTTAAAATCTGCATATATAATTCCATTTTTAACTAAATTATTGCACCGAAAATAATTTCAGCCAATAGTTAAACAAGATAAATTCATACAAAAATATAGTTAATTAAAATTCCCATTTCTTTTAAATTTTACTTAAGGGCATTAAAATAAATTTAAAAAAATAGAATGTATGTATCGAAAATGCATGCAAATTACACTGAATTGACTTAAAATTACTTTTAAAGCTTTTAAATTTATATGCATTGATTTTAACTATAATAAAATTATATTATAATTTGCCTACACTAAAGAGTCTCTTACAGGCTAGTAAACAAATTAACTCATCATCGTTCTCATGTCTAGAAGTTAATTTTATTTTCAATGAGTTTGCTGTGTGTTAATAATGCATAACTCTGTTAAAAGTGTCTGTCATGAGCCACACACTATTTAATACTTGTATGTAAATGGGAGGATGACAAAATTATTTAAATATTAGTTATCTAGCGTACTTATATTCGCTCGTTCCAATCGTTAAATTAAAATAAATTTATTAACGCTTATTTTTTGTAAGGAAGAGGTCAAAAATTTATTAATGACAAACCTTTTCCAAAGAGATTATCAAGCATTTGTAGCTATTAGTTCACCAACAAGAAGAAAAAGGTTTTATTCCCATTAGTGGAGATCATTAAAATCATTGCTTGAAAAAGTTAAGTAGCATAACTAGTTTCGATCGAGATTACTTATATCATAGTGGCAATAGGATTGTTCGATGCTATCAAATTTTTCTTCTATATGAGAGCTGGTAATCTCAAACTTTCCAAAAAAGCATCATGTGGTAAACCTCATCAAGCCTCATTCCATTCCAGGATAGCCATTATAAAGTGGTCAACAAGCTTAGTATATTTACAGGACAAAGTAAAGAGGTTGCCCATCGAAGAAAGACCATGAACTTTACATGTTTCAAAGGCCAAAGTGAAGAAGTATTAACGTTATACAGAAATCAAAAGGCTTAGCAGATTCTTCAGAAGATAAGAAAAGATGTTAGCCACAATAACCTGGTCGTCAAGCCTAAATAATTCAACGGACAACGTATAGAAGTAATAACCATTATAAGATGCTCAACAAACTTAAAGAATCTTGAGCCTTATTATAAGAGCGAAACAAATACGACAGACGGCTTTGGTCCACACGGGCAGCAGTGCCAGGATGTGAGGGGCCTCATGGCCGAGTGCTCGTTCTCTGGCACTCGGTATCCCAGGTATCGGGTTCGAATCCCGGCTGTGACATGAATGTTTGTAGTGGTTCGGAATCCACTTTAATTAGTCCTAATAAGATCGTAGAGCGTTGTGGGGGTAGTGTTACACGCGTCTGTAGTATATCTTCAAGCTACACGTGCCCCCTGGGTAGTGCTAAATGAGTAACGGCAGTGCAGCCGTTGCTTGTGTCATAAAGATGAACTGTCTATATTGTCAGCTGCATTAGAACAACATGTCAATGGTTGCAAAGTTTATTTGGATTGCAAGAAAAGGTAAATTGCTTAGAATTCGCTCATTATTTTTAATTATAAGAAATTACTTATTAATATTTTAAGATGTATATATGCAACTGTAAATATAAGAACAAATTCATTTTCTTTATGGATAAAGAAAATTTATAGACTCTTCTCCCCTATTTATTAATATATGTTTAAAACATAAGTTTGGTCGTTTCTAATCAAATTTATTCCTTTACATTTCATAATTTTTTTTTCGTGCATTAGTCTGGAAAAGTTCAAGCATAATATTCAAAGCAATTATTATTTCAAAATATTCATCCATAAAAAATCACATTAGACTAGGATCAAAATTAATCTTCAAAATTGAATCAATTATGTAATAAAATATGAATATTTGATAAATATGCAAAAAATATGAAGAGCGCGTTAATATTTCAAAAAATAGAAATCATTCAATTTTAATATTTTACAGCATAAAAACATTTTATGGACATAAAAAAGGATTATAATTGATTTAGTAGGGTAAAATAAATTATTTTAGCTTTCCCTATTACTTAAAACTAAAATTTAAGGCTCCTTTGCTAAATTAAAAATGTCAGACATTTTAAATAACTGAGTTTTTGAAATAATTTAATTTGACAATTTTAAGGCTTTAAAAGCATTAGTTTTTAATAATTTAGTCAGCAATAAAATTCTGTCTGGATTTATTTCCCCTTAATTTCAGTATCAGTTTTAAATTTTGATTCCAGGTAGAAGCTTCTAAAATTAAATAACAGCAAAATTTTTAAAAAATAATTGCTAAAATATTATTTGCTGCACAGCATCTCGAAATTTCCAGTAAATAAATATTTTGTTTGTTTATTGTGATTTTTAGATACAATAAAATAAAACAAATAATGAGAGAAATAAAAAAAAAATTTTAATTGATTCAATGAAATGACAATAAATTAGAAAATAAAAATCATTAATTATCATTAAATGCTTAAATGCTTTGTAATTTACAATAAATAATCATTTTGTTTGTTTATTATGATTTTTAAATTCAATTAAATAAAACAAATAATAAGAGAAATATAAAATTTTTCTTAATTTATTCTTTTAAATGACAAATTAGCATAGAAAAATCATTAATTTTTCACTAAATGTTTATTGCTTGGTATTTATTTTTCTATTATTTATATAAATGTCAAGAAATATTTAAGATAATACTTACACTTGAATCTGTCAGTTTTAAGGAATGATAAATGTATCTTCCTCATTAAAATACTGTCCCAATTAAGATTTTTAACAAATTTAACAACCATCCATGTTAAAAACGAATTACGGCGTTTTCTGTTTTTAAACTTTTAACATTTTCTGACAGCAAGTGAAGTGAAGAAGACTGCAGCAGCTATTCAGAAATGGAACTTTTCCAATTAGTACTTCACTTCAGTTCTTCGCTTTCGCTTCTGAATTGCTTTCCGATTTAAAAACAAAAACCCAAACGATAATTTTTCTGAATTCTCTCTTTTTAATTATAAATGAACCGGGAACATATTTAAAGATATCATTTCACAAATTCAAAAGATATTTCTTAAACGCTAAAACACTTTTTTTATTTTCACTTTAATAGAAATAGGTTCTAGTCCTTCAGGTCTTCATAGAGAGACTTATCAACGAATCGCTATTCGAATTAAGGCTCTAGTAGGGTGCTGTTGGAGATGAAAAGATTCGAATTTTTACTTTGTTCTCTTTTTTATTTCCAGCAAAAGATATCAAAGCAGGAGACACGCGCTACAGGCTTTCCCTCGCGATCTCCCGATTCTCTTCAATTGATTTCAATTCCTTTTGATCTCGGTTTCAATCTTGTCTAATGGATTCCCCGTGTAAAGTTCTCACTGCATTTCAATCTGTCATTTTATTTGGATTGCAGAATAAGATTGCGATATTTTCAGTATACTTTTTCTAGGTACTTTTTTTATTATTATTTAATAATGTTAAAACAAAAAATTCACAAGAAATAGAATTATGTTTAAGATTTTTTCCCACTGTGCGGATATAACACACCTTGTGTGTGTGGATATAATGTATATATATATATACATATACATATATATATATATGTGTGTGTGTGTGTGTGTGTGTGTGTGTGTGTGTGTGTGTGTGTGTGTGTGTGTGTGTGTGTGTGTGTGTGTGTATATAATGTATATGTGTGTTTGTGTGTGTGCATATAATGTATATGTGTGTTTGTGTGTGTGCATATAATGTATATGTGTATTTGTGTGTGTGCATATAATGTATATGTGTATTTGTGTGCGTGCATATAATGTATATGTGTATTTGTGTGTGTGCATATAATGTATATGTGTGTTTGTGTGTGGCATGTAATGTATATGTGTATTTGTGTGTGTGCTTATAATATATATGTGTGTTTTAACATTATGTAGCCAATCAATTAAATACAAATAAAAGTTCGTATAAAGCCTTAAAATTTGTATACAATAGCATTTTATTTCCATCTAGATTTTTTTACAATCAATCATAGAATCAATATTTTTTAGTTTAAAATAATTTATTTTTAAATGTAGCATAATTAATTAATTATTCTCTAACCACTTAGTTCTATTGTTGCTTTTCAAAAGCATTTCACGGGTAGCTATTCCACATTTATACGTTTTATTGCATAAAATCTAAGTAACTCTAAACATAGTTCAATTGTCGATAGAAAATTTTTTGTAATAACGGTGATAGAGGCTATTCCTTTTTCATATCTGTCGTTGCAACAACAGTCACATGTAAGAAGTTAAATCTCATCAACTTGCACAAAAACTAAAGTGCATTACTCTTTGTCCATGAATTGAGCTTAAGCATTGAATATAAAATATAAATTTTTACTTTATTTTGCGACAAAAAATTACTAACATTAATAATTTTTGCACAAAAAACCGTTTCATAAATAAAGCAATAAATCGCATAAAAGATTTGCTGGAAAATATAACATAACTAATATGAAGACAAGTAATATAAAAAAAATTTTTTGAAGTCAATTCCTAGTTTTTTTTCCCTCTATTGCAGAAAGTCCTTTACAAATAATTCATTTTTTTAAGTTCATCTGGCGCCATCTATTGGTAGATATATGCAACTTAAATCTAAAAATAACCTAAAATTAATTAATTAAATTTAATTACTGAATTAATATTTGAAAAAACTGTATTAACATCAAGTGTCAGCCACTGCAAGTTTAAAAAAAATGCATTTTAACTTGAGCAGATGAATAAAAAGTATTTTATGAACGATTGAAAATTTGAACAAGATATATATATAGGGAAAGCGTGAATTAATAGAAGGAATTGAAAAAACACTTACAACGTGTCAGGACGTAAAAATTGAACATCACAAAATAAATACGTTATTCCTAACATTCTATTCAATATAAAAAGCCAACGCAATGTATTCATTATGAACAAATTCTTTTGCAAGTAAACTTCTGCATTTTCTGAAGTATTGCCAAAATTATACGAGTTATGAGTAAATACTCACGCAACTTTCTCTTTAGTATATAATTTTGATATGTTCTTAGGTTATCTTTTATCTTTTGAAACTATCTTTTTTTTTTATTCCTGCATTTAACCGGAATTATATTTGCCTCGAGATATTCTTCGGGCAACTATAATTCTATAAGACTACAATACGCTATTTTATGCTGCTAACATATATATTCATTCTTGTATATATGAACTTTTTATTCATTTATTTTGTTTTTTTGTTTTTGAATGAATACAAAAAAAAAATTCTGTATAGTGTTTGATTATTCTTTTGTCTATTTATTTAATAGTTTATTTCTGAGTTATTAGATTTATATATATTTACATTTAATGTGATTTATTAGTATGTTGTTATTGCTATTAAATATCCATTACTTCACCATAAGGTCTAACTTCACTAAAACTACAGGCGTGTAGCATATCCAGCCTTATTCAGGCGAACCATTGGCGACTAATAAGTTGCATACACATTCTACTATTAAACACTCATGGATAGCAATTGGAGACTTGCATATTCTTTTCTTCAAATTCAAAGGAAGGAAATTTAAGTCTGGGAATAAAAGATTTAAAAAGTCTGTCTATGTCTGTCACGAGGTATCCCCTGTTCGTAACAGATATAGAAAGACACGCTAATTTTCGGTTAATTTAGTTCAACTAATTTCAGTTAGCTACACTTTATTGATTTTGAACCAAGCTTTCTTCCTCGATTTCCTAGTTCCGCACGATTACGCCAAAAAAGATAAAATCGTTAACAACTAAGAAAACTGGTTGCTCTAATTGATGTTATTTAGGTAATATAGTTTGTTTAAATGTCAAAAATGTTGCAATCGAAATAAAAAGATTTAAAATTTAGACTATCAATGGTCAAAATGCATTATTTATTTATTTTTTAGTTTTAAGCCTTTTTGTTTACAAATAAAATTGCATTTATTATATGCGAAATTAATAAATATATATTTCCAATGATAATAATTATAGATTTCATTAGCATCAATGCTATTTGCAAAATGACATTTTATAGAAAGGCGAATTTTGAAATATTTTTGAAAGTTCGTTTGTGTTTTACGAATGCGCAATTGATAAAATTACACACAAAATTAGGAGTTAATTTTTATGAATATATTTAAATACTTTCTTTATGTGATAAATGAAATTAAACTAGCTGATGCAATATTTTTTTTATGAATTTACTATAAAATTTTTGAAAGCAACATTTGATTTAGATACTACAGTATTATTTTTTAAAAATAAAATTTTTTCATTGCCGGAACACCATACTGAAATGTGTGCAAGTTATAGTGCCAAATTAAAACTTATAATAGTTGATGGTTGGCCAACATTCTTACATTTGACACGAAATAACTACTACTACTACTATACCACACCATGCTGAATTGCCCCTATGCAGTTTGGAAATGATATGTATGAAAAATCTGACTGGGCTCTGCGACGCTCTATAGCCATATGAGACCTGGGACCTACGGCATAAAGTGAATTCCGAACCACTAGAAACATCCATGGCACTTCCGGGACTCAACCCGAAACCTGCTACCCGAGCTCCAACACGAAATAACTACAGAAAATTTTGATATTTTTCGGAATATGATTTTTTTCTACAAATGTTGTTTCTTATACCACTTGGTAGACCGCAACATCTTGACCAAGTCCAACAAGAACCCATGTGATCTCATGGAAGAAGGGAAACGGGATTCAGCTTCTGTTATGATGGGGCATCCGTAGATAGAAGTCTGACTTGGTTCCATGATACTAAAATTTTACTGAGTAAGGTTGTCATCAGTTCTACGCCCAACATTCTACAGTCATATTAGATAGAGACCTACGACTTAAAGGGAACTCCGAACCGCTACAAACATACATGGCACCGCCGGGACTCAAATTCGAAACCTGTGGCACCGAGCACCAGAGCGAAAATCATTCCCAGCTGATAAACATTTGTTATAATCATTATCACAACAATATTATTGTATTGTATACATATTTAAAAATTCACCTTTAAATATATATATATATATATATGATTTTTTTTTTATTTTTAATTATATATTGATAATTACATTTATATGTAATCTATCGGAGTAAATATCTAATAAGATTTTAATCCGGTCAGTCCTAATTTTTCTCAAGGTCTAAATATTTTTTATCCCTAAATCAGCGGAAGCCTTTCAAAAATCGTATAAAATCCCAAAAATGCTTGAAAATCTGATGATCAATATTTTTCAATCTTTTTTTTTTCGTCAAATATTTAATCTGCTTACAAATAAATAAAAAAATTGAATAATGAATACAGAATTTAAAAGGATTATATATATAGAAAGCTTGAAATTTGGAAGACTGCCTGATCAACATTCTAATCTCTTTTTACACATCAAATATTTAATTTGCTTTCAAACGAATAAAAAAATGTGAGAAACACTGTAGAATAAAGAATTTTGAGAATAAAAGAAAGATTTACACTTTCTTAAAAAATATTTATATTATATAATAGATATTTTTAATAAGGATATCTTATTTTTATCATTTTCTCTAAAAAAAGCATGGATTATTAAAAAAATTACCTGTATGTCAATAAAGTAAAAAAAACGGTATTGTCTAAATATCTTTATAGAAATAATTAATTACGAACTAAAATAGAAATGTCCAATATTTCGCAGCTAACTTTTTAAATAAACGTGATCAAATATTTTAACATAATAAAAAATGGGATCATAATTAGAATAATACATAATGATTAGAATAAAAAACATAATAATTAGAATAAAAAAAGAATTTAAATAATTCGATAAAAAAAAAAGTTTTTCTCTGTGCACATTTTCTAATTAAATTCTCTAAAATAATTTATATTATTTCTCTGCACGGTTGGATATACAATTTCAAATTTTCTAAAATTCAATTTTTTTCACAAAAAAAATGTTTTAATTTATTCACCTTTTTCCAAAGTTTCGAATGCTTTTTTTTTTTTTAAAGTAAAAATTCATTTTTAGTATTCTCTTAAAAAAATTTTTGGCGAGTTTACATTTTGCGTGAAATATTTATTCAAAAAACAGAAGTCGTTTTCTGTAACTTAAATATTAAAAAAAAATTGTAGAATAAAGAATTTTAAGAATAAAAGAAAGATTTACACTTTCTTAAAAAAATATCAATATTATATGATAGTTATTTTTAATAAATGTATCCAATTCCCATCATTTTCTCTCAAAAAAAAAAAAGTGGAACATTAAAAAATTTACCTGTATGTCAACAACGTAAAAAAAAGTATTGTCTAAATTATTTTATGGCAATCATTAATTATGAACTAAAATAGAAATATTCAATATTTTGCAAGTAATTTTTTTAAATAAACGTGATCAAATATTTTAACAAGCCTAATTAGAATAAAAAAAGAATTAAAATAGTTCCACAAAAAAATTTTTCTCTGTGCGCATTTTCTAATTAAATTCTCTAAAATATTTTATATTATTTCTCTGCACGGTTGGATATAAAATTTCAAATTTTCTAAAATTCAATTTTTTTTCATAAAAAAGAGAAGTTTTAATTTATTTCCCTTTTTCCAAAGTTACGAATATTTTTTTGAAGTTAAAAATTCATACTTATTCGAATACTTTTTTTAAAAAAGTAAAAATTCATTTTATTATTCTCTTAAAAAATTTTTTGGTGAGTTTACATCTTTCGTGAAATACTCATTCGAACATCAGAAAATCGTTTTCTGTAACTTAAATATTAAAAAAAAATGGTAGAATAATAAAAGAAAGATTTACACTTTCTTAAAAAATATTTATGTTATATAATAGATATTTCTTAATAAAGGTATCTTATTGCTATAATTTTCTCTTAAAAATTATTAGAAAATTTATGCTCAGTATGCGCGCTTCAATAACGTAAAAAAACTCTCTATTAAAGAAAATTTATCTGTATTTCAATAACGTAAAGAAAGGTAATATTGTGTAAATTATTTTATGGCAATAATTAATTACGAACTAAAATAGAAATGTTCAATATTTTGCAAGTAATTTTTTTAAATAAACGTGATCAAATATTTTAACGAGCCTAATTAGAATAAAAAAAAGAATTAAAATAGTTCGAAAAAGATTTTTCTTTGTGTACTTTCTAATTAAATGTTCCGGTATATTTTATATTATTTCTCTGCATGGTTAAATATACAATTTCAAATTTTCTAAAATTCAATCTTTTACAAAGGAGAGAAATTTTAATTTATTCACCTTATTCAAAAGTTTAGAACATTTTTTTTGAAGATAAAAATGCATTTTAGAATTCTCTTAAAAAAATCTTTTGGTGAGTTTACACCTCGCGTGAAATACTTATTCAAAAAACAGAAAATCGTTTTCTGTAACTTAAATATTAAAAAAAAAAAAAAATTGTAGAATAAAAAATTTTAAGGATAAAAGAAAAATTTACAGTTTCTTAAAAAATATTTATGTTATATAATAGATATTTCTTAATAAAGGTATCTTATTCCTATAATTTTCTCTTAAAAAAATATTAGAAAATTTATCTGTATTTCAATAACGTAAAAAAAATTATTGTCTAAATTATTTTATGACAATAATTAATTACGAACAGAAATAGAAATATCCAATATTTTGCAAGTAATTTTTTTAAATAAACGTGATCAAATATTTTAACGAGCCTAATTAGAATAAAAAAAAAGAATTAAATTAGTTCGAAAAAAGATTTTTCTTTGTGCGTTTTCTAATTAAATGTTCTGATATATTTTATATTATTTCTCTGCATGGTTAAATATACATTTTCAAATTTTCTAAATTTCAATTTTTTTCACAAAAGAGAGAAGTTTCAATTTATTCACCTTTTTCCAAACTTTCGAATATTTTGTTGAAGGTAAAAATGCATTTTAGTATTCTCTTAAAAAAATCTTTTGGTGAGTTTACACCTTCATGTGAAATACTTATTCAAAAAACAGAAAATCGTTTTCTGTAACTTAAATATTAAAAAAATAAATAAATTGCAGAATTTTTTTTTTTTTTTTATCAAAATCGTTTGCACTTGGCTGAGCAGAAAATTGGATTTGGAACCACTTTTAAAAGAAGCTTTATTTTTAATATTTTCAATTCCCAGAAAAAGAGATGCAATTCTCAAAATACGAAGGTAAAGTAGTATTCTTATTAATTATACCTCGTTTTATTTTTAAGGTATTGATAATTTAGGATTAAAAATACTTTTCTAATATTTTTTTTTTGTCAAAATTAATCCTCTCTCAAGTGTACAATTTTTTCAGTTTCATTTCATTATATTATTCTTATCCTTCAGCATCAGGCCTGTCTAATTATATTCCGATTGCAACGACAAAATCCTAAATTTGCTTAAAGCATACCGATTATTTATCTTTTAATTGTTTTAAATTCTAATTACTCGTAATAATTTTATGAAACAATTTTTTTAATGAAGTTTGAATATCGATCTATATTTACATTTTTTTTAATTACAATATCTTGCCCTGATACATGATTTTAAAAAACTGAAAAGAGATCAGATGTGATTTTGATATGAAAAGGCATATATGAAAAGAGATCAGGTACGATTTTGATATGAAAAGACGTACATTAAAAAAAAAAAAAATCAGATACGATTTTGATATAAGACATATATGAAAAGAGATCAGAAACGATTTTGATATGAGAAACATGTATGAAAAGAGATCAGATACGATTTTTATATGAAAAGGCGTACATTAAAAAGAGATCAGTTACGATTTTGATATGAAAAAACACATGAATAGAGATCAGATACGATTTTGATACGAAAAAACATACATGAAAAGAGATTAGATACGATTTTGATATGAAAAGACATACAGGAAAAGAGATCATATACGTTTTTAGGGGTAAAAATTAGATCAGTATTCAAAATATTAAATTATTTATATATAAAATATTAATTATTTATTTTATTATTTCAGTATTCGAATAGTAAATTATTTATTAATAATTTAATATTTGTTATTAAATTATTAATAATGCATTATAGAAGTTACATTATTTAATTGTAAAGCATTATTATGTACATCATTTACTTTAAAAACACTAACTTTTAAATACATTATTTTCTAACTTCTTCGTTTAACGACTAATTTTAAATTACGAGATCTTAACAACAACATTTTTTTTTTTTTTTTAAATGTAGTTCAAGGTAGCTAGAAGGTAAGGTATCCTTCTGTGGATGAAATACACATTACAAAATCGATATTTTATTACATTAAAAGTTAATTAGTATAGAAATATATATTTAATATACTAGCAATGGAAGAAAGTAAAAAAAAAATATTCTATAATATGGAATTTCTTTTTAATAATATTTGCTACCATTTTATAAAAATCTGTTGTCATTTTGATATATCGAAAAAACTTAACCTACATTCCGATATTTTTTTTTTCATTGTTGTATTATGCAACATACAATTATAATTAGATTATATATAACAATAACATAAATATTTGAAAAGAGTGAAAAAAATCAATCGGATATTATAACCTTGAAAGACAGAATTTATTTTAAAAAAGCATTTTTCTCAAAAATGCTTTAACAATAAGGTATTTACAAGGAACATACAATCGATAAACTAACCGTAAAAATATATGTTTTGCAATTTAATCTACTATCATTAAATTAATAATTCCTTGCCCAGATATTAGGGCAGAACTAATATAATAAAAATAAAAAACATAATTTTCAAATTCTATTTAATCAAAATTGTTGTTAATACTTCAACTCAATTCAATAGATTTTTTTTCATTTATAATATGGACTGTAGTGTATCTGGTGGATAGAATCTTGTATAACTTAAGGGAACATGGTTCAAAACGCGATATGTGGTCCTAACCAAAAGAAAATGTCTTTTTTTCTAGAAAAGGAGTGATAAATCTGTAGGCTGTCAAGTTCTTCAATTTGGATTAAAGAAAAATTCAAGCCTTCAGTTAACTTTGTGGGCAGTAAAATTAAGGGGCAGAGTAACAATTTCTCTGTGACATGTATGGGGTAACGCTGAGTTTGCTACATATTTGTCATTCTAATGGAAAATAACATCACGTCGAAGTTCCCAGGGTTTAACTAATATAAAAAACTACAGTATTTCAAATTGTAGATGAACAAGATAAATATTAACATATAATTTTGTACTTTGTTAATATACTTTTATAATTTTTTTAGTCTATGTTAATACACTAACATATAATTTTCTCCCAATTCAAATTCATTAAAAAATTTAAATAAATATGCTTTGTATATTATTTAGTGATTTTTCCTACTTATTTTATCAGTTGCTTTTTAAATATTACTTAAAGAAATATAATATTCTTGAAGTAATAATATATTTTTAAAAAAAAGAAATTTTCAAAATATTTTACAAATAAAAGAAGACGTAGTTTTGGACGTATTTTAGTATTTTCTACAATATTATATTTAATTTTCTTTTAATGATCAAATCAGAAAGATTCACCGGAATATTAAATATATATTCATTGAAGTATGGAAAATAATTTTATTTAACCATTTTTTTAATTTTAATTAAATATTTTTTAAATGATTTTTAATATTCCTACACACAAAAAATTTGCTTAATTCTAACTATAAAAGATAATATTTAAATAGTTAATATTAGAGATTATTATTAATTTATTTTTGTTGAAGTTCAAATTCTCTAATTAATTCTCAAGTTAAATTGAAATTAAATACCTCTAATATCTAATATAATAATGAATATTTATTAATTAAGTAATTCTATTAAGTTTTTTTTATAAAATTCCGTTCTTTCATTTAAGGTAATTATTGTATAACCTCAACTCATATTCCACGAACTTATCGATTTTAAACCTTAAAACATTAAAACCTTATCAATCAGATTTCAAAAATAAATAAATCAGTCTAATAATGTGGATTGCATATGTTAACCTCATTCGTGGTCGGAACCAATTATCTCCTTTGTATTAAAAGGAATTCTAATTCTAATATCCACCCAGTGAGCGCTGTTCCTTGACATAATCATGCACGATTCTACATCTACTGATCTTCTTCTGAATGGCTTTGTCCGAAGCATTTGGGAATCATTAATGGAGATCAATGCCAGTGGGGGATGTTTTTGACATGTCATACCGATCTACAAGGTCCCTGGTTTGTTATGGATGTCGAACGCAATGTAATCTTTTAAGAATGAATGAAATGGGTTTGGATAAATTATCTAATGGAAGTATGGTAATTTTACGTAGAAGCGAAAATAATGTTAAAATATTGTTACGAAATTTCTTTAATATGAGGAATAATTGCTTGATTTAACTTATAATGTATAGTTTAAATTGTTTCTTTGGCTTGTATTTTTCAAATGAACACTAATTACATATTGATTTATTATTACGAAAAATTTGATTTTGTTTTATTGTAAATAAATGAAATGGGAGACAATAATAGAAACAAGTAATATAAAAAAAAAATTCAGTTAATTCCTATTTTTTTCACTATACTGCAGAAAAGTCCTTTATAAATAAAGTTGAAATTCTCCTCTTTCATCTGGCGCCATCTGTTGTTAGATATATGCAACTTAAATCTAAAAAAAACTAAAATTAATTAATTGAATTAAATTAATGAATTAATATTTGAAAAAACTGCATTAACATCACGTGTCATCCACTACAAGTTAAAAAAAATGTATTTGAACTTGAGTGGATAAATAAAAAGTACTTTATTAACGATCAAAAATTTGAACAAGATTTATATAGGGAGAGTGTGAACTAATAGAAGGAATTTAAAAACAACTTCCAGATTTAAGCAACGAATTTGATTTATTTGGAAAAGAAATTAACCGCCTTAGTTGGCGAGAAATCTAACTAGAGGACAAAAAAAAAACATTAATGTTTGATATTAAATATTTTTCTGTAGCTATTCAAAAACTTGCGCTTGATGGCCAAGTACAAGAACAATGCCCAATACAACAAATCAATGGCTATATTTCAAATGAATTCTAATGTAAAATTCTAAGAAAAGTAGCACCAACTATGTAGCAACTTTGAGTTTGCATAAATAAAATTCTAGTAACAACCTATATTCTTTAAATCCAATTTCAACATAATGTAGAACTAAAATATTTATCACTTCTAAATTTTTTCCTTCAGAAAAGTAAGATATAATGCAATTAAGCATTTTTGTAACGTATGCAATTAACTTCTCACAGAATACTTGAATTCATTGCGCTTAAATGGAGGCGATCCATCATGTGCACATGTTTTATATTCGAGTTATCTAATTATAACCACAGGACAGTGCAAAAAATAGACATTTTTTTCTCGCAGAATTGCATACAAAAGCGTAAGTCTATTACTGAAACAGGGCACGCACTCAATGAGAATGTGTGGGGAAAGCCCAGTATTCATTAAGTAGGTTCTTCTTTAGAAGAACTGAATCATAAATTTTCATTTATTTGTCTAGTTAATCATACGTTGAACTACTGGAATACGAGACAATGCTATTTACTTTTAATGTAAAAAAATAAAATGTTTTCATAATTAAGCTCCGTTATTTTTATATGGTGGTCAGTGTGTATTCTTAAGTAATCACATAAAATATCTGCCCATACATTGTTTTAACGGCCAAATTATTATTTGCTTCATTGCTTAATGTACAAAAATAAAAACGAAAAGTTATAAAAAATTATAACTTTATTACATTGTTTGAGCGGCCAAATTATTATTTGCTTCATTGCTTAATGTACAAAATTAAAAACAAAAAGTTATAAAAAATTATAACTTTATTACATTGTTTGAGCGGCCAAATTATTATTTGCTTCATTGCTTAATGTACAAAATTAAAAACAAAAAGTTATAAAAAATTATAACTTTATTACATTGTTTGAGCGGCCAAACTATTATTTGCTTCATTGCTTAATGTACAAAATAAAAACGAAAAGTTATAAAAAATTATAACTTTATTACATTGTTTGAGCGGCCAAACTATTATTTGCTTCATTGCTTAATGTACAAAAATAAAAACGAAAAGTTATAAAAAATTATAACTTTATTACATTGTTTGAGCGGCCAAATTATTATTTGCTTCATTGCTTAATGTACAAAATAAAAACAAAAAGTTATAAAAAATTATAACTTTATTACATTGTTTGAGCGGCCAAATTATTATTTGCTTCATTGCTTAATGTACAAAATTAAAAACGAAAAGTTATAAAAAATTATAACTTTATTACATTGTTTGAGCGGCCAAATTATTATTTGCTTCATTGCTTAATGTACAAAATAAAAACGAAAAGTTATAAAAAATTATAACTTTATTACATTGTTTGAGCGGCCAAACTTATTATTTGCTTCATTGCTTAATGTACAAAATTAAAAAACAAAAAGTTATAAAAAATTATAACTTTATTACATTGTTTGAGCGGCCAAATTATTATTTGCTTCATTGCTTAATGTACAAAAATTAAAAACAAAAAGTTATAAAAAATTATAACTTTATTACATTGTTTGAGCGGCCAAACTATTATTTGCTTCATTGCTTAATGTACAAAAATAAAAAACGAAAAGTTATAAAAAATTATAACTTTATTACATTGTTTGAGCGGCCAAATTATTATTTGCTTCATTGCTTAATGTACAAAATTAAAAACAAAAAGTTATAAAAAATTATAACTTTATTACATTGTTTGAGCGGCCAAATTATTATTTGCTTCATTGCTTAATGTACAAAATTAAAAACAAAAATTATAAAAAATTATAACTTTATTACATTGTTTGAGCAGCCAAATTATTATTTGCTTCATTGCTTAATGTACAAAATTAAAAACAAAAGTTATAAAAAATTATAACTTTATTACATTGTTTGAGCGGCCAAATTATTATTTGCTTCATTGCTTAATGTACAAAAATAAAAAACGAAAAGTTATAAAAAATTATAACTTTATTACATTGTTTGAGCGGCCAAATATTATTTGCTTCATTGCTTAATGTACAAAAATAAAAACGAAAAGTTATAAAAAATTATAACTTTATTACATTGTTTGAAAACTATTATTTGCTTCATTGCTTAATGTACAAAATTAAAAAAAAAGTTATAAAAAATTATAACTTTTTACATTGTTTGAGCGGCCAAACTATTATTTGCTTCATTGCTTAATGTACAAAAATTAAAAATAAAAGTTATAAAAAATTATAACTTTATTACATTGTTTGAGCGGCCAAATTATTATTTGCTTCATTGCTTAATGTACAAAAATACAAAAATTTAAAAACGAAAAGTTATAAAAATTATAACTTTAACATTGTTTGAGCGGCCAAATTATTATTTGCGTCATTGCTTAATGTACAAAATTAAAAACGAAAAGTTATAAAAAATTATAACTTTATTACATTGTTTGAGCGGCCAAATTATTATTTGCTTCATTGCTTAATGTACAAAAATAAAAAAATTTTTTCAAAAAGTTATAAAAAATTATAACTTTATTACATTGTTTGAGCGGCCAAACTATTATTTGCTTCATTGCTTAATGTACAAGAATAAAACGAAAAGTTATAAAAAATTATAACTTTATTACATTGTTTGAGCGGCCAAATTATTATTTGCTTCATTGCTTAATGTACAAAATCTATTACGAAAAGTTATAAAAAATTATAACTTTATTACATTGTTTGAGAACGGCCAAACTATTATTTGCTTCATTGCTTAATGTACTGGAAAAATAATGCGAAACTTTAATTATAAAAAATTTTTCATAATTAAGCTTTATTTTTACATTGTTTGAGCTTAAGCCAAAAAATATTATTTGCTTCATTGCTTAATGTACAAAATAAAAACGAAAAGTTATAAAAAATTATAACTTTATTACATTGTTTGAGCGGCCAAATTATTATTTGCTTCATTGCTTAATGTACAAAATTAAAAACAAAAAGTTATAAAAAATTATAACTTTATTACATTGTTTGAGCGGCCAAATTATTATTTGCTTCATTGCTTAATGTACAAAAATAAAACGAAAAGTTATAAAAAATTATAACTTTATTACATTGTTTGAGCGGCCAAACTATTATTTGCTTCATTGCTTAATGTACAAAATTAAAAACAAAAGTTATAAAAAATTATAACTTTATTACATTGTTTGAGCGGCCAAATTATTATTTGCTTCATTGCTTAATGTACAAAATTAAAAACAAAAAGTTATAAAAAAATTATAACTTTATTACATTGTTTGAGCGGCCAAATTATTATTTGCTTCATTGCTTAATGTACAAAAATAAAAACAAAAAGTTATAAAAAATTATAACTTTATTACATTGTTTGAGCGGCCAAATTATTATTTGCTTCATTGCTTAATGTACAAAATTAAAAACAAAAAGTTATAAAAATTATAACTTTATTACATTGTTTGAGCGGCCAAACTATTATTTGCTTCATTGCTTAATGTACAAAAATAAAAACGAAAAGTTATAAAAAATTATAACTTTATTACATTGTTTGAGCGGCCAAATTATTATTTGCTTCATTGCTTAATGTACAAAATTAAAAACAAAAAGTTATAAAAAATTATAACTTTAACTAAATCTTATTCCGTGAAAAAATTATTTAAAATTAAAATTTACAAAACAGAACTAAGTAATGCTCTGTTGTTTATAAAATAAATTAATTTCAGTGTCGCATAAATGAATAAATGCTAAATAAATATTTAATAATTAAATAATAATTTAATTTTAATATTTAATATATTATTTAAATAAATAATTTAAATAATATAATAAATATTTGCGACTTTAAAAATAATTTCAATGAGTATAGAAAAACAAACCATATAAAACAATCTTCGAAATAAATTCAAATGGCAATATTATTAAGAATACAAAATATTAAAATCATTTTCTAATCTACATTTATTCAGGCTTCTTGTGGGTTTAATAACATAGCCAAGAACAATGCCCAATACAACAAATCAATGGCTGTATTTCAAATGAATTCTAGTGTAAAATTCTAAGAAAAGTATCACCAACTATGTAGCAACTTTGGGTTTGCATAAATAAAATGCTAGTAACAATCTAAGTTCTTTAAATTACACACATACGTCTTTCAACATAATGTAGAACTAAAATATTTATCACTTCTAAATTTTTTTTCTTTAGATAAGTAAGATAAAATGCAATTAAGCATTTTTGTAACGTACTCAATTAACTTTTCACAAAATACTTGAATTCATTACGCTTAAATGGAGGCAATCCGTCTTGTGCACATGTTTTATATTTAAGTTATCTAATTATAACCACAGGACAGTGCAAAAAATAGACAATTTTTTTCTTGTAGAATGGCTTACAAAAGCGTAAGTCTATTACTGAAACAGGGCACGCACTCAATGAGAATGTTGTGGGGAAAGCCCAGTATTCATTAAGTAGGTTCTTCTTTAGAAGAACTGAATCATAAATTTTCATTTATTTGTCTAGTTAATCATACGTTGAAGTACTGGAATACTAAACAATGTTATTTTCTTTTGAAGTAAAAAAATTTTATTATTATGCTCCGTTATTTTTATATGGTGGTCAGTATATATTATTTAGTAATCACATAAAATATCTGCTGCATACATTGATTGAGTGAAAAAACTGTCACTTGTTTCATTGCTTAATGTACAAAATTAAACACAAAAAGTTATAAAAAATTTTATTTATAAAAATTTATTATTAACTAATCTTATGCCGTGAAAAAAATTAATTTAAAATTAAAATTTACAAAACAGAACTAAGTAATTTTCTGTTGTTTATAAAATAAATTATTTTCAGTGTCGCATAAATAAATAAATGTTAACTAAATATTTAATAATTAAATAATAATTTAATTTTAATATTTAATATATCATTTAAATAAATAATTTAAATAATATAATAAATATTTGCGACTTTACAAATAATTTCAATGAGTATAGAAAAACAAACCATTTAAAACAATCTTCGAAATAAATTCAAACAGCAGTATTATTAAGAATACAAAATATTAATATCTTTTTCATCCACATTTATTCAAGCTTCTTGTGGTTTTAATAACATAGCCAAGAACAATATCCAATACAACAAAACAATGGCTATATTTCAAATGAATTCTAATGTAAAATTCTTAAGAAAAATAGCACCAACTATGTAGCAACTTTGGGTTTGCATAAATAAAATTCTAGTACCAATCTAAGTTCTTTAAATTATACACATACGTCTTTCAACATAATGTAGAACTAAAATATTTATCACTCCCATATTTTTTCCTCTAGATAAGTAAGATATAATGCAATTAAGCATTTTTGTAACGTATGCAATTAACTTCTCACTGAATACTTGAATTCATTACGCTTAAATGGAGGCGATCCATCATGTGCACTTTTTATATTTGAGTTATCTAATTATAATCACAGAACAGTGCAAAAAATAGACAATTTTTTCTCGTAGAGTGGCGTACAAAATAGTAAGTCTATTATGAAAACAGGGCACGCACTCAATGAGAATGTTGTGGGAAAAGCCCAGTATGCATTAAGTAGGTTTTTCTTTAGAAGAACTGAATCATAAATTTTCATTTATTTGCCTAGTTAATCATACGTTGAGGTACTGGAATACTAGACAATGCTATTTCCTTTTGATGTAAAAATAATAATATTTTTCTTTATGTTGCTCCGTTATTTCAAAATGAGGGTTTATATATATATATATATATACATAAAATATTTGTTGCATATGTTGAGTAGTCAAATTACTATAAACGCATAGGAATTATTTGTATGGAGAATTACGTAATAATTATTTTTTTTATTGTTCTAAGAAAGGAATTATGTGTGGAGAATAATTGCTTTATCTTAAATAGAATCAGTCTTTGGTATTTCTGCCCGATCAATAATCATTATAAGAATAATTTAAATTTTTTGCGAGCAATTAAAAATTATTCCTGCGTCATCTTTTTCTTAACAAAATTGTAGCGTCTGTACGAGCGGGCCCCACGTTGGACGCCATATTGTAATGTTGTGGGTTGTGCAGCTCTGAATTGTAACTGTATGTGGTTGGATTGAGACACAAGTTCGAGAACACACAGCTTTATTTGCATGCATACATACACACAATTAACTACAGATAATATTTAACACATTTAGAGACATATAATTATTTATATATTATGGAAGCATTCCACTTCTAAGCCGAAAATAAAGATGGTCAGGTATGCATTGGGTGCGCGAAATATACATCCTCTCCGGATCTGAGTCTGTAGGCCAACTTATATACAGGGTTGTGCAAATATATTTTCTCTCTGCGTGAGAGACAGCAGCGCCGGTAACGCAGTACTTCATCCCAGGTGAGAATTTTAAGGCCTACTGGCCGTCTTCCCCGTATGCCACAGGGGGGCGCTCTTGCAGCGCTTAGGAGGAGGTTTAGTTTGGTTTGTAGCTCTAAAGTCATCTTGTGTACACGAGGGTTAAGTAAACCTAGACCTATAGTTTAAAGTGTACTCCGAACTACTACAAACATCCCTGCCACCGCCGGGATTCGAACTCGAAACCTGTGGAACCGAGCGACAGAGCGCTAGCCACTCGGCCATCAGGCTCCTGTGCATAGCAAGAAGCACGGTTACACAATTAATTTTAGTAATATGTGTAGTGTATATTACCTGGTTATCTGTTTATATATCTGATTTCAAAAGATAAAGAAGTGGCTAGCGCTCTGGGCCACGGTACCACAGTTTTTGGGTTCGAGTCCCGGTGGTGCCATGGATGTTTGTAGTGGTTCGGAATCCACATTACGCCATAGGTCCCGGTCTCATATGACCGTAGGGCGCCACAGAGCCCAATCAGACTTCTTCTCACCCACATCATTCCCAAACTGTAAAGGGGCAACTCAGCTCTAGGCACAATGGTGTGGTGTGGTGTAGTAGTAGTCACAAAAGATATTGAAATTTTTCCAAAGCCAAAAATATTTTAAGAAGAAATATCTGTGCTAAATTAAAAGTTTTATATTTTAAAAAACTGACTTTAAATAATATAAATCGGCTTTTTATCTTTTTCTATCTTCTCTTCAAAGTTGTTCTTATCCAAGAATTCCTAAGAATTTTTTTTCACCATCAATGTGTTAGCATTTATTTTTAAAAAATACAACAGTGCTAGTATGAAAAATAAATTTAAAACTAATACCGTAAATTTCCTACAATTAATTAAAACCAATACCACCAATCAGGTTTTTTTCAAAGCACCGTTTGGTGATTTGCAAATTTGATATCAATAGAAAAAGTATTTATTTAATTAATTTTATAGAATTAGTTTCGAATTTTTGAAACGAAATAACGAATTCAGGAAAAAAACTTAACTTCTAAGGATTATAATTTTTTAGGTTATACAGGAACATGCATTTATTTATACAGGGATAACTTTTTTAAACATTCTAAATATTGTGAAAGATACTTTTTATTTTACAAAAAATGCTCTAATTATATTCAAAATAATATTTTTTTGTTAAAACAATACGTAGAAAGGTAACAAAGCTTTGTTACTTCTATTCAAGACCAATACTTTTTGTTAAGTTGTTTTTATAAACCTTGAATAAAAGATTTAAATTTAAATTATATTTTTCCACCCAAAGAAGAGAAGTTCTTCTAGAAATAAAGAGCAAGTATACATAATAATGGGCATGATTGTAGGTAATTCATAAACATAAAATAAATTATAACATAAATTCTTGTAATTTATAAACATTAAATAAATAACATTATTTATTGTAATTCACAATTATAACATACTTAGATTATAATTATAAGATTTATCTCAACTATAAGAATTTCTCTATATTTTTATTAGATTTTTACGAATTTTAAAAACTATAAAAAATATCTTTAAAACATAAAAAAAAATATTTATATTAAGAATATATAATGAATCTGATTAATTTCTTTATATTTTGAAGAAAATAAGGTTTTTTAATTTTCATCCAAAAAAATTTACTAGAATATTTATAACTTTAAATAAAAATTATTTACTTTCGTGAATGTCTTTCCTCTTATCAGATTAAAAAAGAAAGTAAAATTGTCTAAATAAATTTTTTTAAATAGATCTTTTCTTCAACTTCTAAGAAAATCCTAGTTCCCCAAAAAAATATTTCTTCTTTTCTAAATTAATTTTTTTCTTTAGTAACTACTTAATAGATGATTTTCAAAAAATGCATACTAAAATTTTTAACATGATAAAACACAGTAATAATAATTTATATTTTTAAATATCGACAATTTCTAAATCAATATCAGTTAAAAAAAATTATATGATAATCTTTCAATAAATAATCCTCTTAAGTTTTATAATTTCAGTTGTCTTACTTAAAAGCATTATTACGCAATTTGATTTCGAATATTATTTCGAATATTCCTATTTATTAAGCTACAGATTAAAATATTGCTATTAAACTAATAGTTATACAATATTTGATCAGCAGAATTACATATTATTATTATTAGGAATAGATTATAGTAATTTTATATGCCATTATTAGGAATAGATTGTAGGAATGTTATATATTAAAATTAATGAATTTAACATAGAAACTTCGTATATTTTTCTCTCACATTAAGAATTCATATATTTTTAATGAGGTTCGAGTGCACTTGAGGCATCTTTTTAATCATGGTTTTCAAAAACGAGGAGATTTGATGGTGATTATGACAATTAGTGTAAAGCGTCTCGCACCAATAGTGACGTTACCTGGTGGAAGTTTTCCTGATTTACTCTATGCAACACGCATATTCGGAACAGTTACGCCTAAAAAGTGCTCCCGGAAGACACTGTCCTCCCCACAACGTCCGTTGATATGTATGAGGTTCACCGATGTTCCCCCTTCACCTTTCTAACTGGTAGGGGCTCCATAGATCTATGCACTGGGGGTGAGGTGTGGTAAAAAAGAAAAGAAAAGATGGTAACCTTCAGTAGAGCTTGTCGAATTCTTTATGCCCTAATGTATTTATCACTTGCAGGTCTAACGCATTGCATTAATACATCTTCTTTTTCTTCTTCAATGGCGCAACAGCCCCATGGCGAGCCTAGGCCATCTGCCTAATGGCAGATTTCGAGACAGTAAATGATTTTTTTTACGAGGTAGGGTTGTCAGCACTACGCTCTACAGCCATGTTAAACCGGGACGTACGGATTCCGAGCCACTGCAAATATCCATGGTATCCCCGGGACACGAACCCGAAGTCTTTCACTGAGCGCCAGGCAGCTAGGGACTCGACCATCAGACCTCCATTAATACATATAAGGCACCAAAATAAATATATTAAACATATATTTTGTTTTCATAAACATTTAACTACATGAATATTTTGACCTGGGATCATTCCCCATTGAAAATGTAGCAAATTCAGCGTTATTCAAAGCAACCATGAAAGACCTACTATATTGCACCCACATTTTTCTATTGAAAGTTTGAGTTTTCTCTACCTTCCTAAAGTCAAATGGAGGAATTTTCCATTGATAGAAATTTGTTGCTCGACACCTTTTTCACGGGTTTCAAACCAAGCTACTTTAGTTCGGAACCCCAATATATCGTTCACCATGCCAGTTTGGCTTTGAATTTCTATAAATTTGTAAAGTATATTATAAATACAATTATAAATGTGTTGTTTTTTTTTAATCTTCTGTACTAATGGGGCGATTATTATAACCAATGAAATAATTATACAATTTTAAAAAAAATTTCTATTATTCATAATAAAAGTTAATTAAATGTATCTTTACAAACAAATTAAACTATATCTATTAATAAAAAAAATGCATAACATATTACAAAATATAAGAAAAAGTATCTAAAAAGTAAATTCGAGAACATTTCATTTTTTTCTCTTTTTTCATTAGAACACATACATCTTTTAATTACTTACTCCAAACATAAATATTCAGGCAGGCTAAATATCTTAAAATGGTTTAATTAATTTTACATGGATTTCTTTTGTAAAATCTTAAAATAAACACTAACAGTCTTATTAACGTTGCTAATTAATGTATTTTTTGCTAAAAGTTTGAGGGAAATATTTTTAAAAAAAACGGAAAATAATTATCTTTTTGGTGATAAATAATTTAATTTATTATCCATTGAACTCGCTTTAATTTGCAATGCATATTTAATACCACCTAAGTTCATAAACAAAGTTATTTTTTTTTCAATTTATGTAAAGTAAAGAGTTGTTAATTTAAAAAGTGATTCAAGTTCATTTAACACAGCATTCATTAGTACAGGATCAGAACTTTTACTGTGTTTCGTGCAATAAACAATTAATAAATTTTGGAAAAGAAATATTAGTATTAATATTTTATTTTCTAAATTATTCTGTAGGATGTGATTACTTAAAAATAGATGTCAGTCGAGGACCTGATGGCCGAGTGGCTAGCGCTCTGGCTCTCGGTACAACAGGGTTCGAATCTAGGCTGTGCCATGGATGTTTGTAGTGGTTAGGAATCCACTTTAAACAGTAGATACCAGTCTAATATGATCGTTGAGCGTTGTGGGGGTAGTAATACATGTGCCCCCTGTGTTATGCTAAATGAGTAACAGCGGTGCAGCCCTTGATTATGCCATAAAGATAACTGTCTCTCTACATTACCAACTGCATTATAACAGCAACATTTCTGAAATGGGGTACAATATAGACCTACCTCCTAGCAGTGGGCCCTGGGCAACATTCTATGCTACTAAGTGGTCTACAGAGTTTGTCGAATTATTTATGTCCTAATTTATTAATGACTAGTAAGTCGGAAGCCTTGTATTAAGGCCTGAAAGTAAATATATAAAGTATATTTTTATTTTTATAAGCATTTAATTACGTGAATATTTTGGCTTGAGATCATTCCCCATTGAAGCTGCAGCAGATTCAACATTATTCAGAGAAACCATGAAAGGTCTATTATATTGCATCCTCTTTTTGCTACTGCAAGTTGTAGTTTTTTTCTACCTTTCTTCGTAAGTTACTACCCACTTATGAACTAACAGTACTCTTTCCTAGTAAAAACAAAAGAAACTTTCAGCTTGATATCCTGTGTCGGGTTTCGAACTAAGCTACTTTTAGTTCGAAAAACCCTTATATTTCACCAGGCCACTTTGGCTTTAAATTCCTATAATTTTGTGAAATATTTTAGAAATCCAATTATAAATACTTTTTAAAAATCTTCTATGCTAATGGGGCGATTATTATGAGCAAATGATATAATTAAGTATTTTAATAAAACTTTTATATTATTCATAATAAGAATAAATTAAATGTATCCTCACAAGTAAATTAAATTATATCTATTAATAAAAAAATTAATAACATATTACACAATGTATGAAAAAGTAGCTAAAAAAGTAAATTGGGGAACATTTCCTTTTTTCTTCCTTTTTCCATCAGAAGGACATCACACATCTTTTAATTACTTACTCCAAACATAAATATTCAGGCGGGCTAAATACCTTAAAATGGTTTAATTAATTTTACATGGATTTCTTTTGTAAAACCTTAAAATAAACACTAACAGCATGGGGTGAAGGACACGGTTATAAACATTATTTTTTTTGCCCAGCTAAACTCTTTATAAAAGACTTCTCGTCAACATCTTTTGCAGCTGGATAGGATGATTAAAATAGCGAAGAGAGTTCGTCTTATTAAAGTTGATAATTAATGTATTTTTTGTGCAAAAGTTTGAGGGAAATATTTAAAAAAAAGAACGGAAAATAATTATCTTTTTGGTGATAAAGTAATTTAATTTATTATCCATTTAACTTGCAATGCATATTTAATGCCACCTAGGCTCATAAACAATGCTTTTTTTAAATTAATTTATGTAAAGCGTTTTTCATTAAAAAAGAGATTCAAGTTCATTTAAATTTAAGTACAGAATCAGAACTGTTACTGTTTTCCATGCAATAAACAATTAATAAATTTTAGAAAAGTAATATTAGTATTAAAGTTTTATTTCCTAAATTATTCTGTAGGATGTTATTACTTAAAAATAAATTTCAATCGAGGGTCCGATGGTCGAGTGGCTGGCGTTCTGGCGCTCTATACGACAGGATTCGAGTCTCGGCGGTGCCATGGATGTTTGTAGTAGTTAGTAATCCCCTTTAAACAGTATGTACATGTCTAATAGGATAGTAGAGCTTTGTAGGAGTAGTATTACTCGTGTCCGTAGCATATGTTCAAGCTACACGTGCCCCTGTATTATGCTAAATGAGTAACAGCGGTGCAGCCCTTGCTTATGGCATAGAGATAACTGTCTATCTATATTTCCAGCTGCATTATAACAACATTTCAGAAATAGGGTGCAATGTACCTACCTACGTCCTAGCAGTGGGTCCTGGGCAACATTTTATGCTGCTAAGTGGTCTACAGAGCCTGCCGAATTCTTTATGCACTAATGTATTAATCACTAGTAGGTCGAAGGCCTTGTATTAAAGCCTCAAAATAAATATTTAAAGTATATATTTTTTTTTTTATAAGCATTTATTTACATGAATATTTCGGCTTGAGATTATTCCTATTGAAACTGTAGCAGATTCAACATTATTCAGAGAAACCATGAAAGATCTATTATATTGTATCCTCATTTTGCTATTGAAAGTTGCAGTTTTTTCTACCTTTCTATGTAAGTTACTACCCACTTATGCACTAACAGTACCCATTCCTAGTAAAAGCGATATAAACTTTCAGCTCGACATTCTTTGTCGGGTTTCGAACCAAGCTACTTTAGTTTGAGAGCCCAATATATCATTCAACGGGCTACTTTGGCTTTAAATTCCTATAACTTTATGAAGTATTTTAGAAAACCAATAATAAATATTTTTTTAAAGTCTTCTCTACTAATGGAACGAATATTATAACAAATGATATAATTAAACATTTTAACTAACTTTTCTATTATTCATATTAAAAGTTAATTAAATGTATCATCACAGGCAAATTAAATTTTATATATAAATAAAAAAATTAATAACATGTTACATAATGTATGAAAAAGTAGCTAAAAAGCAAATTCGAAAACATTTCATTTTTTTCTCCTTTTCCATTAGAAGGGCATCACACATCTTTTAATTACTTACTCCAAACATAAATATTCAGGCGGGCTAAATACCTTAAAATGGTTTAATTAATTTTACATGGATTTCTTTTGTAAAACCTTAAAATAAACACTAACAGCATGCGCTGAATGACACGGTTATAAACAGTATTTTTTTTTTGCCCACTAAACTCTTTATAAAAGGCTTCTCGTCAACATCTTTTGCAGCTGGAAATGATGATTAAAATAGCGATGCGAGTTTGTCTTATTAACGTTGTTAATTAATGTATTTTTTGCTTTGAAAAGTTTGAGGGAAATATTTTTAAAAAAAACGGAAAATAATTATCTTTTGGGTGATAAAGTAATTTAATTTATTATCCATTGAACTTGTTTTAATTTGCAATGCATATTTAATGCCATCTAAGCTCATAAACAATGCTATTTTGTTAATTAATGTAAAGCAAAGCGTTTTTCATTAAAAAAGTTATTCAAGTTAATTTAAATTTAAGTACAGGATCAGAACTGGTTTTTTTTCATGCAATAGTCCCGACGGTGCCATGGATGTTTATAGAGATTCGGAATACACTTTAAACTATAGGTTATTTCTAAATAGGTCTTTTCGTCGACCTCAAAGAAAATTCTACTTCTAAAAAAGTAATATTTCTTCCTTTTTGAATTAATTTTTTTCTTTAATAAATGCTTAATTAGGGTTATCAGGCATGTAATCATATTAAGCCGGGACTTGCAGTTTAAAGGGGATTCTGAACCACTACAAACATTCGTGACCCCGCCGTGACTCGAACCCGAAACCTATGGTAGCGAGCGCTAGTCTCTCGAACATCAGGACTCCCATTAATACATATAACGCACCAAAATAAATATATTAAATATATAATTTGTTTTCATAAGCATTTAACAATGTTAATATTTTGACTTGGGTTCATTATTTGAAAATGTAGCAGGTTCAGCATTATTCAGAGCAATGGATGTTTATAGAGATTCGGAATGGATGTTTATAGAGATTCGGAATACACTTTAAACTATAGGTTATTTCTAAATAGGCCTTTTCTTCGACTTCAAAGAAAATCCTACTTCTAAAAGAATAATATTTTTTCCTTTTGTGAGTTAATTTTTTTCTCTAATAATTGCAATTAGGGTTATCAGGCCTACAGTCACATTAAGACGGGACTTACACATATTACACTTCCCATTAATACATATAATGAACCTAAATAATATATTAAACATATATTTTGTTTTTATAAGCATTTAACTAGATGAATAGTGTGACTTGGGATCATACCCCATTGAAAATGAACGGCTAAATCAGAACTTTTTTTCATGCAATAAACAATTAATAAATTTTCTGGAAAAGAAATATTAGTAATTCTTGTGTTTTGGAAAGTTTTATATTCTAAATTACTCTATAGGGTGTGAATACTTAAAAATACTTTTCAGAAATGGGGTGCAATGTAAGATCTATCTCCTAATGATGCACCCTGCGCAACGCTAGGAGATAGGATCTATACGACTAAGCGTCTATACGATCTATACGACTAAGTGTCTATACACTACACTTTTCTACAGTACACTAAGTCTATATAACTACAGTTTCCGGCATCATAATCCATTTGGTCTGTTGATATTGCAACGGAATGCTGGTGACTCGTCTCAATCAAACAGAACTGATATAATGAACATCTACATCTCGGGGGGTTTTGATTCTCGACAAAGCAAACTGCCCTCTTTGTGATTTGATTGAACTCATGAACCGAGCTCATCTCCATCTTTGCTTAGCACTTCATGGCGAATCCAAGACGGCGAGATACTGGCAAGCTAGAGAGAACTCGTAAGACAATCATTTCAATCAACTTTTTTGAACTCTTTTCTGTACATTTTCTTTTGTATTCGGTATTTTCCCCCTTTTTGTATTGTCCTTGCCATTGGAAAGATATTTAAAAAAACATTTCAGAAATTAAAAACAATGAGCCTTATGAGTAACAGAGTGCTACAATGTTTTTTCTTGCTTGGTTTGCTTTGTCGTTCCACGGTCATTTTGTGCACACGAGGACTAAACAGACCGGGACCTACAGGTTAAAGTGGATTGCAAACCGCTCGCAAACATCCATGCCACCGGCAGGATTCCAACCTGAAGGCTGGACACCAAATATCAGAGCACTGGATCACCAGATATATCAAAATTCAATCTGTAATCTGTATCTGATGATCTGTACTTTGTGTTCTGAATGAAAATGTTTAGTTCGAAACATTTGTGAACTAAAATTGATTTTCAAGCTTCTTTGTTGTATCTAATCTTCAGTGTCCTGCAGTGCGGGACGAACATTCCATGAGTCGTCTACTCATATATGGAGGGAAAGCGGCAGCTTCTGTTGTGATAAAGCACCCGTAAGTATAAGTCTGACTTGGCTCCGAGTCACTGAAGAAGTAGGACAGTGCCTTCCGGAAGGATTTTAGGGGCAACTACCCGCATTGGCATATCGTATGGCAGAAAACCCGGAACCTTCCCCCACCCACCCAGGTAGTCCTACTAACGTAGGCCTGAATGGCAGAGTGGCCTCTGTGCCACAAGTTTCGGATTTGAGTCCAGGCGATTGCATGGATTTTTGTAGTGGTTCGAAATCCACTTTAAGCCATAGGTCCCGATCTCATATGATCGTAGAGCGTCATAAATCCCACTCAGACTTCACATCCACTTCATTCCCAAATTGTACATTGGCAATTCAGCTCTAAGCTCAGTGATGTGGTTATGTTTAGTAGTGGTAGTAATAGTCCTACTAACAAGGCAATATGCTGAACATCCCAAACGCCCTCGAGTTTCCTTTTTTTTTGAAACAGTGTCTACAGCAAAACAGCCTGATACACACCAGAGGCTCACGTTGCCACTGAGCCACGAATCGGGAACCTTAATAGACCGATACAATCTACAACTGGACAGATCTGGTGATCTGTACTTAGCATTCCGTACTGAAAAAGTTCAATTCGAAACACAATCCATGAAATTGTCACGTCAGTAAGTAATTAGAAGTAAATGATTTTACAATTTATAGGGCGATACAGTTTATTGCGATTGGCTTGGAATGGGTATGGTATTTGCAGTGTTGAGCTCTAAACTGAAGGAATTCAGCAAAACAGCACTCCAATGAAAAAAATATTTTTTATATGCTTTATTTATTAAATTTAACATTATCAAGTCATGAATGAACGGCAAATTCAAAATATAATCTTCCGTTTATCGCTTAAAAATACTATCTTTTTATTCAAATAATATTTATGGGCACACCTAGAGCCAGGCATTATGATTTATATTCCAGGCAGTCACGACCTTTAAACTTACCTGCCATATTTTCCGAAATCACAAGATTAAAATATTTTATGCATGCCAGTTAGCTTATGTCAACTATTTAAAACTGCATTTATCGAAAGCGATAAACATGAACTGAATATTTATGAACCATGTTATTTTTTCCCTTTACTGAAATGCTTATATTTTTATATCTTATGAAAATGCTAACTGGATTTTAAACATTGGTATCTGCAGATCTCTCTAAGAATCACAATGATATATTTATATTTATTTTTATATTTACGAAACAGAATTTATAGCTTTTAATATTGTAATATGTATATATACAGGGTGAAAGAGAATGGATTTAATACAAAGTTTTCATATCTTATGTTTTAGAAGGAATAATGTCTCAAGTACAAAATAATTTCTATCAATTTTCTTTTCAACATTTAGTAACTGCTGTCATGAAAATAATTGTAATTGTAACAATTCTTGCAAAATCTTAGCAAATTTTTTAAATTCTAAGCGGTTACCATTTCAACAATTAATTGAAAATATTTAATTTTTTCTATTTTCTCTTTTAAAACAATAAATATTAATTCTAGTTGTAAAATATGAAGTTCACTTTGTATTTCAGAATATAAATAAATGCAACTATTTTTTGCAATAAATATGGTTAAAATAAGTGCAAAGAATAGCCCATCAGAAAAATTCAAGCTGTAATTATTTAATTATTAATATGAATTTAATAATTATTTAATTTGCATTTAACTTAATTTTATTTTATTTAATTGGCATTATTTATTTAATCTTTTAATTATCAAGGATGTAATTGTTAAAATATAATTGCATACTAGTATATATCAATAACAAAAAGGAAGTTTACTTTTTTCGAATTATTTCTTCAAAATTTTAATTATCAAATAGTACACAAATCTAGTATGTAAAAGTACTGCGTTCGAATCCCCAAATGTCCATTGCAGTCATTGTTTTCAAAAGACGGAGAAATTGAATGGCAATTGTGACAATGTGGGTCACTGTCACGCATCTATAGTTAGACGGCCTGGTGGAATTTTCTGCTTTTTCTCCAGGACGACATTGAAATATGGAGCAGTTACTTTTTAAAAGTCCTCTCAAAAAGCAATCCTTTCTTCTCATCGCCCAGCGACCTGATGGCGAATTAGACGCCTGATGGCCAAGCGGCTAGCGCTTTGGCCTTTGGTATCCCAGGCCTCAGGTTCGAATCCTGGCGGTGGCATGGATGTTTGTGAGTGGTTCGGAATCCACGTTAAACTGTAGGTTCCGGTCTGTTTAGCCCTCATGCGCACAAGATGACCGTAGAGCGACAAATCAAACCAAACCTGATGGCCAATTGGTATCCCAGGCCTCAGGTTCGAATCCTGGTGGGGGCATGGATGTTTGTGAGTGGTTCGGAATCCATCTTTAACTGTAGATCCCGGTCTTATTAGCCTAAAATGTGCATAAAATGACAGTACAGCGACAAACCAAACCAAATCCCATCGCCCATCTATAGATTGTCCATGCTATGTATAAGTGGAACACAAGGCCCACCGTAAAAATGAGGGCCGATATGCGTGTGGTCTTGATTCAGTGTTTTTCATGAATACAAACTAAATTATTTCTCAAAACAAAACGCGATGTTTAGCTACCTCATTTATTGAAATTACAAAGACAACACTGCACAACTGCAACACATAACACACAAAATACATTTATCCAACATATATTTACAAAATCATCTTAAATTTCAGTTTGTTTGAGGGTCTTTGTACCCTCCGTGTTGCCTCGGACTCTTCACTCAACTCTGCACACAGCCTTTTTTCTTTCTCCCTCTCCCCTTATTGGTTCCAAAGTCGTTAGACTTTAGTTTTAAGGCAAAAATAAAAGTCCAAAATCTAACAAAAGGGTCAACCCGTCTTTGAAAAGAGAATCTATCAATCTTCAACTCTTTCCCGTTGGCTATATTTTGTTTCGGGAAGACAGGCTGGATCCGTATTCCCCCGATGTTCAGCAATAAAAGCATACAATAGTATTAAATGAAACAAAATATGTAATATTTACTAAACAACCTTTTAATTTTATTCATGTTTGTGGTATAAAAGCTTTTCATCTTTGTTGAGTCATTCTTATTAAGTTGTTAAATGGATTCTTATTAAAGTTGATACAAAATTTAACGAAAATTATATAATAACGTGACAATGGATTCATGAAAATTTAATAATTAAAAATTTGTCATTAATTACAAACTAATCCCATTAGAAATAAAAATGTGAAATATGAGTCTTGAGTCAGAAAATTCATTGCCTGCCGGTTTTAATACGCGTCGGGCTTATATTAAATTTAAGGTTTCTTCTTTTCATTCGAGAATGCAAATGATTTTTAATTAACTGTAAATTACCACTTTTAATAATTTATGCCTTTTTTAAATTTATGTCCTTTAGAATGTAAGCGGAAGAGTCATTATTATCTAGAAAACTTTCTGGGACTAATTATTTCCTAATTGTTACTTATGAAACAAAACAGACGTTCGCGATTCTAATGAAAAATAAATTTCATAAATTGAAATTTTAATTATTTTGAGATTGAAGCAGCTCCAATGGCATAAGTTTATTTTTCGAATAAGCAAAGCCAGACCAAAATCACCCTTATCAGTTTAAATCATATACACAATATATAATATAAATGGGACCTGCATGGCCGAGTGACTAGCGCTCGGTACCGCAGGTTTCGAGTTCAAGTTCCGGCGGTGCCATGGATTTTTGTAGTGGTTTGGAATCCACTTTAAACCGTAAGTGTCGGTTTAACATGATCGTAGAGTGTTGCGGGGGTATTGTTACTCCCCGTCCGTAGCTTATCTTCAAGCTACATGCACCTCCTGGGTAGTGCTAAGTGAGTAACGTCGGTGCAGCGGTTGCCTGAAGGCATCAAAGACAATTGTCTAAGTGTCAGCCCGTTGCATTAGAACATATATATATATACACTCAAGAGCCAAAACATTATGACCACCCCTACATTTTGCAATGAACTCGCCTGGATGACGTGGAAGGCACGTGATCAGGTGGAAGTGGTATTTAACTGCTGCTGGAGAGTCGTTCTTTCACTTACTTCTGTGTGTGATGGGAAAGGCTGTGGATCTAAGCGACTTTGATAGAAGGCAGATTGTAATGGCTCGAAAACTCAGAACAAGTATTTCCGAAACTGCACGACTCGTGTGTTGTTCGCGATCTGCAGTTTTAGTACTTATGCAAAGTGGATGAATGACGGTGAAACCAGCAGTAGACGACATGGTGTTGGACATCCACACGCTGTCAAAGAAAAAGGTCGTTGGAGACTGTCTCGCATGGTGAGGCAAAACCGGAGCCAGACAGTGGCTCAGCTGACAACCCAATACAATGCAGAGCCAAGTAGAATAGTATCGGAGCACACTGTTCAGCACACTGTTCATGGGGCAGCACGTCCCACTGTGTGCCTTTGCTGACCAAGCGTCATCGGGCCTGCGCTGGGCCCGGAAACATCGTGACTGGTCCATGGATCAGTGGGAGAGAGTGTACAGATGAATCACGGTTTGTCATTCATCACGCCGATGGCCGTGTCAGGATACGCCGTCTTCCAGGCGAACAGTTGCTCCCTCAATGTACAGTAGGTCATACACAGGCCGGTGGTGGTGGTATTATGCTTTGGGGACGTTCTCTTGGGCGTCTCTGGGACCCGTGGTTGTGGTAGAGCAAACCATGAATGCTACAGGGTATTTGAACATCATTGCGGACCAGTTACACCCTTACATGGCCTCTGTTTTTCCAGCTGGAAATGGAATGTTCCAACAGGACAACGCCCCTTGTCCCCAAGGCTAAAATTGTGTTGGAGTGGTTCCAGGAACAGGATGCTGAATTCCAGTTAATGTCCTGGCCGCCTAACTCACCGGATCTCAATCACGATAGAACACATTTGGGATGTCCTGGGACGGCAGCTCAGAATTCAAAGACCGCCAATTCGCAATATCTTGGATTTGACCCTTGCTTAAACATCTGGTACAATCTGTCTCCGGCCATCTACCAAGGACTTGTGGCATCCATGCCAAGGCGGGTTGAAGCTGTGTTGCGCGCCAAAGGTGGGCCAACTCGTTATTGGCAGGTGGTCATAATGTTTTGGCTCTTGAGTGTATATATATATATATAGAAACGGTCACCATTAAACCTTAGGTAGAAAAACCTTTCCGCTTGGATTAGGAAAAAAGGTGTAAATTCCACAGCTGTCTTGGTCAGTAGGTGTTCGTCCAAAATAATGATAGAAAAATGGTGATGCAATGTAACAATTTCTCAAAGTACATTCTTGTTGACAATTATCTGCTACATCTGAAGTTTTAGTGGCGAATCAGTTAGGTAAAAAATGCATTACATACATGGGCTAAATAGTGTTTAAAGGAATAATGAACCATTTTCACGAAGATATTGTGAACGTGCCTGTGGAGGATATCGATTCCGGATTGATAGCTCTAAAATAGACCATGACGATTCGATGATATTGAGGTCGGGGGACGGGGACGGATCAAGGTAGATGTTTCACTTCATCCTCGTGTTCAACAAAACATGATTGGGCATGCATGTGTAGGAGCTTATCATCTTGAAAAATTCCATCTCCTACATTATAAGATGGACCTGGTCAGCTAAAACTTCTCTATATTTCACCCCAGTGAACCATTCGGGGTTACGATTGGTCCAGCAGAAAATCAAAACAGAGCTGCCCATACCATGACAGATCTATTTCCATTTTTGATAGTTGGAAGGAGACAATCACGATCATACGCCTGTGCAGTTTTCCTCCAAACATACACCCATCCTGTAGAGGGGAAAAGTGTGAAAGATGAATTGTCTTCCACTTATCAATAGACCAGGTTGTGGTTGTGGCATCACTGTAGACGACGTTTTGCATTAACAGATGTGACGAAGGGCTTGTGAATTCCTGCTTTGCAGTAAAAGTCTTGCTTATGAAAGTACCTTCTAACTGTAATTATTGACACTGAAGAATTCAGATGCTGTGAAGTCACTTTGGCTGCAGTTGTTTCCATTTTGGACATTAGTCCTCATCAATACTCGTCGGTCTCTTTCACTCAACTTCTCCTTCCTTCCACTATTTTGCTGTGCGGAGCTTGTCTTACCGGGCTGTGTATATGCTGTACGACTTTAAACACAGTAACTCTAGAAACGTCTAAAAGCTGGGATGTTTCGGTCACAGTTGCTACAGCTATTAAAGCTCTAACAATTTGGCTTCTTCGAAAGTGTGCGAGGTATGACATTTTAAGCTTTTGACAAAAATCTAAAACGCATCTAAGACTTCACTAAAGCTACCTCATACTACCATGATATATACTTTTTTTATTAAAAAAACTGGTAACCTAATATTTCATTTTAATGCTTACGAAGCCTATTCTGAAATGTCACTTTTATTCGCAGTTGTTTCCGTTATTTTTATAACCACCTGTATCACCAAATGGTAAAGTAGATATCACCAATAGGCTTCAAGCCGAAATAACTATTAAAATCTTAACAACAATTTATAAAAAATGAAATTATTATTTGAACATTAATTTCATTAAAAAGTTGATTTTGAATATACATTTAAAAGAATTTTAAAATTGTGCACTACTTCCTGTACAACAAAAATTATTTCAACTAACCCTGATCTGGATAGTCACTAAACTTTTAACATTGCACACAAAATTCTATATTAAATCATATTAAGATAATATAAAATATTATAAATTTTTGAAGTTTTTTAGATGATTATTTAGTTTGAAAACTTAAAAAACTTTATTTACGCATATAAATTAATAAAGATACTCAGTTGTTTTTCAAACTATCTTTGTTCTTTTGATTTTATATTCAAACATACCTCAGCAATTTTTGCTGGTATTTCATTTAAATGAATACTTTTTTTTACAAATTAAAAGTTTTTGAATTACTTGCACGAATCATAGTATTGAATTACACCTCTAAATTTGTAAATTTTGCTTCAGATACTTAAAATACTTTCGAAATATTCTTCACAATTCAGCACTTTTCGATATCGAAGTACACTTTTTGCTCGAATAGCAAAAACCTGCTTGGAAAATATGTCAAATTCAAAATAAAATTTTATCAATTCTACTTTAATGAATTGATGAAACTTCCATCAATCTCTTTTTAATTCAGAAATCAAGAAAATTCAATTCAATTCAAGAAAATTCTGAACAAGTTAATCTTTTTTTAACAGAATGAAATTTTCTTCTTATCAACTGTGCATAAATTAAATCTATACAATTCTTATTGTTTTATGTTATCGATTTTTCAAATGTCATTGTTATTATAATAACTTTTTTAATATTATCATATTACTCAACGTGTATATTTTCCAAACCAAACAAATTTAAATCATCGCTCCTCGTTTTTAAAAAATACCGTAACTTTTAATAAAGAAATGAAAATTTAGATTAAGAAAAATTTAATTCGTTACACAATTTCAATAAGCATAACTATAAGTAATTTAACATAATTATTTTCTGCATATTACTGTAATTCACTGATTATGTTGTACTTATAAAAATAAATTTTTATTACTTTGAAAAAGCTTGCAAAAAATTTTATTTAAGTATCATACATGTTTCTTGTTTTGCAATGCTGGGAATTTTAAACGCTGTAACGTCTAGGCCTTTACTATATTAGACCTATATTCATATTAGCCTATACTATATTAGACCTACATGACCCTATTCAAGAAGAGGGCCACTTTCAGGTTTATGGGAACACTTTAATTTTTATTTACAAGTACTATATATATAGAGAGAGAGGGAGAATTCTGAATTATTATACAAAGAAACGGAAAATTAAAAATAAAATTTGATCACAATTTTAAGATCACAAGTGCAGTTCACTCCAAGGTCGGAGATTTTCAGAGTTCTCGTGTCACCGACGAATCTAATTACCTGGTCTGCGGCAGATCTTAATTATCACTCGGCGTGATACACGCAACCACAACTGGTTCACTTTGAAAAACAGGTAGAAACACCCACCTATTCAATCCCTTCAGAGAAAAATGAATAACGACACTTCTGGTCGACTCGTCGCAGAACTCCCTCTTTTCCTCTTCAAAAACCTCCCTTTAAGAAAATCTGTCAAGGGGAGGGGAGTGAAGTCAGCTTCCCTCACTTCTCGTTTGAGTAAACATTTCTCAGGTCATGGTCGATCAATCATGATGGAACAACTCATGGTGTAGTCCATATTCTATTTGAAATTGTTTCGACCTGTGAAGGCCGCACAATCGCTAATTTCATGAGTTTAATTATACATGAGTCTTATTATATACTGAATATCTGCTATCATATTTGAGTGACAGGCTGTTCTCATTAATACAAAACACTAATTGCATGTAATATACCTACCACAATACTGAGTCAAATTTGAGTGATGGGTTGTTATTGTATACTTCCCAAAGAATATGCATTCCTCTCTCCTAGGAATGAAATGGCAAAACTTTTCCCGTCAGAAAAAAATGCTGCAACGGATATCATCCATTAAAGAGTGAAATATAAGTAGCAGGTTCAGCTCTATCCAAGACATACTGCAAGGGATCCTATTATATCATTTTGAAACAGTAATTTTGAACGTATTCATTTACCGACTTTTTGCTTAATTATCAAAACAATTAAATAAGATAATTTTCTTCAAATGATATTTTACCGACTAAAGTGACATTAAATTGACTACAAACGAAATCATCAATGGTAAAGGAAGCAATAAAATATTTTTTTAACAGTATAATATCACGAAATCCATTCACCAGCACCAGGTTTCCTGTCCCTTCTTAAAATGGATAAATTATTTACAGGTTTTAAAACAGAAATTGTTAAGCAGTCACCATAGCAACTTTTGTATCCTTTCACATGATTACTTTCAATTCAACCTAAAAGCATTATTAAACAATCCACATAAATCTTATCAATCTTGAATAATAATGCAGACAGCACAATGTTCCCCATTGTTAAAAATGAATGCCATTCTATTCAATCTTATTGCGACAAATGTGCAGTCATTCTAAAGGCGTTAGCAAGAATAAGTAAATAATTTTTACAGTAAGGATTCTTTTGGGTCTTTTTTTATTTATTTGAAGGAAATGATTTGTAAACTTGCTTGAATATGAAAAGAAACCGAAAGTATAACGGAACTACTTCGCTCTGAATAGTAAATTGATTACTTTGAATAAAAATGTATTAATTGAGACCAGGCTGTATAAATAGTTATTTTGTATTTTGTATAATTGAAAGGAGGTGTAGAAATTCCGTAAAATCCTTCTTTAGATCTCTTTATGTAATAGCCATTGATAGATTGCTCTTCAGATTAACTACTCACAGAGCAATATGTACTATTGTTGATCAGTTATAAAGACGACCTTCTTGATCTGATTGTTTGTCCTCATGCAGGTGTAATTGACGACTCCTTCGTCATATAGTTTGGTTTTGGTTTGTTATTCTATGGTCAATTTTTGCACACTTTAGCTTAATTAGACCGGGACCTACAGTTTAACATGCATTTTGAACCATTAACAAACATCCACGCCACAGCCAGGATTCGAACATTAAACCTTTGGTACCAAAGCTCTAGCCAAGAATTGAATAAATAAATCCCAAACAGCACATCAAAAAAACATATATAGAATAAAATAAAAACCATAGCACAACCAAGATAGAATTTATTTATTCAATGCAGACAGTACAATGTTCAACATTGTTAAAAATGAATGTCATTCTATTCAATCTTATTGCGACAAATGTGCAGTCATTCTAAAGGAGTTAGCAAGAATAAGTAAATAATTTTTACAGTAAGGATTCTTTTGGGTCTTTTTTTATTTATTTGAAGGAAATGATTTGTAAACTTGCTTGAATATGAAAAGAAACCGAAAGTATAACGGAACTACTTCGCTTTGAATAGTAAATTGATTACTAAGTTTTATTGATTACTATGCTATGAGTAAACAATGCAAATTATTAAGTTATTATAATTAAACAATCTGTGCTGTTACAATTATCCATATTGCAACAATAGATATTGAATCTAATTTAAGTCATATGCGGAAAAAAAAGAAAATACTCTATGTAACCAACACATGAATTTATATTCTCAAAACACATACCACTTTGACATTTAAATTATTCAAATTAAACCAAAGGGAGAATCGCACGAGAAGTCTCTTTTTCTAAACATTTGTTTCAATATTTCAAGGCCCAACCCCCTCCGAAGACCACCTGCTGCATTCCCCATTAATTGACCAAGACGTCATTTCGACACCTCATTGTTAAATGTCAAATGTAGAAATTAGACAGACATTCAATGCAACAGGCATTCACTTAGTCCTATCCTAGAGTACTAGTACAATTAACATGTAAGAGGCTCTATCATTGATAAACATCATTAACCATTTAAATGCACTATGGAGAGGCTCCGAATCTCGTGATAGCGTCTGATGTTTGCTGATGATGATGAATTCTGATTAATGGGTTTGATAAGTCACTGATTAATCTGGATATCTCTCAGAATGTTCAGTGAGCTCCTTATCAAATCCTACGGTACACAAATGATGCCGTAGGATTAATGTAACAATACGTATAATTATTGGACAACGATTAAAATTAAATACTTGCAGTGCGATAGCACATCCAGAAGAGGCAGCTACAGAATGTTTTTTAGTACATATTGCTTAATTTTATATAATTAAATGATTTCGCAAAATTAAGTCAATAGTCCAGTGTACTTAATAAAATATTAAAATACATAGTTGAGGATAAATTTGAAGATATTGGCGAAGCTTGATACGAGACATTTATAAAAATCAAGTGACTAATTTCGAAAACTCTTCACCATTTAGGGTTCATAATCGATTTTTTTCTTTTATGCAATTAACTTGGCGTTATTTTTTTCGATTATATAGGCAATTGAACAGAAATGTCTACGTTGGGCTCGAACATGAGGAAAGTGCAAAACTCATTGAAGATGGGCTATAAAGTTTCAATCCGATAGATCTATCTTACCTTGTTGTAGCCAATCCCTGTTGTATTGATTGAAAGAAATATAGCATTCATTCTTGCGATATATTTATACGATTACAATTTTATAGTTAAAAATTATCACAAATTCAAATGTTCAGTCTTCCATCTTATAGGATTGTAGTATTTTTTTTTCACGAGAAGAGTTTTGGCATTTCATTCCCAGGAGAAAAGAATGTATGTTATTTGAAAAACGTATAATAAACAAGCACTCAAATTTTACAGCAGAGGAGCTTTATTGTGGGTAGTTATATTACATGCAATTAGTGTTTTGTACTAATGAGAACAACCTGTCACTCAAATAGGACAGCAGATAATCAGTGCCATGAATAATGAGGTATCATGAAATTAGTAATTGTCTGTGCGACTTTCAGAGGTCGAAACAATTACAGATGACAAATGGACTACACCATGAGTTGTTCCATAGTGATTGGTGATAGACCATGAGCTGAGGAAGTGTTAACCCCACTGAGAAGTGAGGAAAGATGATTTTGATATTTTTGACAATGAATCATATAAAAAAATAATAAATTCAGTGGAGAATTTTAAATTATATGTTAAGTTTTATGAAATACAAACACACAAATCTCGTACTTTATATACAGAGAGATGATTATTATTGTCCTGTTTTGAAAAATTGAAATCAATTCAAATAATCTTTATTTTCTTAAACATAACACCAAAATATTTTTAAAAATTGCTTTAATCGAAATTGTAATTCGAAATATACGAAATAAAATTCAGTAAAAGTTGCCATCTTTAATACACGAATACCATAACTCGTATTTTTCAAATTCGTCGTAATTTATTAATCGAAAATATACGAAATTTTAAGGAATCAATAAATTTGAAAGCAAAACTCATAACATAAATTTCGTAAACATAAAATATTTTTAAAAATTGATGTAATAGAAATTGCAGCACTAAATATACGAAACAAAATTCAGTTAAAAAATGCCTTCTTTAATACACGAAAAACAAAACTAGTATTTTTCAAATTTGTAATAAATCAATCGAAAATATACCAAATTTTAATGAATCCATAAACGTGAAAGCAAAACTCTCATAATTTATACAACCATTATTGGCATAAATACATAACATTTTAAACGATAGCGAAATTCCGAAACTCTTATGTTTCCTTTTCCAACAACTTTTAATGGTTCCCCTACCATCATTAATCTACATGGCGTGCGCGAAGATTAGATGGGCGCTTGCGTGGCAAGATGTAGCTGTAAAAATTACAAAACTTAGAATAAAACAAAAGATAACTAAAGCAAATTCTTCCGCATTCTAAAAAACAATGCCGGTTAATTCAATAAAAGTGCATGTTATGGCGATGTCTTTACCTCCGTTGTATTTTCTAACACTTAACAAAAAATAATAACTCTAGATTTAAAAACATTGTATTTCTTTGAACACAGTTATAATTCTGTATCAAAAGCAGTATTAAAAATAGAGAGGTAAAATATTTATTCACCTTTCAAAATATCTTTTTTGGTGCATTTTGGAATTATGAATGAAAAATGAATCAAAAATGAATTAAAGTTTTCAACCTTCCATCTGAACAGATGTTCGTGCAGTCTGATGGCCAATTGGCTAGCGCTCTGGCCTTTGGTACCATAGACATCAGATTCAAATCCTAGTGGTAGTTTAATGGTTTCATGGTTTAATGGGGGTTTAACGGTTAATGGTTTCAATAATGGTGGTGGTTTAATGGTGGATTAATGATTTCACAATGAATAAAAAAAAAGAAAATTAAAGTAAATTCTTTCACATTCTAAAAACAATGTTTTTAATTCAGGGGCCTCAATGGCCGAGTGGCTAGAGCTCGATACCACAGGTTTCGGGTTCTAGTCCCGGTGATGCCACGGATGTTTGAAGTGGTTCGGAATCCACTTTAAACCATAGGTCCCGGTCTAACAGGATCGTAGAGCTTTGCGGAGGTATTGTTACTCCACGTCCGTAGCTTATCTTCAAACTACACGCACATTCTAGGTAATGCTAAATGCGTAACGTCGGTGCAGCGCTTGCCTTAATAGCAAGCTGCAGTCGAACAAAAAAATGCCTGTTAATTCATTAAAAGTGCAGGTTATGGGGATTTTTTTTTTTACCCTTGTATTATTCCCTAACTCTCAACAAAAAGAATAATTCTGGAATTAAAAACATTATATTTCTATGAACACATTTGTAATTCAGGATCGAAAGCAGTATTATTAAAAATAGAGAGTGGAAAATATTTATTCACCTTCCAAAATATCCTTATCGGGTCGTTTCGGAATTATGTTCACAAAAACACAATTTATTTAACTCACTTTCTAAAGAGGGTAAATACGAAAATTAATTTAATAAATGAATTCTTTCGTTAATAAAATATTCCAAATTAAATTCAATGCTTATCCTATTTCTAAACATGTAGAGATTTTTTTAGTCATATTCTTAACATTTTCAGTTAATTTTTTTCATTGGCATTTTTAAGTAACTAAAATTTTTGATTAATTCTATTTCGTATCTGAAATGGTAATTTAAATATTTAATTAAATTATCCGGAATTTCTTTTCTATGTCGAATGATAACTCCATGGATTGGATTTTATTCTAATTATTTATCTTTAAACTAATTTCTGAATTTGAAAATTTTTATTTAATATTTTATGCACTATATTGACGCTAAATGAAGCTGCAGAAATGTGTTTATAATGAAACGAAAATAATTTTTTCTTAATTTTAAAAAGTTCAAAAACTATAAAAAAAAATAACAATGCATTAATATCATAATCAAAAAAAATTTCAATTGTTTCATTTTCAATAAATCTTATGGAGATAGTTAACCCTGCTTTTGTAAATAACACAACTGGTATGGTAATAGCGACATAGCGTAACTGCTCGTAATTTGCATTTGTATGGGAGAAAACCCTCACCAAACAATTTGAATGACAGATGTGAGATTCATTGTTTTAATTATAATTAAATCTCCTGGTTTTTGAAATCAATGACTGTAATGAACGCCAAAAGTGGGTTTGAACCTGAACCCTTCGGCACCGTATCTGGGAATGTTAACACTAAGCCATAAATCGGTTGCCCTTCCTAAAAAAATTTTTAGTAACAAAGTAAACATAGTTTATGAGCTGGTATTTGCCTATTGTGCAGGAATATGTTACTCAGAAATTTTTGCTTACCACTACAAGGGTAGTAATGCTAAACTTTAAATCTTATTTCTCATTTTAAGTGAGTTTCCACCAGATATTAAAATCTAACGTCCTAAAACGCCACCGGCTGGCATTCTACGACATGAAAATTTTATTATCTGAAATCAACTCTTACATTCTCAACTTCACGTTCTCTAAATTAGCATATTTTTGAGAAGCTAGCATGTTTATAGTTAGAAGTTTTAGGACTGTACTTTCACATGGTGTATACATGTATACTGTACTGTATACATGGTGGTAAATTTTGAACACGAAAGTTTACTTCTAGATCGGCTCACCGGCTTGATTAATGTTCTCATGCAATAACTCAACTTCTGAGTTGTATGCGATGTTTCCAAGTGCAACGGATTGATTTAAGTATATGCTTTAACAAGTAATTTGTAATTCTGAATCGAAAGCATTATTATTAAAAATAGTGAGACAAAATATTTATTCACCTTCCAAAATATTCTTTTCTTTTCGTTTTGGAATTATGTTCACAAAAACATGATTTATTTAACTCACTCTCTAAGGAGAGTAAATACGAAAATTAATTTAATATGAATTATTTCTTTAATAAAATATTCTGGATAAAATTCATTGTGTACTCTATTTCTAAACATGTAGGGGACATTTTTTAAATCATATTCTTATCACATTTTCAGTTAATTTTTTTCATTAGCATTTTTAAGTAACTAAAGTTTTTGATTAATTCTATTTCGTATCTGAAATGTAATTTAAATATTTAATTTAATCATCCGGAATTTCTTTTCTATGTTGAATTATAACTCCACGGATAGTATTTCATTCTAATAGTTTATCTTTAAACAAATTTCTGATTTAAAAAAAAAAAAATTTTAATTTTTGTATGCCCTACATTGACATTAAATAGAGCTGCAGAAATGAGTTTTTAATGAAATGAAAATAATTTTTTCTTAACTTTAAAAAGAACAAAAATTATAAATCACTGATGATGCATTAGAATCACAATCAAATAATCTTAAATTGTTACAGCTTCATTATATCTTATGGAAATATTTAACACTGTTTTGGCATGCGACACAACAGGTATGTAACAGTGACGCACTGCAACCGCTCAAAATTGGCGTGTTATACGGCTTGGTTTGTCGTTCTACGGTCATTTTGTGCACACGAAAGCTAGACAGACCGGGATTTACAGCTTAACGTGGATTCCAAACCTCTCATAAATATCCATGCCACTTCCAGAATTCGAAAATGAAGCCTGTGGTACTAAAAGGCCAGTGCGCTAGCCACTTGGCCATCAGGCCATGTGTGTTGAATGAGAGACAACTTGAAAGCAGTTTGAATATAAGACGCATTGTCTTAATAACAGTGTCTTAATCTCTGGATTTTGAAAGCAACGATTGTAAAGGATGTCGATATTAAGATTCAACCTGAACCCTTCGGCTTGTAGCTGCGTACTTTAAATCAGCTGCCCTTGCTACTTAAACGAGGGTTTAGAAACAAGGCAAGCATAGTTTATAAGTTGGTATTTGCCTATTGTGCAGCAGTTACTCAGAATTTTTCGCTTACCACTACAAGGGTAGTAAAGCTAAACTTTAAATCGTATTTCTCATTTTAAGTGAATTTCCACCAGATATTAAACTCTAACGTCCTAAAACGTCACCGGATCGGAAACTTAGATAAGTAAGAAATCATCTTCCTACTGACTGGAATTCTACGACATGAAAATTTTATTATCTGAAATCAACTCTTCCATTTTCAACTTTACGTTCTCTAAATTAGCATATTTGGGAGGAGCTACCATGTTTTAGTTGGAAGTTTTAAGACTGCACTTTCATTATACATGGTGGTAAATTTTGAACACGAAAGTTCACTTCTAGATCGGCTCACTCAACTTCTGAGTTGTATGCGAAGTTTCCAAGTGCAACGGATTGATTTAAGTATATACTTTAACAAATAATTTGTAATTCTGAATCGAAAGCATTATTATTAAAAATAGTGAGGCAAAATATTTATTCACCTTCCAAAATATTCTTTTCTTTTCGTTTTGGAATTATGTTCACAAAAACATAATTTATTTAACTCACTCTCTAAGGAGAGTAAATACGAAAACTAATTTAATAAATGAATTATTTCGTTAATAAAATATTCTGGATTAAATTCATTGTGTATTCTATTTCTAAACATGTAGGGGACCTTTTTTAAATCATTTTCTTATAAGAAGAATAAAAGCGCTAAACTTTAGATAGTATTTCTCATTTTAAGTGAATCTCTCTCTAAACAACATTAGCTCCATTTATTTAGGGGCATGATGTCCGAATATCTCGCGCTCTGCTGCTCAGTGTTATAAGTTTAGGGATTGAATCCCGGCGATGATACGGGTGTTTGTAGTGCTTCGGAATCCACTTTACACCGTAAATCCCGGTCTAATACGACTGTAGAGTGCGGGCGTAGAATTGACAAACCTACCCATGAAAAGAAATAAATCTCCCGTCTCGAAATCTGCCAGTAGGCAGACGGCCTGGTCCCACTATGGGGTTGACACGATAATGAAAAAGAAGAAATTATTTAAGTCGAGTTATTCAAAATTTCAAATCTTTAACTATGAATAAATATATTTTATACAAAATTTAAAAATATTTTGTTTTCTGTTATCGAGCAAAGACTTATCATGTGTGCCAGTATTATTATAAAGATATTCTTTAAAAAAATCTTAATGTACTGCAATTTTTCTCTTATATATTCCATTAACATATAAATGAAAAAATTTATTAAAAAATGTTTTAATATTTCTTTGCTGTATACCTTTACTGTATTTTCTTCTGTATATCTTTCAAAACTGTATGTTGCATTTAATTTCAGAATAACGTGTCGAACCATCCACGTTAAGGCTTATCGAATAAAACCTTTCCCCATTTCTATTTCTGCCTTTAAACTATCATTTTAGGGTAGCTCAAAAATATTTCAGAATCCAACATTTTCGCAAGCACCCTTGGAAATTTTGTGAATAAGCATCTCAGATATGAGTTTGGAATACGTGACGCTTTCACAGAAAGAGGAATCCATTTTCCAATCCATTTCCAGAATCCCGATTCTGTGAGGAAAGCCGCTTTTCCCCAAAGACACAAAAATTCTTTCTCAAAGGGAAAAGCTTAACAAGCCGATTTCAAACTGTTTTTATTTTTTCGCTTTGCAATATACAATATAAAGACTTTGACAGCGTTGATAAAGTGACGCCCCAAAATGAGTTTGTGTTAAATGTCTTTAACGAATGTCGGATTTTTGTGTGTGGAAATCCAGTAATCGTTTGAAATTTCAGAAAGGGGAAAAAAGCATAAAAGGATTATTTTCTGGTAAGTTAAATGAAAATATAAATAGGTTTTAAAAACATTACGCAAAGAATTTGTCAATTATTTATTGGTGTGCCACAGGTTTCGGATTCGAGTCCCGGCGGTGCCATGGATGTTTGTAGTGATTCGCAATCCCCTTTAAACCATAGGTACTTGTCTAATATGACTGTAGAGTGTACTAAGACTTATAGTATTAGACCGGGACCTACGGTTTAAAGAGGATTCCGAACCCCTATAAATATCCATGGCACAGCCAAGAGTCGAACACAAAGCGCCAGAGCGATAGCCACTCGACCATTAGGTCCCTGATAGATCTGGTGATCTATGCTTTGTGTTCCATACTTAAAAAGTTCAGTTCGAAAAGCGAGGTGCGAATTAAAATTAATTTTCGTGGGACTACGCCCAGTATCGTCAAGTCAGCAATTAGAAAGAACTGTTATTACAATTTGGTGACCGAGTGAGTTACGCTCTGGCTCTCGGTATCACATGTTTCGGGTTCCAGTTCCAGCGGTGTCATGTATACTTGCAGTGATTCGGAATCCACTCCAGATTGTAGGCCTTGAACTAATATGACTGCAGAGCGTAGGGATGAAACCCCTGCCCAGTAAAAAGAAAACATATCTTGTCTCAAAATCTGCCAGAAGGCAAACGGCCTTGGCCCACCATGGGACTAATGCGCCAATGAAGAAGAAACTATTTAAGTCAACTTATTCAAAATGTTTTTTTTTTCTTCTAATGCAGCTGGCAAATAGACCGTGATCTTTTATGCCATCAGGGCTGCACCGATGTTACTCACTTTGCATTACCCAGGAGGCGCGTGTAACTTGATGGTAAGCCACAGACGCGGAGTAACAATGCCCCAGCTACGCTCCTGATAGGACCGGGACCTACGGTTTAAAGTGGATTCCGAACCACTACAACACCCATGGGCAAAGCCGGGATTTGAACCCGATACCTGTGGTACCGAACGCCAGAGCGCTAGCCATTCGGCCATCATGCCCCCTTATTCAAAATGTCAAATCTTTAATTATGAATAAATCTATTTTAAACAAAATTTAAAAATGCTTTATTTTCTGTAATCGGGCGAAGACTTACGTGGGGTGGTATTTTTATAAAAATATTCTTTTAAAAAATCTCAAAAGCTCTACAATTTCTTTCTTATATGTATTAACATATATATGAAAACATTTATAAAGTATGTTTTATGTTTTTTTTTTGTATACCTTTTAAAACTATATATTGACTTTAATTCCAGAATAACCTGTCGAACCATCCACGTTAAGGCCTATCGAATAAAATTTCTCTCATATCTATTTCTGCCTTAAAAATATCCCTGCAAGGTTGTTAAAAAAAAATATTTCAGAATCCGACAGTTTCGCAAGCACGCCTGGAAAGATTCTTACTAAACATCTCAGATAGGAGTATGCAATATGTGATGCTTTTGCAGAAAGGGGAAATACATTTTCCAATCCATTTCCGGAATCCCGATTCTATCGGGAAAGCCGCTTTTCCCCAAAGACGCAAAAATTCCTTCTCAAAGGGAAAAGCTTAGCAAGCCGATTTCAAACTGTTTTTATTTATTTTTTTCAAAATCACTTTGCAATATAAACACTTTGATAAAGTGATTCCCCTAAGTGCGTTTGTATTAAATGTCTTTAAGAATGTGTGATTCTTATGTTGAAATCCAGTAATCGTTTTAGATTTCAGAACAACGAAAAAAATATAAAAGGATTGGTTTTCAGATAAGTTAAATGAAAATTAAAAAGATTTTATAAAACATTATGTCAATAAAGCATAAAACATTATGTCAATTATTGATCGGTAGGGGCCTGAAGGGCCGAGTGGCTAGTGCTCTGGCGCTCGGTACCACAGATTTCGGGTTCGAGTCCCGGCGGTGCCATGGTTGTTTGTAGTGGTTCGGAATCCACTTTAAAAAGTAGGACCCGATCTAATAGGATCGTAGAGCGTTGCGGGGGCATTGTTACTCCGCGTCCGTAGCTTATCTTCAAGTTACACGCGCCCCCTGGGTAATGCAAAGTGAGTACGTCTGTGCAGCACTTACCTTAAGGCATCCAAGACGTCTGTGTTTGCCAGCTGCATTAGAAAGAAAAATTATTGATCAGTGCTACATGGGTTTCAGTCCCGGCGGTGCCATGGATGTTTATAGAGGTTCTGAATACTCTTTAAAACGAAGGTACTTGTCTAATATGAATGTGGTGTGTATATGGCTTATTTTACAGTAATCTGCGGCTTAAAGAGGATTCCGAACCACTATATACATCCGTGGCACCGCCGGGACTGGAAGTCAAAGCCTGTGTTACCCAACGACAGACACTCGACCATCAGGTCCATGACAGATTTAATGATCGTTACTTTGTGTTCCATAATAAAAAAGTTCAGTTTGAAACAAGAGGTGTTAATTAAAATGGATTTTCATGCGTCTACACCGAGTATTGTCAAGTCAGCAAATAGAAGTAACCTATTTTACAATTTGGAGCCTGATGGCTGAGCGTAAGTCACTCGGCGCCACAGGTTTCGAGTTCGAGTTCCAGTGCTACAATGGATGCTTGCAGTGATTCGGAATCCATTCAAAACAGTAGACCTTGGACTAATATGACTGTAGAAGCGTTGAGCGTTGGGCGGACAACCCTATCCCGTAAAATGAAACGTCTCCTGTCTCGAAATCTGTCAGTAGGCAGTCAGCGTTGGCCCACCATGGGGCTGTTGCGCCAATGAAGAAGAAAAAATTATTTAAGTCAAGTTATTCAAAATATCAAATCTTTAATTTAAATATATTTTAAACAAAGTTTTAAAAATGTTTTACTTTCAGTAATCGGGCAAAGACGTATGTGTGCTATTATTTTTATAAAAAATATTCCTTAAAAAAACCCAATGCTCTAGAATTTTTTTCTTATATATTCAATTAACATATATATGAAAAAAATTTATAAAAAATTTTTCAATGTTTCTTTGTAAGATTTTCAAAACTGTATGTTGCATTTAATTCCAGAATAACTTGTCGAACAATCCACGTTACAGCTTATCGAATAAAATTTTCCCCATATCTATTTCTGCCTTAAAAATATTCCGGTATGATTGTTCAAAAAATATTTCAGAATCCAACAGTTTCGCAAGCATAGAAAGATTCTCACTAAACACCTCAGATATGAGTTTGGAATACGTGATGCTTTTACAGAAAGGGGAAGTCCATTTTCCAAACCATTTCCGGAATCCCGATTCTGTCAGGAAAGCCGCTTTTCCCCAAAGACACAAAAATTCCTTCTCAAAGGGAAAAGCTTAGCAAGCCGATTTCAAAACTGTTTTTAATTATTTTTTTTTCGAAATCACTTTGCAATATAAAGACTTTGACAATGCTGATGAAGTGATTCCCCAAATTGCCTTTGTGTTAAATGTCTTTAACGAATGTGGGATTCTTATGTGGAAACGCAGTAATCGTTTCAGATTTCGGAACAATGAAGAAAGAATGAAAAAGGGAAAAGAACATAGAAGGGTTGTTTTTCAGATAAGTTAAATGAAAATTAAAAAGATTATAGAAAACAACATGAAAAGAATGTGTCAATTATTTATCGGTGCCACAGCTTTGTGTTCGAATCCTGGTTGTGCCATGGATGTTTATAGTGGTCCTATATCCTCTAGTAGGATATAGCCACTGATGAATGGTGCCATAGATCTTTATAGTGGTCGGTATATCTTCTTTAAACCGTAGGTAACGGTCTAATATTACTGTAGAGCTACTAGAGCTTATTAGACCGAGATCTACAGTTTAAAGAGGATTCCGAACCACAATAAACATTCATAGCGCAACGAGGATTCGAACGCAAACCCTATGTTCCCCTGCGCCAGAGCGATAGACACTCGGAATGAACACATGAAATATGTCAAGTATTGCTTGGTGCCACAGGTTTCGGGTTCGAGTCCCGTCATTCAGACAATGTGTTTGTGACAATGTATGTAAAGTGTCTAGAATCTGAAATCTGACTGCCTATCGGGATTTTTTCCTATGCGACAAGAAAATGCGTAGCAGTTACTCCTAAATGTCCTCCCGGAAGATCATATTACCTCCCCCTTCATCACATGTCAGTGGGCTGTTCGTGCCATACAACAGTGAGATAATAGGCATATTGGTATTCAACAAAATAATAACTTTGCAATGATAGTGCAGAACAATTCAAGTATGAATCTACTGGTGAAACATGTTACAGTTAGCGTCATTAGATTGCAGTAATATATAATATCTGGCATTCTGTGCAATAGGTTTCGGGTTCTAGTCCCGGTGGTGCCATGGATGTATGTAGGGGTTCGGAAGTCAATTTCAACCGTAGGTCCCGATATAATATATTATTGCACAGAGTTGGGCGTAGGGCTGACAATCCTACCCATAAAGAGGAAGCATCTCCTGTCTCGAAATCTGCCAGTAGGCAGATGGGCTTGGCCCACCATGGAGCTGTTGCGTCAATGAAGAAGAAGTTATTATTTAAGTCGAGTTATTCAAAATATCAAATCTTTAACTATGAACAAATATATTTTTAAAAAAATTTAAAAATATTTTATTTTCTGTAATCGGGCAAAGTCTTATGTGTGCTAGTTTTCTTATAAAAATATTCTTTAAAAAAAATCTCAAATGCTGTACAATTTTTTTCTTATGTATTCGATTAACATATATATATGAAAAAGAATTTATCAAGAATGTTTCAATGCTTCTTTGTATACCTTTCAAAACTATATATTGTATTTAATTCCCGAATAACGTGTCGAACCGTCCACGTTAAGGCTTATCGAATAAAATTTTCCCCATATCTATTTCTGCCTTAAAAATATCCCTGCAGGGTTGTTCAAAAAATATTTCAGAACCCAACAGTTTCGCAAGCACCCCTTCAAAGATTCTCACTAAACACCTCAGATACGAGTTCGGAATACGTGATGCTTTTACGGAAACGGGAATCCGTTTTCCAATCCATTTTCGGAATCCCGATTCTATCGGTAAAGCCGCTTTTCCCCAGACACAAAAATTCTTTTTCAAAGGGAAAAGCTTAGCAAGCCGATTTCGAATTGTTTTCATTTATTTTTTTCAAAATCACTTTGCGATATAAAAACTTTGACAGCATTGATAAAGTGATTCCCCAAAATGGGTTTGTGCTAAATGTCTTTAACGAATGTGTGATTCTTGTATGAAAAACCAGTAATCGTTTTAGATTTCAGAACAATGCAGAAAGAATGAAAAGGGTTTTTTTTTCAGATAAGTTAAATGAAAATTAAATAACTTTTAAGAAACATTATACATGGAATATGTCGATTATTGCTTGTTGCCACAGGTTTCGAGTTCGAATCCCGGCATTCAGAAGTGAGGAGACTCAAGGATTATGACAATGCATGTAAAGCGTCTAGAATCTATAGTCTGACTGCCTATGGATATTTCCTATGTGACATGAACATGCGCAGCAGTTATGCATAAATGTCCTTCCGGAAGACAATGTTCCCTTCCATTCATCACAAGTCAGTGAGCTGTTCGTACCATACATCAATGAGTTACTAGGCCCATCGGTATTCAACAAAAGAAAAATAACTATGCAATAATAATGCAGAACAATTCAAATATGAATCTAATGATGAAGTATGATACAGTTACAGTTATTATATTGCAGTAATATATAACATCTGGCTTTGTGTCACAGGGTTCGGGTTCCAGTCCCTGCGGTGCCATGGATGTCTGTAGGGGTTCAGAATCTAATTTAAACAGTAGGTACCGATCTAACATATTACTGTAGAGAGTTGGGCATAAGGCTGACAAACCTACACATAAAAAGAATGCCTACCGGCTGATTTTGAGACAGGAGATGCTGACGGCCTGGGCCCACCATGGGGCTGTTGCGCTAATGAAGAAGAATATACCATTTAAGTCAAATTATTCAAAATGTCAAATCTTTAATTATGAGCGGCTATATTTTAGCAAACTTTATCAAAATGTTTTACTTTTTATAACCGAGAAATGATGTATCATTTGTGATAGTATTCTTATAAAGATATTCGTTAAAACTCAATGATCTGCACTTTTTTTTATTTGTTCTATTAACATATATATGAAAAAAATTATAAAGAATGTTTCAGTGTTTCTTTGTAAAGCTTTTCAAAACTACCTATTGCATTTAATTTCAGAATAACGCGCCGAACAAACCACGTTAAGGATTATCGAATAAACTTTTCCCCATATCTATTTCTGCCTTAAAAACATCCCTGTTTGGTCGTTTAAAAATATTTCAGAATCACACAGTTTCACAAGCACCTCTAGAAAGATTCTCACTAAACATCTCAGATATGAGTTTGGAATACGTGATGCTTTTACAAAAAAGGGGAATCCATTTTCCAATCCATTTCCGGAATCCCGATTCTATCAGGAAAGCCGCTTTTCCCAAAAGGACACGAAAACTCTTTCACAAAGGGAAAAGCTTAGCAAGCCTATTTCAGACTGTTATCATTTTTTTTTTAAATCACTTTGCAATATAAAGACTTTGACAACGTCTATAAAGCGGTTCTCCAAAATGTGTTTGTGTTAAATGTCTTTAACGAATGTGGGATTCTTGTGTGGAAATCCCGTAATTGTTTTAGATATCAGAATAACGAAAAAAACATAAAAGAATTTCTTTTCAGATAAGTTAAATGAAAATTAAATAGTTTTTAGAAAATATTATACAAAGAATATGTCAATTATTCATCGATGCTACATGGCTTTGAGTCCCAGCGGTGCCTTGTATGTTTGTAGTGGTTCGGAATCCCTTTTAAACCTTCGGTCCCAGAAGAATATGACTGTAAAGGCTTATTAGACAGGGACCTACGGTTTAAAGAGGATTCCGAACCCCTATTCGAACTCAAAGCCTTTCTTACCCAGTACCAGAGCGATATACACTCGACCATCGAGTCCATGATGGAACTGATGATCTGTACTTCGTGTTCCATACTGAAGAAGTTCAGTTCGAAACAAAAGGTGTACACTAAAATATATTTGCATGCATCTACACTGAGTATTGTCAAGTCAGCAATTAGAAGTAACTGATTTTACAATTTGGGGCCTGATGTCCAAGCGTTAGTCACTCGGCGCCACAGGTTTACAGTTCGAGTTCCAGCGGTGCCATGGATACTTGCAGTGATTCGGAATCCACCCAAGACCGTATGCCTCTGACTAATATGACTGTAAAAGCGTGGGGCTGACAACACTACCCTATAAGAAAAAAACATCTCCTGTCTAGAAATCGGCCAGTAGGTAGACGGCATTGGCCCACCATGGGGCTGTTGCGCCAAAGAAGAAGAAAAAATTATTTAGTCGAGTAATTTTTACTTAATTTTTACTTGATTATCTAAACAATTAAATAAGATAAATTTCTTCAAATAGTATTTTACTGGCAAAAGTGACATTAAATAGACTACATACGAAATCGCCAATGGTAAAGGAAGCAATGAAATAATATTTGTCTAACAGTGTAATATCACGAATTCCATTCACTAGCACCAGTTTTCCTGTCCCTTGTTAAAATGGATAAATTATTTACAGGTTTTAAAAAAGGAAATTGTTAAGCAGTCACCATGGCAACTTTTGTATCCTTTCACATGATTACTTTCATTTCAACCTAAAAGCATTATTAAACAATCCACATAAATCTTATCAATCTTGAATAATAATGCAGACAGCACAATGCTCTCCATTGTTAAAAATGAATGTCATTCTATTCAATCTTATTGCGTCAAATGTGCAGTCATTCTAAAGGAGTTAGCAAAAATAAGTAAATAATTTTTCCTGTAAGGATTCTTTTGGACCTTTTTTTTTTAAGGAAATGATTTGTAAACTTTCTTGAATTTAAAACGAAATCGAAAGTATAACGGAACTACTTCGCTCTGAATAGTAAATTGATTACTATGCTTTTCAAAAGTTGAAGAGAATAAAAATGACGACTTGCATGGTTAAAATAAAGTAAATTTTCTTAAATATCACACGGTATACATAAAAAATGCTATATTAGGATATGGTGTGTAAATTAATGGAGCTCCTTCTTCATTAGCGGAACAACCCCATGGTGGGCCAAGGCCACCGTATTCTCAAGAAATTTAATTCCACAGTATTATTAAGAAATTTAATGAACCTCTAGGTATCACAAATGCAACTTTTGTGCATTTGTGATACCTATATATCTTGAAAACCCTTCGCAGCGTGCAAATACAAGGCAATGGATGGAGTATATATATGGAGTTTCAATATATTTGGTGGGTGAATAAATGGTTCTCAAATAGCCCTTCAAAAATAGCATACATAGAATAAAAAAATATATATTCATATCACATCCAAAATAACATGAGTAGACAATTCGAATTATTACGTTCGTATTAAACAATCCATGCTGTTACAATCATCCTTATTGCAATAAAAAACATTGAATATAATTTAAGTCGTATGCGACAAAAAACAAATACTCTATGTAGTCAACACATTCATTCATATTGTCAAAACACATACCACTTTGACATTTAAATTATCCAAATTAAACCAAAGGGAGAATCGCACGAGAAGTCTCTTTTTCTAAACATTTGTTTCAATATTTCAAGGCCCAACCCCCTCCGAAGACCACCTGCTGCATTCCCCATTAATTGACCAAGACGTCATTTCGACACCTTATTGTTAAATGTCAAATGTAGAAATTAGACAGACATTCAATGCAACAGGCATTCACTTAGTCCTATCCTAGAGTACTAGTACAATTAACATGCAAGAGGCCTCGTTATTGATAAACATCATTAACCATTTAAATGCACTATGGAGAGGCTCCGAGTCTCGTGATAGCGTCTGATGTTTGCTGATGATGATGAATTCTGATTAATGGGTTTGATAAGTCACTGATTAATCTGAATATCATTCAGAATGTTCAGTGAGCTCCTTATCAAATCCTTCGGCATACAAATGTCACCATAGGATTAATGGAACAATATGTTGCATAATTACTGGGCAACGATTAAAGTTAAATACATTCAGTACGATAGCACATCCAAAATAGGGTAGATACAGGATGGTTCTTTTAACATATATTGCATAATTTTATTTAATTAAATGATTTTGAATTGTTAAATCAATTTTCCACTATACTTAATTAAATATTAAAAGTACATAATTAAGGATATATTTGAAGATATTGGCGAGGCTTCATATGAGACAGCTATAAAAGATCAAGAGACTAATTTTAAAAGTTCTTCTCCGTTTAGTAGTTTACGTCTTCAACATTTAGTGTTTATAATCGAGTTTTTTCTTTTATACAATTAACTTGGCGTTATACTTTCGATTCTATAGACAAGTAATCCGGAACTTCTACAGTGGGGCTCGAAGATGGTAGATTTGGTTTGACACTCTACGATCATATTATGCGCATTTTGGGCTAATTAGGACTACAGTTTAAAGTGGATTTTGAACCACTAACAAATATCCCTACCACCGCCAGAATTCGAACCTGAAGCCTGTGGTTGCAAAGGCCAGAGCCGAAGGTGGTAGGAGGAAGGCGCAAACTTACTGATGCTGGGCTATAAAGCCACACTCCAATGGATCAATCGTGCCTGGTTTTTAGCCAATCCCAGTTATATAGATTGCAAAAAATATAGCATTCATTCTTGCGACATATTTATACGATTACAATTTTATAGTTAAAAATCATCACGATTTCAAATTTTCAACCTTCCGTCTTATCAGATTGTAGCATTTTTTTTTTTTCACGAGAAGAATTTTGTCATTTCATTCCCAGGAGAAAGGAATGTATGTTATTTGAAAAACATATAATAAACACAACACTCAAATTTGACAGCAGAAGAGCAGTATTGTGGGTAGTTAGATTACATTCAATTAGTGTTTTGTACTAATGAGAACAACCTGTCACCCAAATATGACAGCAGATATTCGGTATCATGAATAATGAGGCATCATGAAATTAGACCAGAAAATGACCTTCACCGGTCGAAACAATTACAGATGACAAATGGACTACATTATGAGTTGTTACATAGTGATTGGTGATAGACCATGGGCTGAGGAAGTGTCCACTCTAATCAGAAGTGACGAAAGATGATTTTGATATTTTTGGCAATGAATCATATAAAAGAATAATAAATTCAGAGGAGAATTTTAATTTCTATGTTAACTTTTATGAAATACAAACAAACAAATCTCGTACTTTATATACAGAGAGAGGATTATTATTATTTTCATATTTTGAAAAAGGAAATCAATTCAAATAATTTTTATTTTCATAAACATAAGACCAAAATATTCTTAAAAATTACTATAACCGAAATTCTAATTCTAAATATATGCAACAAAATTCAGTAAAAAATGCCATCTTTAAGACAGGAGCACCAAAGCTAGTATTCTTTAAATTTCCGCTAATTTATCATAATTTATCAATGGAAAATATATGAAATTTTAAGGAATCAATAAATATAAAAAAAACTCTCATAATTTATACAACCAGTATTCGCATAAATGCACAGCATTTTAAATGATAGCAAAATTCTGAAACTCTTATGTTTCCTTTCCCAACAACTTTTAATGGTTTTCCTACCATCATTAATCTACATGGCGTGCTCGAAAATTAGATGGATGCTTGCGGGGTCCGATGTAGCTGTAAGAATTGCAAAATTAAAGCAAATTCTTCCACATTCCAAAAAACAATGCCTTCTAATTCAATAACAGTGCAGGTTACAGCGATTTCTTTACCTTTGTACTATTTTCCAACTCTTAACAAAAAAATAATTCTGGAATTAAAAACATTGTATTTCTCTGAACACATTTGAATTCTGAATTGAAATTAGTATTATTAAAAATAGCGAGGGAAAATATTTATTCAAGTTTCAAATATTCTTTCCGGTTAGTTTTGAAATTATGTTCGCAAAAATGAATTAATATGTTATTATCATGAATTAAAGTGTTCAATCTTCCATGTCAACGTGCGACCTGAACGCCAATTGGCTACAGCTCTGGCCTTTGATACCACAGGCTTCAGGCTCGAAACCTGGTAGTGGCATAGATGTTTGTGAGGGGTTCGGAATCCATATTAAATTGTAGGTCCCAGTCTATAAGGTGTGCAAGAAATGGATTAGAGAGATAAACAAAACAAAACTAATAAAATTCTTCTCTGAATTTATTGTTTTTATATGATTTTATGATATATATATATATTTTATATGAATTTCTTATTTTTATATGCCAAAAATATCAAACGTTTTCATTAGTTACTTTTCATTTAAGTAACAACCATTATATTTTTAAATTGCTCTTTCAATAATTGTTATTTAAATGAAAAATAACTAATAGAAACATTTGATATTTTTGGCAGTGAATCATATAAAAATAATAAATTCAGTGAAGAATGTTAATTTATGTGTGTGAATAATTCTTAAGTTTTATGAAATACAGACACATAAAACTAATAATTTATATACAGAAAGATGATGATTATTTTCCCATTTTGAAAGAAAGAAATTGGTTCAAATTTTAATAATTAACAATTAATTTTTTGTTAATTATTTTTTTAATATAATTTTCTAAATTTTCATATTAGAAACGATTTAATAATAATCGTTAGTGACTCGATGTAGCTGTAAAAATTACAAAACTTAGAATAAGTAAAAGATACTAAAGCAAATTCTTTCACCTTCTAAAAAACAATGCCTGTTAATTCAATGAAGAGCCTGAATGGCCGAGTGGCACTCTGGCGCTCGGTACCACAGGTTTCGGGTTCGAGTCCCGGCGGTGCCATGGATGTTTGTAGTGGTACGGAATCCACTTTAAACCGTAGGTTCCGGTCCTAATAGGATCGTAGAGCATTGTTACTCCGCGTCCGTGGCTTATCTGCAAGTTACACGCGCCCACTGGGTAACATCTGTGCAGCGCTTGCCTTAAGGCATTCAAGACCAAGCTGCCTAAGTGTTTGCCAGTTGTATTAGAGCAAAAAAAAATCAATAAAAGTGCAAGTTGTGGCGATTTTTTACCTTTGTATTATTAACTCTTAACAAAATGAATAATTCTGGAATTAAAAACATTGCATTTCTACGAACACATTTGTAATTATGAATTGAAATCAGTATTATTAAAAATACAGATGGAAAATATTTCCTCATATTTCAAATATTCTTTTCTGTTCGTTTTGGAATTATGTTCGCAAAAATGAATTTAAGTTTTATTATCATAAAATAAAGTTTTCAATCTTCCATTTCATCGAATGTTCGTGCGGCCTGATGGCTAATTGTCTAGCGCTCTGGCGTTTGGTACCAAAGACTTCAGATACAAATCCTGGTGGTGGAGGTGGTTTAATGGTTAATGGTTTCAATAATGGTGGTGGTTTAATGGCTTCACAGTGAATAAAAAAAAAGAAAATTAAAGCAAATGTTTTCACATTGTAAAAACAATGCCTGTCAATTCATGAGCCTGAATGCTGAGTGGTTAGCGCTCTGGCGCTAGGTACCACAGGTCACGAGTTCGAATCCCATCGGTGCCATGGATGTTTGTAGAGGTTCGGAATCCACTTTAAACTATAGGGGTCTGTCTAACATAATAGTGGTTTGGTTTGGTTGGTCGCTCTACGGTCATCTTGTGTACACTTTGGGCTAAACAGACCGGGACCTACAGTTTAAAGTGGATTCCGAACCACTACAAACATCCATGGCACCGCCGGGACTCTAACCCGATACCTGTATTACCGAGCGCCGGAGCGCTAGCCATTCAGGCCCCCCTAACATGATCGTAGAGCTTTGTGGAGGTATTGTTACTCCGCGTCCGTAGCTTATCTTCAAGCTACATGCACCTCCTGGGGAGTGCTAAGTGAGTAACGTCGGTGTAGTCGGCTTGCCTTAAGGCAATCATCCAAGTGTTTGCCAGCTGCATTTGAAGAAAAAAATGCCTGTTAATTCAATAAAAGTGCAGGTTATGGCGATTTCTTTAATTTTGTATTATTTTCTAACTCTTAACAAAAATAATAGTTATGAAATTAAAAACATTGTATTTCTATGAACTCATTTGTAATTCTGGATAGAAATCAGTATTAAAAATACAGAGGGAAAATATTTATTCACCTTTCAAAATGTCCTTTTTGGAATTATGTTCGCAAAAACATAATTTATTTCGCTCACTTTCTAAAGAGAGTAAATACGAAAATTAATTTAATAAATGAATTCTATTGTTAATAAAATATTCCGGATTAAATTCAATGTGTATTCTATTTCCTAACATGTAGAGATTTTTTAAATCATATTCTTAACATTTTTAGTTTTTTTTTTTTTTTTTTTTTTCTCGTTAGCATTTTTAAGTAACTAGAGTTTTTGATTAATTCTATTTCATATCTGAAATGTAATTTAAATATTTAATTAAATTATCAGAAATTTCCTTTCTATATCGAATGATAACTCCATGGATTGGATTTTTTTCTAATTATTTATCTTTAAACTAATTTCTGAATTTGAAAATTTTTATTTAATATTTTATGCACTATATTGACGCTAAATGAAGCTGCAGAAATGTGTTTCTAATGAAACGAAAATAATTTTTTCTTAATTTTAAAAAGTTCAAAAACTATTAAAAAAAATAACAATACATTAATATCATAATCAAAAAAACTTTCAATTGTTTCATTTTCAATAAATCTTATGGAGATAGTTAACACTGCTTTTGTAAATAACACAACTGGTATGGTAATAGCGACATAGTGTAACTGCTCGTAATTTGCATTTGTATGGGAGAAAACATTCACCAAACAATTTGAATGACAGATGTGAGATTCATTGTTTTAATTATAATTAAATCTCCTGGTTTTTGAAATCAATGACTGTAATGAACGCCGATAGTGGGTTTGAACCTGAACCCTTCGGCACCGTATCTGGGAATGTTAACACTAAGCCATAAATCGGTTGCCCTTTCTAAACAAATTTTTAATAACAAAGCAAACATAGTTTATGAGCTGGTATTTGCCTATTGTGCAGGAATATGTTACTCAGAAATTTTTGCTTACCACTACAAGGGTTAGTAATGCTAAACTTTAAAACGTATTTCTCATTTTAAGTGAATTTCCACCAGATATTAAAATCTAACGTCCTAAAACGCCACCGGCTGGCATTCTACGACATGAAAATTTTCTTATCTGAAATCAACTCTTACATTCTCAACTTCACGTTCTCTAAATTAGCATATTTTTGAGGAGCTAGCATGTTTATAGTTAGAAGTTTTAAGACTGTACTTTCACATGGTGTATACATGGTATACTGTACTGTATACATGGTGGTAAATTTTGAACACGAAAGTTTACTTCTAGATTGGCTCACCGGCTTGATTAATGTTCTCATGCAATAACTCAACTTCTGAGTTGTATGCGATGTTTCCAAGTGCAACGGATTGATTTCAGTATATGCCTTAACAAATAATTTGTAATTCTGAATCGAAAGCATTATTATTAAAAATAGTGAGGCAAAATATTTATTCACCTTCCAAAATATTCTTTTCTTTTCGTTTTGGAATTATGTTCACAAAAACATGATTTATTTAACTCACTCTCTAAGGAGAGTAAATACGAAAATTAATTTAATATGAATTATTTCTTTAATAAAATATTCTGGATTAAATTCAATGTGTATTCTCTTTCTAAATATGTAGGGGACATTTTTTTAATCATATTCTTATAACATTTTTAGTTAATTTTTTTCATTATAATTTTTAGGTAACTAAAGTTTTTGATTAATTCTATTTCGTATCTGAAATGTAATTTAAATATTTAATTTAATTATCTGGAATTTCTTTTCTATGCTGAACTATAACTGCACGGATAGGATTTCATTCTAATTATTTATCTTTCTACTAATTACTGAATTTGAAAATTTTTATTTAATTTTTTATGCACTACAGTGGCATTAAATGAAGATGCAGAAATGAGTTTTTAATTAAACAAAAATAATTTTTTTTTAATTTTAAAAAGTACAAAAAAATTATAAAAGTCTGACGAAGCATTAGAATCATAATCAAAATTATCTTAAATTGTTATACCTTCATTATATATAAAATATTTAACACTGATTTGGTATACCACACAACAGGTATGGTTACAGTGACACAGGTTAACTGCTCCAAATTTGCGTGTTGTATGGTTTGTTGCTCTACGGTCATTTTGTGCACACAAAGGCTAGGCAGACTGGGACTAACTGTTTAATGTGGATTCCGAACCACTCACAAACATCCATGCCACCACCAAGATTAAAATCTGGAGCCTGTGGTACCAAATCCAGAGCGCAAGCCACTTGGCCATCAGGTCGCTTGCGTGTTATATGAGGGAAAACTTCGGAAAACTTTCACCAAGCAATTTGAATGTTAGACGTGAGACTCATTGCCTTAATTACGATGGAGTCTCCTGGTTTTTGAAAGCAGCGGCAGTAGCGGAAGTCGACTGGGGGTATAAACCTGAACCCTTCTGCTGGGCACATTAAAATTAGGCCATAAATAGGTTGTCCTTCCTACTTATATGAATTTTAGAAACAAAACAAACATAATGTATGAGCTGGCAGTCACTTATTGTGCAAGAATATGTTATTCAGAAATTTTTGTTTACTACTACAAATACAGTAACGCTAAATGTTAAATTGTATTTCTCATTTAAAGTAAATTTCCATCAGATATAAAAATCTAACGCCTTAGAACGCCACCGGATCGGAAACCCAGATAAGTAGGAAATTATCTTCCTACTGACTGGCGCTCTACAAAGTGAAAATTTTAGTATCTGAAATCCACTTTACGTTCTCTAAATTAGCATATTTTTGAGGAGGTAGCATGTTTATAGTTGGAAGTTTTAAGACAGTACTTTCTTTACGCATGGTGGTAAATTTTGAACACGAAAGTTTACTTCTAGATCGGCTCACTAAGGCTTTGGATTAATGTTTTCATGCAATAATTCAACTTCTGAGTTGTAAGCAAAGTTTTCCAAATGCAACGGATTGATATAAATGTTTTAACAAATACTTTCTGGCATTCTTTTTTATTTATTTGGTGATGCAACACATTTATTAAATTCCTTTGCAAAATGATGTTTGTTAAATTATTTTAATGGAAGATAGTTACTGAGTTAGAAATATGTTTTATGGAATATACCTCACTTAAGTCTTTTCCAATACATAAAGGACATGCCTAAAATGCATAAACATTATATTAAAAGTAATGAAAGCAAGCGCTATTTATAAAAAAAAATTTGCATTAAAAAAATATATATGACACTCATACGGAAGCTCTGGTAAAAATTGCTTAAGGCCGTTAGTTCGTTTTATTGAAAGAAAAAAGTTACAATTTACTATTAATAAAATTTATTATGATTATTATAATTTATTGATTATGAATATTAATTCAATAAAACTGCAGGTTATGGAAATTTTTTTACCTTTGTATTATTTTCTAACTCTTAAAAAAAAAAAAAGGATAATTCTGGAATTAAAAACATTGTATTTCTATGAACACATTTATAATTTTGGATCGAAATCAGTATTATTAAAAATAGAGAGGGAAAATATTTATTCATCTTCAAAACATACTTTTTGGATCGTTTTGGAATTATGTTCGCAAAAACATAATTTATTTAACTCCCTTTCTAAAGAGAGTAAATACGAAAATTAATTTACTAAATGAGTTCTTTCATTTAATAAAATATTCTGGATTAAATTCAATGTGTATTCTATTTCTAAACATGTAAGGGGGCGTTTTTTTTCATCATATTCTTAACATTTTCAGTTAATTTTTTTCATTAGCATTTTTAAGTTACTAAAGTTTTTGATTAATTCTATTTCATATCTGAAATGTAATTTAAATATTTAATTTAATTATCCGGAATTTCTTTTCTATGTCGAATTATAACTGCACGGATAGGATTTCATTTTAATAATTTACCTTTAAACAAATTTCTGAAATTGAAAATTTTTATTTAATTTTTTATGCACCACAGTGATATTAAATGAAGCTGCAGAAATGAGTTTTTAATGTAACGTAAATAATTTTTTTTTCTTAATTTTAAAAAGAACAAAAATTATAAAAGAGTAACGATGCATTAGAATCATAAGCAAAAAAAATCTTAAATTGGGGATAACATGATTTCATAATTGTAGATAATTAACTTTAAAATACTTTGAACTTAAATTTATACTTTAAACTTCAAAATAGAAGGGAAATCATTTATATTTTCCTTTACTACTGAAATCGTAATCCATATTAAGTTCCTTTTTATCAGGTTTCTAAATAAATCTCACTTCTGAAAATATGTTGTCGTCTTTTTCTTTCTTTTACATTAAATGAAATGACTCTCAGTGATTTAAATTGAATATATATATATATATATATATATAACGCATTGTCACCCGGTTTTTGAAAACAGTGACTGTAACGGACGCCGACAGAGCATTTGAACCTGAGCAATTCTGCAATGTGGCTGCGCACGTTAAAAATAGACCATAAATTCGTTCCCTTCCATAACTTTGACAAAAACTTCATGAATTATTTTTAGTTAAATAAAAATCATACTGTCGCTCCAAAGGATGGCAAGAACCTTAAAAATTATTGGTATCATAAATTAGTAAAAAATTAAAACATTAAAAAAATTATAAAAATTAATAGTATTAGCTTTAATTTATTTTCCGTACTAACACTTTTATGTTTTAAAAAAATTAATTCTAACAAAATAAAGATGAAAAAAGTAACATTTCTTACATAAAAATGAGTGTTTTATTTAGCCAATTAAAATTATTTAAATATAGTTGCTCAAAACAGCAGGTCTTTAATTATGAATAAATGTATTTTTAACAATATTTATCAAAATTAAAAAAGTTTTATTTTTTGTAACCGGGCAACGACGTATCATGTGTGCTAGTATTCCTATAAAAAATTCTTTAAAAAAAATCTCTATGTTCTACATTTTTTTTTCTTACATATTCTATTAACATATATATCAAAATATTTATAAAGAACGTTTCAATGTTTCTTTGTAAACCTTTCAAAACTATATATTGCATTTAATTCCAGAATAACTTGCCGAACCATCCACGTTAAGGCTTATTGAATAACATTTACCCCATATCTATTTCTGCCTTAAAAATATCCCCGCATGGTCGCTCAAAAAATATTTCAGAATCCAACAGTTTCGCAAGCATAGAAAGATTCTTACTAAACATCTCAGATATGAGTTTGGAATACGTGATGCTTTTACAGAAAGGGGAATCCATTTCGGGAATCCCGATTCTATCGGGAAAGCCGCTTTTCCCCAAAAAAAACAAAAATTCCTTCTCAAAGGGAAAAGCTTATCAAGCCGATTTCAAACTGTTTTCCTTTTTTTTTTTAAATATAAAGACTTTGACAATGCTGATGAAGTGATTCCCCAAAATGCGTTTGTGTTAAATGTTTTAACGAATGTGTCATTCTTATGTGGAAATCCAGTAATCGTTTTACATTTCAGAACAATGAAGAAAGAATAAAAAAGTAAAACATAAAAAGGATAGTTTTTCATGTAAGTTAAATAAAAATTAAATAGCTTTTAAGATGCATGAAATATACATGGAATATATCAATTATTGCTTGGGGCCATAGGTTTCGGTTTTGAATCCCGGCATTTAGAAATGAAGAGACTCAAGGACGATTGTGACAATTTGGGAAAAGCGTCTGGAATCCATAGTCTGACTGTCTATCGGGTTTTTATCCTAGGCGACAAGAAAATGCAAAGCAGTTACTCTTAAATGTCCTTCCGGAACACCATGATCCGTCTCCCTTCATCACATGTCAGTGAGCTGTCCGTTTCAAACATCAGTGAGATACTAGGCCTATCTGTATTCAACAAAAAAATAATAATAACAATGCAATGATACTGCAGAACAATTCATGTATCAATCTACTGATAGAGTATGTTACAGCTAATGTTATTATATTACAGTAATATACAATATCTGTCGCTGGGTATCACAGGTTTCGGGTTCTAGTCTCGGCGGTGCTTGTAGGGGTTCGGAATCAACTTTCAACGGTAGGTCCCGATCTAATACATTACTGTAGAGAGATGGGCATGCGGCTGACAATCTTATTCCATAAAAAGAAACCATCTCCTGTCTCGAAATCTGCCATTAGGCAGACGGCTTTGGCGCACCATCGCGCTGTTGCGCCAAAGAAGAAGAAGAAATTATTTAAGTGAAATTATTCAAAATGTCAAATCTTTAATTAGGAAAATATATCGTTTAGACAAAATTTAAAAAAGTTTTATTTTCTGTAATCGGGCAAAGACAAATGTGTGCTAATATTTTAATAAAAATATTCTTAAAGAAATTCTCAATGTTCTAGAATTATTTTCTTATATATTCTATCAACATATATGTGAAGCATTTTACAATGAATGTTTTAATATTTCTTTGGAAACCTTTCAGAACTATATATTGCTTTAAGTTCCAAAATAACTTTTCGAACAATCCACGTTAAAGCTTTTCGAATAAAATTTCCCCCTATCTATTTCTGCCTTAAAAATATCCCTGTATCCCTTAAAAATACCCCTCCCGTTCAAAAAATATTTCAGAATCTAACAGTTTCGCAAGCACCCTGGAAAGAATCTTACTGAACCTCTCAGATATGAGTTTGGAATACGTGACGCCTTTACAGAAAAGGGAATCCATTTTCCAATCCATTTCCGGAATCGCGATTCTATCGGGAAGGCCGCTTTTCCCCGAAGACACAAAAATTCTTTCTCAAAGTGAAAAGCTTAGCAAGCCTATTTCAAAACTGTTTTCATTTTTTTTTTCAAAATCACTTTGCGGTATAAAGTGATTCCCAAAAAATGCGTTGATGTCAAATGCCTTTAATGAATGTGTTATTCTTGTGTGGAAATCCAGTAATCGTTGTAGATTTCAGAACAATAAAGAAACAAGGAAAAAGGAAAAAACATAAAAGGATCGTTTTTTTTCAGATCAGTTAAATGAAAATTATATAGCTTTTAGAAAACATTATGCAAATAATATGTCAATTATTGCTTGGTACTAAAGATTTCAGGTTCGAGTCCCGGCATTCAGAAATGAGAAGACTCAAGGACGATTTTGACAATGCGTGTAAAGTGTCTAGAATCTAACATATAGTCTGACTGTCTATCGGGTTTTTTTTCCTATGCGAGAAGTAGGAAGAAGTAGGTTCCTCCTAAATGTCCTAACGGAAGACCATGTTCCCTCCCCTTTCATCACGTGTCAGTGGCTGTTCGTGCCATACATCAGTGAGATACTAGGCCTATCGGTATTCAACAAAAAAAATAATAATAACTATGCAATGATAGTGTAGAAGAATTCAAGTATAAATCTAATAATGAAGTATGTTACAGTTAACGTTATTATATTGCAGTAGTATATAATATCTGGAGCTGGGTGTCACAGGTTTTGGTTTCTAGTCTCGGCGGTGCCATGGATATCTGTAGGGGTTCGGAATTCACTTTCCACCGTAGGTCCCGATGTAATATATTACTGCTGGACGTAGGGCTGACATTTCTATCCCATAAAAAGAAACCATCTCCTGTCTCGAAATCTACCAGTCGGCAGATGGCCTTGGCCCCCCCCATGGGGCTTTTGCGTCAATGAAGAAGATATTATAAGTCAAGTTATTCAAAATTTCAAATCTTTAACTATGAACAAATATATTTTAAATAAAATTTAAAAGTATTTTATTATCTGTAATCGGGCAAAGACTTATGTGTGCTACTATTTTTATAAAAATATTTTTTAAGAAATTCTCAATGTTCTACAGTTTTTTTCTTATATATTCCATCAACATATATATGAAAAATTTTAGAAAGACTGTTTCAATGTTACTTGGTAAACCTTTCAAAACTATATATTGCATTTAATTCCAAAATAACTTGCCGAACAATCCACATTAAGGCTTATCGAATAAAATTTGCCCCATATCTATTTCTGCCTTAAAAATAACCCCGTAAGGTTGTTCAAAAAATATTCCAGAATCCAACAGTTTCGCAAGCACCTCTGGAAAGATTCTTACTAAACATCTCAGGTATGAGTTCGGAATACGTGATGCTTTTATAGAAGAGGGAATCCATTTTCCAATCCATTTCCGGAATCCCGATTCTAGCGGGAAAGCCGCTTTTCCCCAAAGACATGAAAACTCTTTCACAACGGGAAAAGCTTAGCAAGCGTATTTCAAAACTGTTTTCATTTTTTTTTTCAAAATCACTTTTCAATATAAAGATTTTGATAGCGTTGATAAAGTGATTCCCCAAAATGCGTTTGTCTTAAATGCGAATGTAATGTTTGTTTAAATACGAATGTGGGATTCTTGTGTGGAAATCCAGTAATCGCTTTAGATTGATGGGTAATGATGGAAAAATAAAATGGGGAAAAATGCATCGAAAGGATTGTTTTTTCAGATACATTAAATGAAAATTTAATAGCCTTTAGTTAATATTATTCATGGAATATATCAATTATTGATCGGTGCTACATGGGATTTGAGTCCCGGAGGTACCATGGTTGTTTGTAGGGGTTTGGAATCACCATTAAACCGTTGTTTACGGTCTAATATGTTAGACTGTAGAGTGATATATATTACTGTAATATGACTTACCGATCTAATATCACTGTAATACTGACTGATATAAGGCGACTTACTGTAATATGTAACTGGAGCTTATTAGACTGGGACTTACGTTTTAAAGATAATTCCGAACCACTATAAACATCCATAGCACAACTAGGATTCAAACCCAAAACCTGTGTTACTCTGCGCCTGAGCGAGACACTCAATCATCAACTTCAGGATAGATCTGAAGATCTGTACTTTGTGTTCCAAACTGAAAAAGTTAAGCTCGAAACACAATGTGTTAACTAAAATGGATTTTCATGTGTATACACCGACTATTGTCATGTCAGAAATTAGAAATAACTGATTTTACAATTTAGGGCCTGATGCCAAGCGTTAGTCACTCAGCGGCACATGTTTCGGATTCGAGTGCCAGCGGTGCCATGGATGCTTACAGTGATTCGTAATCTACTCAAGACCGTAAGCTTGGACTAATATAACTCTAGAAGCGTTAAGCGTTGGCGGAAAACCTTATCCAGTGAAAAGAAAGCATCTCCTGTCTCAAACTCGATCTGTAGGCAGACGGTGTTGGCACACCATGGGGCTGTTACATCAATAAAGAAGAAGAGATTATTTAAGTAAAGTTATTTAACATATCAAATCTTTAATAATGAAGAAATATATCAAAATTAAAAATGTTTTATTTTCTGTAATAGGGCAAACGACGTATCATGTGTTCTAGTATTTTTATTAAAATATTCTTTAAAAAAAACTCTCAAATATTCTACAGTTTTTTTCCTTATATATTATATTGACATACATATGAAAAAAATTATAAAGAATGTTTTAATGTATCTTTGTAAACCTTTCGAAACTACATATTGCATTTAATTCCAGAATAACGTGTCAAACAATCCACGTTAAGGCTTATCGAATAAAAATTTTCCCCATATCTATTTCTGCCTTAAAAATATCCCTGTAGAGTTGTTCAAAAAATATTTCAGAATCCAACAGTTTCGCAAGCACCCCTGAAAAGATTCCTACTAAACACCTCAGATATGAGTTTGGAATACGTGATGCTTTTACAGAAAATGGAATCTATTTTCCAATCCATTTCCGGAATCCCGATTCTATCGGGAAAGACGCTTTTACCCGAAGACACAAAAATTCTTTCTCAAAGTGAAAAGTTTCAAAGCAAGCGATTTCCAACTGTTTTCATTTTTAAAAAAATCACTTGGCAATATAAAGACTTTGACAACGTTGATAAAGTGATTCTCCAAAATGCGTTTATGTTAAATGTCTTTCGTTAAAGACATTTATTCATGTGTGATTCTCGTCTGGAAATCCAGTAATCGTTTTAGATTTCAGAACAATGAAGAAAAAAATGAAAAAAAAAAAAAACCATAAAAGGATTGTTTTTCAGATAAGTTAAGTGAAAATTAAATAGGTTTTAGAAAACATTACACAAAGAATATGTCAACTATTGATCAGTCCTACATGGATTTCAGTCCCGCCGGTTTAATGGATGTTAGTAGTGGTTCGGAATCCCCTTTCAATCGTAAGGGCCTTTCTAATATGAATGTAGAGCGTGTCGGGGCTTATTAGATAGGTACCAAAGGTTTAAAGAGGAATCTGAACCACTATAAACAGCCATGCCACAATACAGAGTTGAGCGCAAAGCTACTATTACCCAGCCCCAGTGCGATAGACACTCGACCATCAGGTCCATGACAGATCTGGAGATCTGTTCTTTATGTTCCTTACAAAATTTTAGTTTGAAACACGAGGTGTAAACTAAAATGGATTTTCATTCGTTTACACCGAGTATTGTCATGTCAGAAAGTAGAAGTAACTGTTTTTACAATTTAGTGTCTGATGTCCGAGCGTAAGTCACTCGACACCACAGGTCTCGGGTTCGACTTCCAGCGGTGCCGTGGATGTTTGCAGCTGCTCGGAATCCATTCAAGAACGTATGCCTTGGACTAATATGACTGCTAGAAGCGTTGACAACTCTACCGAATAAAAAGAAAACATCACATGTCTCGAAAGTCTGCCAGTAGGCAGACGGCCTTGGCCCACCATGGTGCTGTTTTGCCAATGAAGAAGAAGGAATTATTTAAGTCAGGATATTCAAAATATCAAATCTTTAATTATGAACAGCTATATTTTAACAAAATTTATCAAAATTAAAAATGTTTTATTTTTTATAACCTGAGCAAAGATGTATCATGGGTTCTAGTATACTTATCAAAATATTCTTTAAAAAAATTATCAATGTTCCACAATTCTTTTCTTATATGTTCTATTATCATATATATGAAAAAATTGATAAATAATGTTCAATGTTTCTTTGTATACCTTTCAAAACTATATATTGCATTTAATTCTAGAATATCTTGTCGAACAATCCACGTTAAAGCTTATCGAATAAAATTTTCCCCATATCTATTTCTGCACTTAAACAAATCCCTGTGTGGTCGCTCAAAAATATTTCAGAATCCAATAGTTTCGCAAGCACCCCTGGAAAGATTGTTACTAAACACCTCAGATATGATGCTTTTACGGAAAAGGGAATACATTTTCCAATCGATTTCCGGAATCCCGATTCTGTCAGGAAAACCGCTTTTCCCCAAACACACGAAAAATCTTTCTCAAAGGAAAAAGCTTAGCAAGCCGATTTCAAACTGTTTTCATTTTTTTATATATCTTCTTTAAACCGTAGGTCCCGGTCTAATAGGACTGTAGAGCGTACTAGGGCTTACTAGACTAGGATCTATGGTTTATAGAGGCTTCCGAACCACAATAAACATTAATGGCACAACCAGGATTCGAACGCAAATCCTAGCTTCCCCAGCGCAAAAGCGATAGACACTCGAAATGGACATATGGAATATGTCAATTGTTACTTGGTGCCACCGGTTTCTAATTCGAGTCCCTGCATTCAGAAGTGAGGAAACTCAAGGACGATTGTGAATATGTGTAAAGTGTCTAGAATCTGTGGTCTGACAGCCAATCGGATTCTTTCCTATGCGACAGCAAAATGCGAAGAGCAAAATGCGGTACTAGGCCTATCGGTATTCAACAAGAAAAAATAATAACTATGCAATGATAGTGCAGAACAGTTCAAATATGAATCTACTAATGAAGTAAGTTACAGTTAATGTTATTATATTTCAGTAGTATTTAATATCTGGCACTGTGTGTCACAGGTTTCGAGTTCTAGTCCCGGCGGTGCCATGGATGTTTGTAGGAGTTCGGAATCCACTTTCAACCGTAGGTCCCGGTGTAATATATTATTGTATAGAATTGGGCATAGGGCTGACAATCCTATCAATTATTATAAAGCATGTCCGGTCTCGAAATCTGCCAGCAGGCAGACGGCCTTGGCCCACCATGGGGCTGTTGCGTCAAAGAAGAAGATATTATTTAAATCAAGTTATTCAAAATGTCAAATCTTTAATTTTGATTAAATATATTTTAAACGAAATTTTAAAATACTTCCGTTTCTGTAATCTCGCAAAACCTTATGTGTGCTAGTAATTTTATAAAAATACTCTTTAAAAAAAATCTCAAATGTTCTACAATTTTTTTCTTAGATATTCTATTAACATATATATGAAAAAATTTTAAAAATTTCAATATTTCTTTGTGTACCTTTTTACGAAACTACGTATTGCATTTAATTTCAGAATAACTTGTCGAACAATTTACGTTAAGGCTTATCGAAAAACAATTTTCCCCCTACCTATTTTTGCCTTAAAAATATCCCTGTAGGGTTGTTCAAAATATATTTCAAAAACCGACAGTTTCGCAAGCACCCGTCTAGAAAGATTCTCACTAAACACCTCAGATATGAGTGCGGAATACGTGATGCTTTTACAGAAAGGGGAATCCATTTACGCAATCCCAATTCTGTCGGGAAAGCCGCTTTTCCCCAAAGAAGCAAAAATTCCTTCTCAAAGGCAAAAACCTAAAAGCTAATTTCAAACTGTTTTTATTTTTTTTTTTTTTTTTTTTTTTCAAAAACACTTCGCAAAATAAAGACTTTGACAGCGTTGATAAAGTGATTCTCTAAAATGCGTTTGTGTCAAATGTCTTGAACGAATGTGTGATTCTTGTGTGGAAATCCTGTAATCGTTTTAGATTCAAGAACAACGAAGAATGAATGAAAATTTAAAACTATTGTTTTTCAGATAAGTTAAATGAAAATTAAATAGCTTTTAGAAAACATTATACATGGAATATGTCACTTATTCAATTATTGCCGGTGCCACAGGTTTCTTGTTCGAGTCCAGGAATTCAGAAATGAGGAGAATCAAGGACTATTGTGACAATGTGTGTAAAGTGTCTAGAATCAATAGTGTAACTGCCTATCGGGAGTTTTTCCTATGCGTCAAGAAAAAAAGAAGCAGTTACCCTTAAACGTCCTCATGGAAAGCCATGTTCCCTCCCCCTTAATCACTTGTCATCACATCTTCTGTCTCGTTTGTGTCATACATCAGTGAGAGACTAGGCCTATCGGTATTCAACAACAAAAAATAACAGCTATGCAATGATAGTGCAGAACAGTTCAAATATGAATCTACTGATGAAGTATGTTACAGTTAACGTTATTATATTGCAGCAATATATATTATCTGGCGCTGGGTGTCACAGGTTTCGGGTTCTAGTCCCGGCGGTGCCATGGATGTTTGTAGTGGTTCAGAATCCACTTTCAACAATAGGTCCCGATCTAACATATTACTGTAGAGAGTTGGGCGTAAGGTTGACAATCCTGACCCTAAAAAGAAAGCATCTCCTGTCTCGAAATCTGCCAGTAGGAAGACGACCTTGGACCGCCATGGGACTGTTGCGCCAATAAAGAAGAAGAAATTATTTAAGTCAAGTTATTGAAAATATGAAATCCTACATTATGAATAAATATATTTTAAACAAAATTTTGAAATTTTATTTTCTGTAATCGAGCAACAACGTATCATGTGTGATAGTATTCTTATAAAAATGTTCTTTAAAAATAATCTCAATGCTATACTATTTTTTCTTATATATTCTATTAACATATATATGAAAATATTTTACAAAGAATGTTTCAATTTTTTGTATACCTTTCAAAACTGTATATTGCATTTAATTTCAGAATAACTTGCCGAACAATCCACGTTAAGGCTTATCGAATAAAATTTTCCCCATATCTATTTCTGCCTTAAAAATATCCCTGTATAGTTGTTCAAAAAATATTTCAGAATCCGACAGTTTCGCAAGCACCCCTGGAAAGATTCCTACTAAACACCTCAGATATGAGTTTGGAATACGTGATGCTTTTACAGAAAGGGGAATCCGTTTTCCAATCCATTTCCGGAATCCCGATTCTATCCGGAAAGCCGATTTTCCCCAAAGTCACAAAAACTCTTTCTCAAAAGGAAAAGCTTAGCAAGCCTATTTCAGACTGTTATCATTTTTTTCGAAATCACTTTACAATATAAAGGCTTTGACAGCGTTGATAAAGTGATTCCCCAAAATGCGTTTGTGTTAAATGTCTTTAACGAATGCGTGATTTTCGTGTGGAAATCCAGTAATCGTTTTAGATTTCAGAACAATGAAAAAAGAATGAAAAAGTGGAAAAAAACATAAAAAGAACTGTTTTTTTTTTTTTTTTTTCAGATAAGGTCAATGAAAATTAAATATATTTTAGCAAACTTTATGCAAAGGATATTTAAATTATTGCTCGGTCCCACAAGTTTCGCGTTTGAGTACCGGCGGTGTCATGGATGTTTGTAGTGGTTTGTAATCTCCTTTAAACTGTAGGTTCCTGTCTAATATGACATTGTAATGGAGGATATGTAGTAGATTCTGTGTTACTTAGAGTGAACTACAGTGTCCTGCTACGTTATATACCCATATTGCTATCATAATTTTCAACAATCATAGCCAGGAAAACTATGCCCTTTCCGTGTCTCAGTAGCAACGCTGTCCTCTGGTGAACATTAGAGCGGAGGTGCGATCCGCGGGCGGCTTTGCTGTAGGTACTATTTCAGTAAACGAGGAGACTCGATGGCGTTTGTGATGCTCAGCCTCTTGCCTCGTTAGTCAGACTACCTGGTGAGAGTTTCCTGGATTTTCCTCCATACGATACGCAAATGCGGAGATAGTCCCCCCCTAAAAGTCCTCCTGGAATGCACCACCCTGGTGTATTAGCCAGGGCGGTGCAGAGAGAGCCAAGTCAAACTTCTACCTTCTGGTGCTTAATCACAACAGGAACTGTCCTTTTCCCTTTCCCTCCTTCCATGAGACCACAAGTGTTCCTGGATTTGTTAGTCTAAATGTTATGATTAAAAGCTTCTCCGAAAAAAAATTGCCCTCTGAAGATTTTGGAAAAAAGACACTCATTTTGTTGAAAGCAGATATATAATTATATATTATTTTCACATTCTATAGTGCAATTCTAGTAGTTCTTTTTGGGACTAGATGCTGCTTTCTATCGAGTGGGATAAGGAAAAAAAATGATTATAGTGAAAAAAAAACAATGATATGAGAAAATAATATTTAATTATGTATCTGCTTACAACTATATGAGTGCTTTTTTCCAAGATCTTCAGAGGGAAAATTTTTTCGGGGAAATTTTTCTTTATAATTTATTTTCGAGGGCATAATTGTACAGACAGAATTATCTGGGCATTTTACATTGTCAGAATTCCTTCGTTAAAAAACAAATCGAGATGTAGAAAAGTAGATAAATGATACTTTCTCTATAATGATGAAAGTTTACACCAACACTTAAATGTCATAATATTTCTCAGCAGAGAATATGCTGAAGAATTCCTGCATTCTGTTCATTCCCTAAGTTTGCCTTTTGCGATTTTTACTTATTTGATGAAATAAAACCCGCAATTTTACATTTTGTTTCATAAAAGGAAAAATCAATACTGTAGGAGGTACTATAGTTAGCAGAAAAAATTATCTTTCATGCTAGGCGTAGCAATAAAAGATAATCTATTTAAAATTGTAGATTAAAAATGACTTGACTTGACTTTGTACTTTGAGATGTATGCTCGCTGACGCTACTTTATCTCGTTTTATCCAAATGTTGACAAAATTACTACACATAACAGAATTTGACAAAAGAGAAAATGAAATATATATAAAGGAATTACATTGAAACTCGAAATTCTTGAATTCGTTGCCTATGACGGCTTACAAATTACATTTTAATACAAAAGAATCGTTGTTCGTACTTTCCAGCAACCAAAATAATATAAATAACAAGAGTCAGTTTGAAAAAGAAAGAAATGAATAAAACTTCAGATCAAATAGACCATAACATTTTAACAGTTGGACGATGATTAGAACATATGAAATACTGCTAGTACTTGAAATAAAAGGGAAAAAGAAATAATAACCCCAGAAAGAAAGAGTGAGGTACTTTTCATAGAAATTAAAGTATCGTCGTTGTCTTATAATAAGCACCCTCTGGCATATCAAACATCCGAAAGAAGAACTTTATACTCAAAAGCGCTTTGTAGTTCGTTTTTTGGTGGTTCTACATATTTCATGCATTGAAACAAAAGGTGTTCAACTGTTTCCGGAATTTTTGTTTTCTTTCCGGAGTTCAACTGTTTCCGGAGTCGAGCATAAAGGAAATGAAGTCTAAAGATTAAAAATCTAAAGATTAGTAATGAATTTGAAAAGGAACATAATTTTAGGTTAGCATATCGTACTAGAATTTTAGGTTAACAAATTCTGCTAGAATTGGCATTGCATTGTCGTTTGCTGCTCATTTTTCCCTCATACGCTTTATCCTTCTTTACACGTAACACCATGCAATAACTCGTACTTTACTCGAAACACCATGCAATAACTCGCACTTTACTCGAAACACCATGCAATAACTCGTACTTTACTCGAAACACCATGCAATAACTCGCACTTTACTCGAAACACCATGCAATAACTCGTACTTTACTCGAAACCATCAGCCCATAGAGGAATAGGTACAATTGTACTACCACTAGTGGCGTATGTGGCAGTTATTGCTTTTGAAAAATAACTAGATTCGATGGCGATTTTGATGGTGTGTCTCGCATCAATAGTTAGATTTCTTAGTTGGAATTTTCAGCGTTGCATCTTGTACAGCATGCAATGTGGGTAGTTATCCTTGGCAATTACTCATCCTTCCTCCTTCTCAATGTCTAATAGGCCACAATATAATTTGCCACCCTAGTAATGCATTCTAAGACAGCTGAATTAAATCAAAATAAATTAAATAATACATGTATACCTAACTGACTTCTTAATCATGAGAAGTGCAAACAATAGAAAACACCTAACAAAGCCAAAAGTTTAAGCTTAAAGAAAAACTTTTTTTGCCATTTCTCATGCACGAATAAAATCTAAATTAGTTTTTCTTCTAATATTCCCCGAATTTCTCTATTTTTTTCCACATTTCCAAAACCTTTTTCAAACACTGATTAAATTGAATGAGTGTTCTTACTCAATTATCATAATGGAATCAATGAAACACTAAGAAGATTTCTGACATGACTAAAATTAAATTTCTGAACAAAACTTTTTTTGTAGGATTTTACACTTCCAACAAGAATTATAAATTATTTTTCATATTTTTTTATTAATGTTATTCTATTTAACTGGGGTCTTTAACTCGATTCGTGTACTGTTTTTATTTTTGATTTTCAAAAATTTCTTTAATAAAATTTTTGGTTTATTAAATGAATGTTTTTTTTTATCTCGCCATTCTCAGAACAAGCAAATTTTAAATATTTACAAAAAATATTCTGTTTTCGGGAATTTTTCAGAAGAAATAGTTATTATTAGTAAAAAAATTCTAATAACGAGTTTATGTTCCAAGCATTATAATTATTACATTAAACACATTTTTCATTAACGTATATAATAAACACATTTTTCTCGTAGGAACTTCCAAATACATTTACTGAGCGATTCATCACACTTATTTCCACGCATATTTTTGCCCTAATTACGATCTTCTCTTCTCGGAAAAATCCTACTCAACCTTCCGGAACATCTTTAATGAGAGGGGGCATCTCAGAATTCGTCTTGGCGAGAATTAAATTAGGAAGAGGAAGAATCAAAGCGAGCCACGAATTCAGGGAGGTTCGTGTTTTGGCTAAAAGCAGGTTGTTACGCTCCTTTGGCCCGTTGAATTTCCCATGTTAAGGCTATTTTCAATACGCTTCTCCGAACCGTTGGGTCGCGCAACCCTAAACTACCTCTCAGGAACACGGGAAATGTGCACTCCTCAATTAAATTTGCTTAAACGTTTGAAGATGATCCCGTTTCATTAATGGGGTGAATCACAAAATGATGTGCATTTACTGGAAAACTCCATGCTGTATTAATATATGGACCTTTTTGGATCTAAATTTATCAAAAACACCATTTTGTCAAAATATAAGTCAATTATTTACTTATTGGATAGATGTATACTAAAATTCACAATGGCAGATAAATGAGGATTTGAGATTTTTTGTCCTGCTCTAGACTCATAAAAATTATATTTTTCTATCAAAATGTTTAATATGCACATTTTTTTAAAAGAATGCGCATGTATTTTAGGAAATATGCACATGTTTTTTGGATGATGATGCAAAGTGTCGATTATTTGAAATGGAATGATCCTAAATACATGGGTGCCTAACAATTATAATAATGGATGTGTAATTGACGTAATGGATGCAGGACATTTATTATTACATATTTGATAATAAGTATTTGATTATTTTATATATATATATATATATATATATATATATATATATATATATATATATACAGGAGGGGTGAAAGGGCTGTAGGCTGACACATAGATGGCGCTACTAGTATTAAATCCATATGATTTTTAGTTAACCTAACCTTCAAAGACACGTGTATAAATTTGACAGCTGTTGCACTATTAGTATGTGAGTTATAGCATTTTTAGTGTTCATCTCGTGCAGTCCACTCGGCTCACTGTCGATTGGACTCCGGTGTGAAATGATGGAGCCATGTTTCGGCTCCATCATTTTTGGCAAAAATTCGGGTTATTACGATTGAACAGCTCCAAATACTGCTTAGAATCATCAATTCGTTGTTTTGGGCCGATTGTGAGCTCTGCGCGTCACCCACTCTCAACAGAGCTTTCGCATATCCAAATGTTCATTCACGATATGTCCAACACGTTCCTTTGATATCTTTAGGGTCTCAGCTATCTCAATCAACTTCACTTTACGGCTATCAGAAATTATTTTGTGGACTTTTTTGATGTTTTCGTCGGTAACAGCCTCTTTGGGGCGTCCACTGCGTGCATCGTCCTCGGTGCTCATTTTGACTCGTTTAAATTTAGCAAACCCCTTCTCTACGGTTGATTTCCCTAGTGAAAAGTCCGAATAATGTTTATCAAGCCAAGCCTTGGCTTCAATAGTATTTTTTTCACCAAAAAGCAATGCTTTATTAACACACGAAATTCCTTTTTATCCAATTTTTTCAAACGAACTAAAGTTTCTTCACTAAAAATGCTATAACTCACATACTAATAGTGCAACAGCTGTCAAATTCATACACGTGTCTTTTGAAGGTTAGGGCTAACTAAAAATTATATGGATTTAATACTAGTAGCGCCACCTGTGTGTCAGCCCACGAACATGTCAGCCCACTTGTTATGTTGCTCACAAACATCCATGTCACCGCCAGGATTCGAACCTGAAGCCTGTGGTACCAATGGACAGAGTATTAACCAATTTGTCATGAGGCCACCTAAGAATTGAAGAGATTGCATATCCATCCCTCGTGTCTCTTCTCGATGGAAATTCTTCCAAACTATTGTGACAAAATGTGGATACAGTGTACAGTAGTGCACCTGTGATTCATTCGGGCTAACGCTGAATCTATCGCATTCCTGCCGTTGTAGTGTCAAATGCCATCAAATCAACATGCTCTGCATTTGGAAACGACAACAAAATCATCTGTCAGTAAATTTAATAGGCAAAAATTATCAAGATTTATCATATTTTATAAAAAAACTAGCGAAAACATTCATAGTATGAAACTGTACATATAATTTTTTTAAGACAATATTTATTTTAAAAAACGGTGTATATTGGCCATGTACAGACTATAAATTCTGTTTAAAAAGTCGGTGGTAATTGTTTTTAATAATCAATATTTATTTTAAAAACGGTGTATATTGACCATGTACAGACTATAAATTCTATTTAAAAAGTCGGTGGTAATTGTTTTTAATAATCTTTATGAAATAATACTCGATTTCAAAATTTTTAAACCAAAAAAAATTTTAATTTTCAATAATTATAATTATTTTTCTTTAAAAAACCACAAAAAAAAAAAAAAAGTACAGCTCCAATGAACAAACACTACCTCATAATATAATGCATCAGACATAATGTTTTTCTTTTTTACATAACAACAATAAAATGAATTTAAACACATTTTTCATAAACACATAACATTATAATAATTACATTAAGCACATTTTCCATTTGCATTTAAAATAAACGCATTTTTCTCGTAGGAATTTTCAAATGGATTTACTTAGCGATTAATCAAAATAATTCCCCCGCATATTTTTGCCTTAATTACGCTCTTCTCTGCTGAGAAAAATCATATTCAGCCTTGCGTAATATCTTTAATTAGTGGGGGCCACTCAGAATCCTTCTTGGCAAGAATTAAATTAGGAAGGGGAAGCATCAAAGCGGGCCACACATTCATGGAGGTTCACGTTTTTGGTTAAAAAACGTAATATTTGCTCATTAATATGAATTTAATATGTTGGCTCACGCAACCTGAAACATTTCCGGAACACATATGGATGAATTACACATTTATATGCATTTACTCAAAAAATCTGAATATATTAATATGAATTGATATAATATATTAATATGAATTTAATATAGTCCTACATGTCATATATTTAATACATTAATATATGTCTTTTTTAGCATAAATTTATTAAAAACATTTTATCAAAATATATGTCAAGCATTTACTGATGGGAAGCATACTAGTATATTCGAAAATTCAAGATGGCAAAACAGGAGGATTTGAGGTGTGTGTGTGGTGCTTGTACATAGAATTTGAAGTGAACCAGAAAGTGGCCTCCTTCTTGAAGATGTTATAGGTCTAATATAGGCAGATACAATAGTATGGAACAATATATATAATATTTTTATGAGTTCAGAATAAATGAAAAACCATTTTATTTTAAAAAACGGTATATACTGACAATGAACAGATTATAAATTTTATTTAAAAAGTCGCTGGTATTTTTTTTTTTTTTTCATAATCTTCTTGAGAAATTTTGTTTTAATCTAGCAAAAAAAAATAATAACTCGTTTTTCAAATTTTTAAACCAAACAAATGTACATTTTCAATAATTTTTTTTTTTTTTAAAAAAAAACAACATAAAAATAGTACAGACCCAATATACAAAAGTACATCACAATATGATGCATCAGACAATGTTTTTTTCTCTTTTTTTCATAACAATAATAAAATGAATTTAAAAGCATTTTTCATAAGCACATAACATTATAATTATTACATTAAGCCCATTTTTCATTAGCATATATAATAAACGCATTTTTCTCGTAAGTATTTTCGAATAATTTACTCAGCGATTAATCACAATCATTTCCATGCGTATTTTTGCCTTAATTACGCTCTTCTCTTCTCTGAAAATCATATCCAGCCTTGCGGAACATCTTTAATGAGGCGGCCTCTCAGAATCCGTCTCGGCGAGAATTAAATTAGGAAGAAGAAGGATCAAAGCGAGCCACGAATTCATGGAGGTTCGTGTTTTGGCTAAAAACAGCTTGTTACGCACCTTTGCCCCGTTAGATTTTCCATATTAAGACTATTTTCAATACGCTTCTCCGAACCGTTGTGTCACGCAACCCTAAACTACCTCTCAGGAACACGGGAGATTTGCACTCCTCAATTAACTTTGCTTAAAAGTTTGAAGATTATCCCGTTGCATTAATGGGATGAATCATAAATTTATGCGCATTTACTAAAAAGCCTATGCTGTATTAATATGAATTAATATAGTCATAATTTAGAATTTAAGTCAATAGTTATAGTCATAATTTAGAATTTAAGTCAATAGTTATAGTCATAATTTAGAATTTAAGTCAATAGTTATAGTCATAATTTAGAATTTAAGTCAATAGTTATAGTCATAATTTAGAATTTAAGTCAATAGTTATAGTCATAATTTAGAATTTAATAACGTCATATATTTAATACATTAATATATGTCTTTTTTAACATAAATTTATCAAAATATATATCAAGTATTTACTGATGGGAAGCATACTAGTATATTCGAAAATTCAAGATGGCAAATCAAGAGGATTTGAGATGTGTGTGTGTGTGTGTGTGTGTGTGTGTCTGTAAATAAAAATTGAAGTGTTCTTATGAACCTGAAAGTCGCCCTCTTCTTGCAGACGTTATAGGTCTAATATAGGCCGAGACGCTGCAATAGTAGGAAATTATATATATAATATTTTTTTTCTGAGTTCAGAATAAATGAAAGTCATTTTTATTTTTAAAAAACGTAGTTTTTATTAAAAAACGTAATTTTTATTTTTAAAGCGTCTATTTTAAAAGCCTTAGGTATTTGCATCGCATCATTTTTGTGAAATATTTCGTTTTATCCCAACAACAAAATAATAATAATAATAATAACTTAATTTTTAAAATTTTAAATCGAAAAAAAAATTACATTTTCAATAATTATCATTATTTTTCTTTAAAAAAACAACACAAAAACAATACAGCTTCAATGCACAAATAATACCTCATAATATAATGCATCAGGCATAATTTTTTTTTCTTTTTTATATAAGAATAAAATGAATTTAAATGCATTTTTCATAATATTATAATTATTAGATTAACCACATTATTCATTAGCATATATAATAAACACATTTTTCTCGTAGAAATTTTCATATGCATTTACTAAGCGATTAATCAAAATAATTCCCCGCATATTTTTGCCTTAATTACGCTCTTCTCTTCTCAGAAAAATCTTATTCAGTCTTTGCAGACTATCTTTAATTAGAGGGGCCACTCGGAATTCGTCTTAACGGGAATTAGATTAGGAAGCGGATCAAAGCGGGCCACACATTCATGCAGGTTCATGTTTTGGCTAAAAGCAGATTGCTACGCTCCTTCGGCCCCGTTAAATTTTCCGTATTAAGGCTATTTTCAATGCGCTTCTCTGAAGCGTTGGGTCACGCAACCCTAAACTACCTTTCCGGAACAACGGAAATTTGCACTTCTCATTAAATTTGCTTAAATGTTTAAAGATTGTCCCGTTGCCTTAATGGGGTGAATCACAAATTGATGCGCATTTACTAGATAAATCCATGCAGTATTAATATGTCGATCATTTTTAATCTAAATTTACTAAAAACGCCCTTTTATAAAAATATACGTCAATTATTTAGTTATTGGATTCCTGTACACAAAAATTCGAGACGGCAAATCATGATGATTTGAAATTTTTTTGTATCTGCTCTGAAATCACTAAAATTATATATTTCTACAATTTTTTTTTTAATATACACGGTGATTATAATTAAAGTGCCATTTTCAAAATGCTGTAAAAAAAGAGTCACTCGTCACAATGAGTTCAAATGTGAACTGAAGATACATGAATTATACTTTCCGGCAAAAAAGACAGAAATGGATTAAAAACAGATTAAATAGGCCATAATATTTTAACTTTGGAAAGACGATAAGAAAATAGTAATTACAATCATAACTAGAAATAAAAGTGAAAAAACTAATAAAAGTAAAAATCTCCACAAAAAAAATATATGGTGTGTCCCACAGCTTATAAGGTTACTATACTTTTTTAAAAATGAAGTATCGTAGCAATCTTATAATATGCATCCTCAGATATATCAAATATCCAAGAGCAAAAAAAAACTTTGTATCCGAAAGCACTTTATACTTTATGTTTCTTCTCTCTTCATATTTCATGTATAGATTCAAAATGTCCTTAACTATTTCCAGAGTTTTACAGAATGGGTATAATGGAGATGATGCCAGGCCAAATCTATGGAGTTCAGCCTTAGAAGGCTATGTTTTCGTGCCAAATCTTGGTAGAAGATGGTTTTCTTTCCCTTCGAACGAAGTCCCTTTTCAAGACTATTCAAATGAATAAAATCTTGAGCTTATTTTCCATTACTGTTGGGATTGTTGTTGTCTGTACTTTCTTTTATTGTTAAAATATAATGTCTTCCGTAGATATTCAATGGGATATTATTGTATCTGCTGCAGATTTTGAGAGATAATCTGCCAATTCATTCTCTAGAATAACAACATGCCTTGGAGACCAGATGAATTTGATAGATAAAATGCTATTGCAAATGTTTTGGAGTTGACTGCCAAGTGTGTTTGATCGTTCGATTAGAATGGAATAATTCGGCGATATGAAGTAGGGGAAGTGCTGTCTTTACCTTAAGAATGGAAATGATTTGTGCTGTTAAGCATTCGTGTGAAATATCTCGCTGAACTAAATACTATTTTGAATTTGGATGCTATTAACAGGAAGAACTTTAATTAATTTTGCATTAATTACTAATTTAATTCTCATTAATTGCCATGAGAAGTGTTGGGAGCAGAGCTTATATCATTTTGAAGTTCGCTAAAAGTAAATGGCCTATTGTAATTTTGAGAAGAATCGTCAGAAAGATCAAAAGGAATAAATTGTCGGTAGGAGGGTTTATTGAAATGAAATGCTAACATAATAGCTTGATGATTCGGATCTATGATAACCAAATTAATATTATATTATTATTTTATTGCTGATAAATTGCGAATAATATTAATAATTTTATATTTTGTTATTATAGCCAGTAGAAATCCCAATAATATCTCTTAAGCTGAGAAATTAAACAACGAAATTTGATAGAAATTTTCTTGTAAGAAATGCAAAGATCTTGAGATAGTTGAGACCGAGCTTGAAGAAAAAGTTTTCATTTCTGTTTTAAAAGGTTATTACATGGTGTATTCCACCAAGGAAGTATTGAGTGGTGAGAGTTTTCGTAGTTTTTGTTATGAAGTAGAGAGTTAGACAAGAAAGAGCTTAAGTCAGAATATGGTGCAAAAGTTTGAGCGAGTTTCTGTTGATCATTAAGAAAAAGATGAACTTCATACTATATAATTATCGGTCTGCAAGTTTTTTTTCAGAAGAAATTAGTTAAAGGGGTAACTATATCGATAAATTACTATATCACTGTCAAAAGAATCGGAATGAATAAATGTGGGTAAATATCTGCACTTGTAATGGAGACATCAATAAGAGTTGGAGTAATATGAGTGGGGATATTGGTATTAATAATATTTAAATTTTCATTAAGAATCCAGTTGAATAAAATCTCAGAGCTAGTAGTAGAAGAGGAGGAAGATCTGAGAATGGGGAGATGACAATTAAAATCCACAAGAATAATGCAAGTGGATGAAAGTTGTTGATAAATTGCGTCCAACCATTCAATGATGAAAAAGTATTTGTAAGAATATAGTTGACCATTGAAATTTTAACGCAAAATGTGATGGCTTGGATTTCATTGCCTAAATGAGGAAGATTGATAACATCAAAAATTCTGCTATGAATATTGGAATCGACTGCAATTAAATTATTCATGTATTATCTGAGCCTCTGTTCTATAAAACTAGTTTACATTGTAAGTGAAACTGGTCTTCGGAATTAAGGAATGTATTGCTATAAGTGATACAGAAGAAAAAAATTGAAGCAAAAAGAATCGTTTGGCTCGAATACTATGAGAGTTCCATTGTAACATTTTAAAAGTTGTATTGAACAAGAAAAAAAGTTTGTAAAAATTGGAGAAAATTTAATAAAACAAAAAAGGAGAAGACTTAAATCACTTATTCAATACTCCGGATTGATTGTTATATCAATTGAGAGATAGAGATTGGTTTGGTTTGTCACTCTACTGTAATTTTGTGCACACATTGGGCTAATTAGACCGGTATTTACAGTTTAACGTGGATTCCGAACCACTAACAAACATCCATGCCCCCCTCCAGGATCATTAATGTCTTGTAAGCTGAGCTAAAATACTTGAAAATTTGTATTTTTCAATACACTATGCTTACAAACAATATAGAAGTATTATAAAAATTTGAGAATATAGAAATCTCAGTTGTTGAGGTACAAAAACATTATTTTGTCAGCAGATTCGACCTGGTAATGTTATGATGCACCTGAAAAATTTCGTCATGTTTAATTTTCTAAAAAAAAATTAATAAAATTTACCTTGCCTGTCAGACGGGGAGAAATCAATATGGTTTATCCATGCTTTTATTTGATGATCACATTCACATGTATAAAGACAAAATAACGCAATAAATGCCTCGTGTTACATTCTCAATCGATTACACAAAATAGAACTCTTCAAACAGTTCGAGTTGAGTAGTAACCATAAAAACTCACTGACGTTGGCGCACAGCGCCATATAAAATTTTAGTTGTATCTATAAAAGATGACAATATACAAACAAATGTATACATTTTAGCGCTCTGGCTTTTGGTACTACAAGCTTCAGGTTCGAATCCTGGTGATGGCAGGGATGTTTGTGAGTGGTTCGGAATGACACGTTGAATTGTAGGTCCCGGTCTAAGGAGCCTAAAGTGTGAACATGATGACCGTAGAGCGACAAACCAAATCAAACCTACCAACTTCGAGCCTTTATCACATTGAGACTATTCATTAATTAAGGATAGTTTATTAATAAACAGTTCGATATATTATTTCTACAATTTGGGTAATTAAATTGAAGAGAAACATATGCAGTACGTATTCCGATGGCATGGAGGAATAAATTTCGTGCCTTAAATTCCTTAATTGCCTTTTTACCTTAATTGCCTTTCTGAAACTCTGTTTTTTCGCTCTTCTTATGAATTTTTCCTTTTATATGCTGTGAAGTTTCATACTTTCTTCCCACTGTTGCTCATAAATTTAGATTATCAACAAATTTTACTATTAAAACTCAAATTGTGGAACAGAAAATAAAAAACCTTAATATTTCAAATCTTCAATTCACTTTTCTATGATATTACGAATAGTCAAATCAAAATATTCTTTGCTCCCAAAAAACGGCCGAGTGGCTTCCTAAATTATGAAAAGCTTTCTGGCTTCTACTGAGACAGCAAATTGGTCTTATTTTATTGCCACTATGTCACTGGTCAGAATCTGGTGATGTCAGTTGTAATTAAGTTTTGCTTCCTGCCAAGTGCTCCGACGAATTTTTTGTTTAGTTTTTTCGTTCTCTATCCCCACGATTAATTACACAGAATGTTTCAGTTAAAGCTTTTGCGACTGTTTATGGTTCTATCACTTGATTAAATTTGGCAATTCCAGTTGGATATAAAAGACTCAATTTGGTAATTACGTTGATTGTGTTTCTGAAAAAATGCAGTCACATTTTTGGAATCTTATAAATATTATCTTAGTTCACCAAAGAAAGCTCAACACAAAGTTCGATAGAGAAAGAAGTGCATTTGAATGGTTTTAAATATTTTATATTAGTGCTTGAAAGGGGCCTGAATGGCTAGCGCTCTGCCGCTCGGTACCACAGGTTTCAGGTTCGAGTCCCGGCGGTGCCATGGATGTTTGTAGTGATTTAGAATCCGCTTTAAACCGTGGGTCCCTGTCTAATATGACTGTAGAATGTTGGGCCTAGAGATGACAATCCTACCTAGTAAAAAGAAAGCATCTCCTGTCTCAAAATCTGCCAGTAGGTAGACGGCCTTAGCCCACCATAGGGCTGTTGCGCCAATGAAGAAAAAGAAATTATTTAAGTCGAGTTATTCAAAATATCAACTCTTTAACTATGAACAAAAATATTTTAAACAAAATTTAAAAATATTTTATTTTCTGTAACAAAAGCAACGACGTATCAAGTGTGATAGTATTCTTATAAAAATCTCAATGTTCTACAGTTGTTTTTTTCTTATATATCATATTAACATATATATGAAAAAATTTATAAAGAATGTTTTAATGTTTCTTTGTAAACTTTTCAAAACTGTATATTGCATTCAATTTCAGAATAACTTGTCGAACAATCCACGTTAAGGCTTATCGAATAAAATTTTCCCCATATCTATTTCTGCCTTAAAAATGTCCCTGTAGGGTTGTTCAAAAAGCAATTCAGAATCCAACATTTTCGCAAGCACCCCAGGAAAGATTCTTACTGAACATCTGAGATATGAGTTTGGAATACGTGATGCTTTTACAGAAACTGGAATCCGTTTTCCAATCCATTTCCGGAATCCCGATTCTATCGGGAAAGCCGCTTTTCCCCAAAGCCGCAAAAATTCCTCCTCAAAAGGGAAAAGCTTAGCAAGCCTATTTCAAATTTTTTTATATTTTTTCAGTTTGCAATATAAAGACTTTGACAGCTTCGTTGATAAAGTGATTCCCCAAAATGCGTTTGTGTTAAAACACTTTAACGAAGGTGCCATGGATGTTTGTAGTGGTACGGAATCCTTTTTAAAACACACGTCCCGGTTTAATATGGATGTTGAGCGCATTAGAACTTAGAGAGGGACCTACAGTTTAAAGAGGCTTCAGAACCACTATAAGCATCCATAGCACAGGAAGGATTCGAACCCAAAACCTGTGTTACCCTCGACCATTAGCTCCAGGATAGATCTGGTAAACATTTCCTGGCCTTTCGTACTAGAGTTTGCACTGAATTAAGCTTGGCTCATTTCTCCAGCGTTTGTTGAAGTATACACTCGTCACGTGGCGAATATCTTATTTTCAAACCGTCAACCCCTATGCCTATTGGCGGCCTGATGGCCAATTGTCTAGTGCTCTGGCCATTGGTACCACAGGCTTCAGATTCAAATCCTGGCGGAGGCATGGATGTTTTGGTAATGCTTCGGAATCGACGTTAAATGATAGGTCCCAGTCTAATTAGCCAAAAATGTGCAAAAAATTACCCTAGAGCGACAAACCAAACCTATGCCCATTGTATTTTATTACTACTCTATGATGAAGTGCACACAGAAGATTATGTTGAAAATGGTAGAACACCACTATTTTAAACTATTTAAGATGGAGAATTTTACATCGTTTTGAACTTTAATATCTGCCTAAAGAAACCTCAAAATATATGCTTATACTTATTGGATTCATATAAACAGCTACATGATATGCTTATTATAACACAATGCTGTTCAATCTGTATGCCATGTTCTTCTTTACTCGTAACGCTGGGTTTGGTTCGCCGCACTACGGTCATTTTGCGCACACGAGGGCTAAACAGACCGGGACCTACAGCTTAACGTGGATTCCGAACTATTCACAAACATCCCTGACGCCGTCAGGATTCAAACCTGAAGCCTATGGTACCAAAGGCCAGAGCGCTAACCAAATGGCCACCAGGCCACGTAGCACATGCAAGGAATAGGTGACAATTACCACTAGTTGCGTATGTGGCAGTCATTGTTTTTGGAAAATAACTAGATTCGTTGGCGATTCTGACGATGTGTCTCATATCAATAGTTGTACTTCTTGGTTGGAATTTACAGCGTTGTCTCTTGTACGACATGCATTATGGGTAGTTACCCTTGGCAATTACTCTCCTTCCCCTTTCTCAATGTCTAATAGGCCACAGTATAACTTGACATCCCCCCTTCACCCTAGTAGTACATTCGAAGTGCATTCTTCTAAGTACATTCATTCTAAGTACATTCTTCTGAAATAAGTCAAAATAAATTAAACAATGCATATATACTTAACTGGCGTTTTAATAATCAGAAATGCAAACAATAGAAAACATCTAAAAAAAGCAAAAAGTTTACAGCTTAAAGAAAAACTTATTTTTGCCATTTCCTTATGAGTTTATGCCCGAATAAAATCTAAATTAGTTTTTCTTGTAATATTCCCCAATTTTTCTATTTCTTTCCATATTTCCAAAACCTTTTTCAAATACGGATTAAATTTGAATTAGGGATCTTACTTTATTATCATAATGGAATCAATAAAATGAGAAGGTTTCTGACATGACTAAAATTAAATTTTTGAACAAAACTTTTTTTTGTGGGATTTTACACTTCTAACAAGAATATAAATTACTTATCATAATTTTTTATTATTATTATTCCATTTTAACTGCATTTAACTCGATTCATGTACTGTTTTTAAATGTGATTTTCAAAAAATTTCGTTAATATAATTTTTGGATTATTAAATGAATGAATTTTCTCAGAGCAAGCAAATTTTAAATATTTACAAAAATTAATTTTTTTCAGAGGACTTGTTCAGAAACTATTAGTAAAAAAATTCCAATAATATTAATAAAAACAATTCTAATAACTAGTTTTTGTAACAGGTACATTTAATTATTTGAAATATATGCATGGCATTTTGAACATAAAAATAAATCTAAATTGATAATGTTCCTAGGTTCATCCAAGTTATTCGCTTATCAAAGCAAAGTTTACAATGCAGATCATCAGCAGAAAACGACTCCTACTAAAATGTAATAATAAGGTACTTTATTGCTGCTTTTTTGTTATCTTATTTGTTTAGGTTTAACAAAAAATTAATAAAAGATAGAGCTTCGATAAAAACTGTAAAAAAAAACTCTACCTATTTTTTTATAAAACATTTTTGTTCAGTTTTCTAAGTGCATTTTTTTAGCATTGGATATTCGAAAAAGGGAAAACGTGTTCGAAATCTAACAAGTGATATCGAACAGAGAGCTTCCATGTCGACACCGGGTATGTGCGCGATAAATAAATAGACCGGAAAGGCCTTTTTTGGGGGGGGTTTAGGTATTGAAGAGATTGCAGATCCATCCCTCAAAAGCCCCTCTCGAAGGGAAAATCTTCCAAACTGTGGTGACAAAATGTGAATACAGTGTGCAGTAGTGCCTCTGTGATTCCTTCTGGCTAAAGCTGAATCTATTGCATATGTGGTCGTAGTAATGTCAAATGACATCCAGGCAAAATGCTTTGTATTTGGAAACAACAAGTTCAACTGTCAGTAAATCAAATAGGCAATAACTATTGTATGTATGCACATGCTGATATAAATGCATCGTATTTAAAAAAATAACGAAGCCATTCATAGTATGAAACAGTATATATAAATATAGAAAAAAATTTTATGAGTTCAGAATGAATGAAAGTCATTTTTATTTTTTAAAAACATATATATATATATATTTCTTATGTACCGATTATAAATTCTATTTAAGACGTCCCTGGTAATTTTTTATCTTTCTGAAATATTCCATTTTATTCTATCAAAATAAATAATAACTCGATTTTTAAAATTTTTAAACCAAACAAAATTTCCTTTTTCTACTATTTTAATTATTTTTCTTTAAATAACAAAAAAAAAAAAGCAGTACAACTCCAATGTGCAAATAGTACATTATAATACATTTCAGACACAACGTTTTTTACATTACAATAATAAATTGAATTTGAACACATTTTTCATAAACACATAACATTATAATTATCCCATTAAACACATTTTTCCTCGGCATATACAATAAACACATTTTTCTCGTAGGAATTTCCGAATGCATTTAGTGAGAGATTCATCACAATCACTTCCACGCATATTTTTGCCTTAATGACGCTCTTCTCTTCTCTTCTCTGAAAAATCATCCTCAGCCTCGCGGAACATCTTTAATGAGAGCGGCCTCTCAGAATCCTTGCCTTGGCGAGAATTGAATTAGGAAGATTAAGCATCAGAGCGAGCCACGAATTCATGGAGGTTCGTGTTTTAACTAAAAGCAGCTTGCTACGCTCCTTTGCCCCTTTGAATTTCCCATATTAAGGCTATTTTCAATACGCTCCTCCGAACCGTTGGGTCACGCAACCCTCAACTGCCTTTCAGGAACACGGGAAATGTGCACTCCTCAATTAAATTTGCTTAAACGTTTGAAGATTGTCCCGTTGCATAAATGGGATGAATCACAAATTGATGTGCATTTACTAAAATGCCTATGCTGTATTAATATGAATTTAATATAGTCATACATGTCATATATTTAATACATTAATATATGTCTTTTTTAACATAAATTTATCAAAATATGTATCAAGTATTTACTTATGGGAAGCATACTAGTATATTCGAAAATTCAAGATGGCAAATCAAGAGGATTTGAGATTTGTGTGTGTGTAAATAAAAATTGAAGTGTTCTTATGAACCTGAAAGTGGCCCTCTTCTTGAAGACGTTATAGGTCTAATATAGGACGAGGCGTTGCAATAGTAGGAAATTATATATATAATATTTTTTTTATGAGTTCAGAATGAATGAAAGTCATTTTTGTTTTTATTAAAAAACGTAATTTTTATTTTTAAAGCGTCTATTTTAAAAGCCGTAGGTATTTGTATCTCATCATTTTTGTGAAATATTTCGTTTATTCTAACAACAAAATAATAATAGAAATTAAACCGAAAAAAATTACATTTTCAATAATTATCATTATTTTTCTTTAAAAAAAACAACACAAAAACAATACAGCTTCAATGCACAAATAATACCTCATAATATAATGCATCAGGCATAATTTTTTTTTCTTTTTTATATAAGAATAAAATGAATTTAAATGCATTTTTCATAATATTATAATTATTAGATTAACCACATTATTCATTAGCATATATAATAAACACATTTTTCTCGTAGAAATTTTCATATGCATTTACTAAGCGATTAATCAAAATAATTCCCCGCATATTTTTGCCTTAATTACGCTCTTCTCTTCTCAGAAAAATCTTATTCAGTCTTTGCAGACTATCTTTAATTAGAGGAGCCACTCGGAATTCGTCTTAACGGGAATTAAATTAGGAAGCGGATCAAAGCGGGCCACACATTCATGCAGGTTCATGTTTTGGCTAAAAGCAGATTGCTACGCTCCTTCGGCCCCGTTAAATTTTCCGTATTAAGGCTATTTTCAATGCGCTTCTCTGAAGCGTTGGGTCACGCAACCCTAAACTACCTTTCCGGAACAACGGAAATTTGCACTTCTCATTAAATTTGCTTAAATGTTTAAAGATTGTCCCGTTGCCTTAATGGGGTGAATCACAAATTGATGCGCATTTACTAGATAAATCCATGCAGTATTAATATGTCGATCATTTTTAATCTAAATTTACTAAAAACGCCCTTTTATAAAAATATACGTCAATTATTTAGTTATTGGATTCCTGTACACAAAAATTCGAGACGGCAAATCATGATGATTTGAAATTTTTTGTATCTGCTCTGAAATCACTAAAATTATACATTTCTACAATTCTTTTAATATACACGATGATTATAATTAAAGTGCCAATTTCAAAATTCTGTAAAAAAAGAGTCACTCGTCACAATGCGTTCAAATGTGAATTGAAGATACTTGAAAAAGTATACTTTCCGGCAAAAAAAAAGAACGAAATGGATAAAAGACAGATCAAATAGGCCATAATATTTTAACTGTGGAAAGACGATAAGAAAATATTAATTGCAATCATAACTAGAAATAAAAGTGAATAAAAAGTAATAAAAGTAAAAATCCAAACAAAGAAAATGTATGGTGTCCCATAGCGTATGAGGTTACAATACTTTTGAAAAATGTATCGTTGCAGTCTTATAATATGCATCCTTAGGCATATCAAATATCCAAGAGCAAAAAAGAACTTTGTATCCGCAATCACTTTGTAGTTTTCTTGGCTGTTCTTATTTCGCGCACAGATACAAAATGTCCTCAATCGTTTCCGGAGTTTTACAGAATGGGCATAATGGAGATGACATCAGGCCAAATCTATGAAGTTCAGCCTTAGAAGAGCCTTATGTAGAAGTAGAGCCTTATGTTTTCGTGCCAAATCTTGGAAGAAGAACGTTTTCTTTCATATTAGTAGGAAGAAGTCTTTGAGAAGTTTTAAGACTATTCAAATGAATAAAATCCTGAGCGTATTTTCCACTACTGTTGTTTTTGTCTGCACTTTCTTTTATTGTTGAAATATAATGTCTTCCTCAGATATTCAATGGAATATTATTGTATCTGCTGCCTGTTACTGTATTACTGTATCTTGAGAGAGAATCTGCCAATTCATTCTCTAGAATAATAACATGCCTAGGAGACCAGATGAATTTGATAGATAAAATGCTATTGCAAATGTTTTGGAGTTCACTGCCAAGTAGTTTGATGGCACGATTAGAATGGAAGCTACAATTCTGTAATGCTTAAAGAACAGACAAGACTGTCTGAGACGATTATATAGTTATGGGCTGGAAGATCATAAGACAAAATGATTAAAAGGAGAGCAAGGACCTGTGAAAATACTATTGTAATCTGAAATTTGTCCTGAAGAAGACACTTGGGAAAAGTAATTGATGACGGCTATTGAATGTTTATGACATGTCTTAGATGCATCAGAGACTAAAATAACTCTGTATTTCCAATGTTCCAATGTAATGTTCAAAAAGTTGTTTGATGACGTGTCGGGATAATTGTTTTGAAAAGCTAAATCATTGAGAGGAAATGTGATTTTAGAGTTCTGTCTACCAGGAGGAAAACTGAGAATTAAATTGGAAGATTGAATATTAAAGTTGTCTAGAAGGTTTACGAAAAAAGGGATTGAAGAGAAATGGGACGTTTTAACCTTGGAGTTTGATTTCCTGATAAAGATAAATGGAGAGAGAAGAAGAGGAAATAAAAGAAATGTGTTTGAGAAAAAAGAGCTCTGCCAACATATATTGCCTCAGAAACAAAGACAGGCCCCTTTTTGTTGTTGTTGTTGTAAAATGAAGATCGGTGTCCATTTCGGACTGTGGCAAAACATAAAGCAAAATGATATAAAATTTAGTATTTGGAAGTCTCTATGGTTGGAAAAGATAAAAAAAGGAGCTTCATATTCCAGTAGGGTACAAAATGGGGAATTTGCAATTTGAATTAAAGCCAGAACTGACAACTCCAAGAATTAACTGCACTTTCTGGATTCAATTTTTGTAATGATTTTATTTTTAAGATAAAAGAAGCGTTGTGTGATAGTGAGATTATAAGAAAATATAATGCCTAAAATACAGTTACTATACAGATGTAAAACAGATGCTAAATACAGGTTCCAAGGAATATGCATATTGTAAATTTGAAAATGTTGAGATGGCTGTTGTTTCTTATTGGGGAAATTTGTTACTTTGCATTTACAGGATTGAAGGGGGAATTTTCAATGTTTCGTACCATTGAAGGATTTTATAATGAGTTATTTGAAGATTGTAGAGAATTTTTCCAAGAATTTTATCACTGCTAAAAAAAGAAGATATCATCTACATATAATAAATATTCTGTATAAGCAGGAATGTTATTGAAAATATCTGGCATATAAATTGTAAAAGGAAGAGCACTGAGAACCCTGGCCTGCTGGACACCATGATTTCCTCGACACAGAGTTTCTCCATTTAACGTAATAATTCCTGTAATTGATTAAAATATAAATCCATTTTGCAACAGTGCCTTGTACACCAATCCGTTAGATTTCATAAATAAGTTCATCTCTCTAAATTGAGTCATAAACTGAAAAAAAATTTCTAATTTAAGAAAGACAAATTTTTTTGGCATTGTTTGCTTCGACTATTTTGTGATAATGAATACATGCAATCCCTGAAAGGAATAAAAGAAGAATGCGAAAGATGTATTTCTCCGGAACTGTAAAATGAATGTTCCTCTTGAGCACAACACGTTCAAAGATTTTGCCTGAAACGGAAGTCAAGACTATTGGGCGATATGAGGTGGGGAAAGTACTATCGTTACCTACTGTGTTGTCTTTACCTTAACAATGAGAATGATTTGTGCTGTTAACCATTCATGTGGAATATCGCCGGTGAGCCAAATATTATTTAGTTGTTGGATACTATTATCAGAAAAAAAATTTAATTTTGCAAGAATACTATCATTTAGGAGGAATGTCAGGAAGCAGTGCATATAGCCACCTGAAACTAAAAGTAAAAAGCCTATTGTAATTTGGAGAAGAATAGTCGAAAAGATCAAAAGGAATAAAATGATGGTTTGAGGATTTATCGAAATGAGATGCTAGCATATTCGAATCTATGATAACCCAATTAGTACTAGTATGGATGATCACGTATCTGTAGGATATTACAGTCCATATTAATGTATGGACTATAATATTAATTTAGTATATACTCCTATAATATTGAGGCAATTCATTAATTAAAGATAGTTTATTAAAATAGTTCGGGGCATTATTTCTACCTAAGAAATAATTAAATTCAAGAGAAACGTATGCAATAAGTATTCCAATGACATGGAGGAATAAATTTCGTGCCACATGTTGTTTCTTAAATTCTGTTTTTCACTCTTTTTGTGAATTTTATTTCTTATATACAATGAAGTTTGACACCTTTTTCAAGCAGTTTCCATAAAGATATCAGATTTTACAATTAAAACTCAAATTGTGGAACAGAAAATAAAAAAACCATAATCTTTCAAATCTTCAATTCACTCTTCTATGATATCATGAATAGTGAAATCAAAATATTCTTTGCCCTCCAAAAAAATACAGAGTGCTTCCTAAATTATGAAAAGCTTTCTGGCTTCTACTGAGACAGCAAATTGGTCTTAGTTTATTGCCGCTATGTCACTGGTCAGAATCTGGTGATGTCAGTTGTAATTAAGTTTTGCTTCCTGCCAAGTGCTCCGAAGAATTTTTGTCTATTTTTTTCGTTCTCTATCTCTTAATTACACAGAATGTTTCAGTTAAAGCTTTTGCGACTGTTTATAGTTCTATCAGTTGATTAAATTTGGCAATTCCAGTTGGATATAAAAGACTCAATTTGGCAATTACTTAATTGTGTTTCTGAAAAAATGCAGTCATATTTTTGGAATCTTTTAAATATTAGCTTAGTTCATTAAAGAAAGCTTAACACAAAGTTTGATAGAGAAAAAAGTGCATTTGAATTGTTTTAAATATTTTATATACTTAAGTGTTTGAAATAAAACAGACTATTAGCCTTATGGGGCCAGATGGCTGAGTGGCTAGTACTCTAGCGCTCGCAGGCATGGATGTTTGTATTGGTTCGGAATCCACGTTAAACAGTAGGTTCCGGTCTAATATGACGTAGAGCGCAGCGGGATTAGTATTACTTGCGTCCGTAGCATATCTTCAAGTTACACGAGCCCTCTGGGTAGTGCTAAATGAGTAACGTGGTGGTGCCCTTGCTTATGGCATTAAGATAACTGTCTAAGTATTTGCCAGCTGCAGTACAAAAAATCTATTAGCCTCATATTTAAAAATCTTATTGAGCCAGTTTTTGACGATCGATTTTTAAGTATTTTTCTGATATTTTAATTTTTTTTTTTTTTATTTATCTAAAACTAGCATATATGATCCAGCTTTAGCCGCTCACCAAAAATAAAATTCTTTAAGTTTTGGTAAATTTAATGAAAAAAAAAATATCGGTAAAGAATTAAAGGTTTGATATTTAAAATATCTTGCCTTATAATGCATACAGTCACTCAAAAGCAGTATTGGGACAAAATACAAGTTTCCAGGATTTTATCATATATATAACTTAAATATACAAATGAAATAAAAAAGAAGTATATCCCATTATGATAAATTTAAATCATAATAACTCAAACAAAATTCCCATATTAATTAAATTATGATTACACTTTGATGTAAACATAATTTACACTTTGACACTGCTCAAAACAGGGTTAAGACACTGTCCAATAAATTAAAAAAGAAAGTATGAGCTTGATGCTTAATATCTTGTTGGACCATCCTTGCACTTTATGACCTCTCGCAGGCGATTTGGCATGGATTTGATCAATTTTCAGCAAAATGATTCGTTGATTTTAGCCAACTCTTGGGTCAGATGTTTTCTTAACCCCTACTTGTTAAAAAAATTGTCCTTTTTTTTTTTTGTTGTTGTTGTTGCAAATAATAGCATACATGTTCAGTTGAATTAAAGCATGGACTCTTGACAGGGGTCTTAATCACACCATGACAAAGGTAGAGGATCTAAAATTTGCAAACATCAGCAGCATGTTTTGGGTCCTTACCTTGGTACAATTTCAAATGTCTTGAGATTCCCAAGTTACTTACACTTTGCTCTAAAATTTGCTTGACAATGTCAAGATATTTGTTCATTGTACTATCTATAAAGTCTAAATTTCCCACGCCAGATCTTGCCATGCAACTCCAGACTAATTGGTTGTCACCTCCATATTTTACAGTAAAGCGCAAATTTTTGATATGCAATGCTGTATTTGATGTGAGCCAAACTTTTCACTTGCCATCCGATCCGAAAATGTTATGTTTGTTATCATCCATAAAAATTACATTTTACAAAATTCTATTAGCTGCTTTACGTACATTGTAGCAAATACCAATTTAGTTTTTCAATTTGCTTCGCTTGTAGAGCTTTCTCCTAGGTACTCTGCCATGATACTTATGTTTCCTTGAAATATTTCTGATAGTTTCCAGATTCATCAATTTTCGGAACCCACTTTTACATTTCAGAGTCAATTTTACTGCGCTAACTTTTGGATTAATGTTAACTTGTCTTACAATCCACCTCTCTTCATGTTCACTAAATGTTCTTGGACGCCCTGACCTTTGCTTGTTTTCAACATTATGTTTTGAGCCTGCGAATAATATTAAAAACAATAGACTTACTGACTTTCAAGATTTATCTTGTACACTGAACTGATTTTTTATTTTTCCAATGACTTATTAGCATATTTCGCACATCAATTGAAATATCTTTGTTTCTCCATTGATCTATACATAACCGTTTCTTCTGATATTTTACGTCATTATAATCTAAAAAATGTAAATAAATTAAATTTTATTGATGAGCTATATATTTCTTAAATTTCTCATTTCAAAATCGTTCCAATGCTTTTTTGACAACTGTTTGCGTTTAAATTATATTTAAAAGGTTTGATAAAACTGTAATTTTAAACTAGTAAAAAAATGTCCTTATATATTTTATATCTGTTGAATCATTTATTATTTAATATTATTTTAGTTTTAATATGATTAATATTTCTATAAATAGCTTTACATGTTTTATATGCCAAGTGGTCCCATACTTTTTTTGAGTGACTAAATTGGCTAAATACAGGAATCATGCTTATCCAAAAATTTCAATGATTTTTCTTTCACTTTTTATCTGTTAGTATTTTTAAGAATATAATAGTGTTAATTTGGCCTGGTTCGACTTGACTTGGTGAGATTTATGCTCGCTGGCGCTGCTTTATCTCAATTTATCCATTTTATTATTATTTTTTTTTTTTTAAATATATCAGACAAAACATTTTGGCAGAAGTGAAAATGAAGCCCCCATAAAAGAACCACTCTAAAACTACAAATTCTAGAAATCGTTGCCTGTGATGGCTTAAAAATTCTTTTTAAAATACAAGGAACGTTGCTTGTACTTTCTAGTAACCAAAGGAATAAAAATAAAAAGAGTACATTTTAACACGAAAGAAATAGACAAAACTACAGACCAAATAAATTACAACATTTTAACAGTTAAACGATGATTAAAACACATGGAGCACAACAGTACTTGACACAAAAAGTGTAAAGAAAGTGACCAGCTAGGCTATGGGGTACCGCTAGAAAAAATAGGTGGGGTACTCCATAGCTTGCAGTGTTACGATACTTTTCGTAGAAATTGAAGTATCGCTGTTGTCTTAAAATACGCATCCTATGGCATATCAACTAACCATGAGAAAGATAGAACTCTTTATTCAAAAGGACTTTGAAGTTTATTTCGTGCTGCTACGTATTTTCTGCATTGAAACAAAATGTGTTCAACTCTTTCCGGAGTTTTGCAGATCGGGCATAATGGAGAGGAAGTCAGGCCAAATCTATATTAATTTGGAAAATAAATTGAAATACAAAATACAATAAAACAATACCATAAATTACTATTACACAACTATACAAAAACTATGGAACTTAACTCTTCGACTTTTTCCAAATACGATTAAGATTTAATCCCGGAAACCCGAACTTGAATCCACCTTTCGTAACGAATCTGAAAAACCTAATCCCAAAATCCGTCGAAGACAAACTTCATTACTCTGCAAATGAAAATACAATAAAATCCTTTTTTTTTTTTTTTTCAGAACTCCTGTTCCTAGAAATGTAATTCTTTTTCACGGAATGTGTTTGCCTCTAGGATTACTTCGTACAATCAGATCCATTTCTTTTTCGGCCCCCCGCCCCCTTTTGCCATTTTTCTTTATTCGATTTGTCTCCTAGCTTCTGAAATCTGATACAGAGCAAATTTTCTTTCGGTTCTCTCTCTGGAACTTTTTTATTCCAGGATAGTCTTTTTTTATCCAATGCGATTAATGTTGTTTTAATTGCACGACTTGGGTTTCATTTCATTCCAACGTTTTTTTTTTTTTTTTATGTTTACTTTTATTGTGGAAAAGTTCTTCAGATGCAACACTCTCCTCCGATGAGTTTTCTGTATCATTAAATATTCACTTGTTAAAAAGACAAGATGACTTTATATTTTTTAAAAAATCTCTATTGTCTACTTAACTTTTTTATGAATTCATTATATTTTAAAATGTTTTAAAGTAATCAAGGAATTTTTTTATTTTTAATAACTACATTATACCATTTTTTCCTTACTTTTAACATGAAAAATATTTTTGGTGAGCTAAATTTTTATAAATTAGTAACTAATTTTTATAATCTTCAGGTACTCTCTACATTGGATTTGGTTTGTTGCTCTATGGACATTTTTTGCATACTTTGGATTAATTAGACAGGGACCTACAATTAAATGTGGATTCTGAACCACTCACAAACATCCATGGCCCCACCACGATTCAAACCCGGAGATTTTATATATAACCCTGTAAATGTCCTTGTATATTTTGTATCAAATGTTAAACCATTTCTTGATTTTTTTTTTTTTTTTTAATATGATTAATATTTCTATAAATAGCTTTGCAAAAGTGTCCCAATACTTTTTTTGAGTAACTGTAAATTGGTAAATAAAAAAACATTCTTATCCAAAAATTCAATAATATTTGTTTTTCATTTTATATTATTTATCTTTTTTATCTATTTTTCAAATATTTTTAAGAATATAAAAGAAAATAACTTGAAATACAATGAACACAAAATACAGCAGTATCATAAATAACTATTATACAGCTATAAAAAACGATGGAATTTAATTCTTCGACATTTTCCAAATACGATTACGATTTAATCCTGAAAACCCAACTGGAATCCACCTTCCATTAACGAATCTGAAAAACCTAATCCAGAAATCCGTCAAAGACAAACTTCGTTACTCTGCAAATGAAAATACAATAAAATCCTTTTTTTTTTTTTTTTCAGAAAGTCTGTTTCTAGAAATCTAATTCTTTTTCACGGAATGTGTTTGCCTCTAGGATTACTGCGTAGAATCAGATCCGTTTCTTTTTCGTCATTTTTCTTCATTCTATTTGTCTCCTTGCTCGAGAAATCTGATACAGAGCACATTTTCTTTCGGTTCTCTCTTCAGTTCTTTTTTTTATTCCAGGGGAGTCTTTTTTTTATCCAATGCGATTAATGTTGTTTAAATTGCACGACTTGGGTTTAATTTCATTCGAACGCTTTTTTATGTTTGGTTTTATTGGAGAAAAGATCTTCAAATGTAATGCTCTCCGCCGATTAGTCTTCTATATCATTAAATATTCACGTATTATACGACTAGAGAAGTTTTTATTGAAAAAAAAGTTCTGTTTTCTACTTAAAATTTTTATAAATTCATTATATTTTAAACAGCTTTAAAAAAATCAATGAAATTTGAACACAAATTTAATGGAACTGACAATGCAGAGACAGTTAATCTTTATGCTTTAAGCAAGGGCTGCACCGCTGTTACTCATTCAGCACTACCCAGGGGGCACGTATAGCTTCAAGATATGCTACAGATGAGAGCAACACTACCCACATAAAGCTCTACGATCCTATTAGACCTGGATCTACTAGCCGGTCTAATTAGCCTAAGGTGTGCAAAAAATGACCGCAGAGTGTCAAACCAAAACCTCTGAATAATTTTTTTCAATTTTTATCTATTAGCATTTTTAAGAATATAATAAAGTCAATTTTACTGCGCTAGTTATCAATTTTACTGCAACTAGAATTGGCTTGGAAAATAGATTAAAACACAATGACCACAAAATACAGTACCATAAATAACTATTACACAGCTACATAAAAACGATGGGATTTAACTCTTCGACTTTTTCCAAATACGATTAAGATTTAATCCTAAAAACCTGAACTTGAATCCACCTTTCGTAACGAATCTGAAAAAACCTAAACCAGAAATCCGTCAAAGACAAACTTCGTTACTCTGCAAATGAAAAGACAATAAAAATCCACTTCTTTTTTTCCATAAGTTCTTTTTCTAGAAATGTAATTCTTTTTCACGGAATGTGTTTGCCTCTAGGATTACTTCGTAGAGTCAGATCCTTTTCTTTTTCGCCATTTTTCTTCATTCGATTTGTCTCCTTGCTCGAGAAATCCGATACAGAGCACATTTTCTTTCGGTTCTCTCTTCAGCTCTTTTTTATTCTTAGAGGAGTCTTTTTTTTTTTATCCAAAGCAATTAATGTTGCTTAAATTGCACGAATTGGATTTAATTTTATTTCCAACGCTTTTTTATGTTTACTTTTACTGGGGAAAATATCTTTAAATGTAACGCTCTCCTCCGATTACATTAAATTTTCACGTTTTAAAAGACCAGATGAGTTTTTATTGAAACAAAAATTCTGTTGTATACTTAACATTTTTATGAATTCATTATATTTTAAAATATTATTGAAATTTGTTGTTATTCTAATGCAGCTGGCAATACAGAGACATTTAATCTTTATGCCATAAGCAAGGGATGCACTGCTGTTACTCATTTAGCACTACCCAAGAGGCACGTGTAGCTTGAAGATATGCTACGGATGTCAGTAACACTACCCCCAACTACCTACCATTTTTAAGAATATAATAAAGTTAATTTTACTAGGCTAGTTGGCAATTTTACTGCAACTCTTGTTGGCTTGTAAACTAAATTGAAATACAAAGAGCACAAAATACAGTACCATAAATTAGTATTACACAGTTATACAAAAGCGACGGAACTTAACTTTTCGACTTTTACCAAATACGATTAAGATTTAATCCAGAAAACCCTAACTCGAGCCACCTTTCGTAACGAATCTGAAAAACCTAATCCCGAAATCTGTCAAAGACAAACTTCGTTACTCTGCAAATGAAAATACAATAAAATCCTTTTTTTTTTTTATTTTTTCAGAACTTTTGTTTTTTTTGTAGAAATCTAATTCTTTTTCACGGAATGTGTTTGCCTCTACGATTACTTCGCAGAATCAGATCCATTTCTTTTTTACAATTTTTCTTCATTCGATTTGTGTCCATGCTCGAGAAATCTGATACAGAGCGAATTTTCTTTCGCTTCTCTCTTTAACCCTTTTTTTTTATTTTAGAGAAGTCTTTTTTTTTTTTTTATCCAATGCGATTAATGTTGTTTAAATTGCACGACTTGGGTTTAATTTCTTTCTAGCGCTTTTTGCTTTTAGTGGGAAGAAGATATCCCCATTTCTATATCATTAAATATTCAAGAGGTTAAAAGACTAACTGAGATTTTATAAATACACAAATTTTGTTGTCTACTTATCATTTTCATGATAATTGGATAAATTGAGCTAACGCGAGCATAAATCTAAAAATCACGTCAAGTCAATTTCATGAATTCATTAGATTTTAAGCAATTGTAAAAAATCAATGAAACATTTATTTTTAACAACTACATAATACCATTTTTTTTTCCTTACTTTTAACATGAAGAATATTTTTGGTGAGATATATTTTTATAAATTATTAACTAGTTTTTATAACTGTCTCGATTGGGTTTGGTTTGGTTTGTCGCTCTACGGTCCTTTTGTGCATACTTTGCATTAATTAGATTGGAACCTACAGTTAAATGGGGATCACGAACCATCTAAAAAACATCCATGCCACCACCACGATTCGAATCTGAAGCCTTTATATATAAGCCTTAAATGTCCTTATGTATTTTATATCAAATGTTAAACCATTTCTTGATTAATTTTTTTGGATATGATTAATATTTCTATGAATAGCATAAAATGCCAAGTGTCCCAATACTTTTTTGAGTGACTAAAGTGTCTAAATAAAAGAATCATACTTATGCACAAATTCCTAGTCATATTTTTTCACTTTATATTTATTTTATTTTTCTTGCATTTTTAAGAATATAATAGAAAATAATTTGAAATACAATGAACACAAAATACAGTGGTACCATAAATAACTATTATACAGCTACATATAAACTATGGAGCTATACTCTTCAACTTTTTCCAAACACGATTAAGATTTAATCCCGAAAACCTGAACTGGAATCCACCTTTCGTAATGAATCTGAAAAACCTAAACCAGAAATCCGTCAAAGACAAACTTCGTTACTCTGCAAATGAAAATACAATAAAATCCTTTTTAATTTTTATTTTTTCAGAACTTCTGTTTCTAGAAATCTAATTCTTTTTCACGGAATGTGTTTGCCTCTAGGATTACTTCGTAGAGTCAGATCCATTTCTTTTTCGTCCCCTTTTTGCCATTTTTCTTCATTCGATTTGTCTCCTTGCTCGAGAAATCTGATACAGAGCAAATTTCCTTTCGTTTCTCTATTTAGATTTTTTTTTTATTTCAAAAATTTTTTTTTTTTATCCAATGCGATTAATGTTGTTTAAATTGCACGACTTGGGTTTAATTTCATTCCAACGCTTTTTTTATGTTTATTTTTATTGAGGAAAAGATCTTCAGATGTAACGCTCTCCTCCGATAAGTTTTCTATATTATTAAATACTCACGTGTTAAATGACTAGTATTATTAAAATAGATTATTAAAAAAGAATTCTGTTGTCTACTTAACATTTTTATGAATTCATTATATATTCTGTCTAGAATAGATGATAATTGGTTACTGACCAGATGCCTAGTTTTTATTTATTTGGTTTGTTTTTCCTTATATAAAGACGATAATATCGAATTTTTTTTTTATTTTATAGTGTTAAATATATATTTTTTTAATATATTCCTATATACTATTAAATTATATGTTTTTTTCAATTATTTTATTTTATTATTATCGATTTTAGTTTTGTATAGATGATAATGGGGCTGATGGCCGAGTTACTAGACCGTTGCGATTAGTAATTACATAAATACGTAGTTCTACATGTTATACATGCGAATGTCCCAATACTTTTTTGAGTGACTGTAAATTGGCTAAATAAATGAATCATTCTTATCCAAAAATTCCTAGCTGCCTGATGACCATTTGGCTAGTGCTCTGGCCTTTGGTGCCACAGGGTTTCAGGTTCGAATCCTGGCGGTAGCATGAATGTTTGTTAGTGTTCGGAATCCTCTTTAAAATGTAGGTCCCGGTCTAATTAGCCCAAAGTGACCGTAGAGCGTCAAATCAAATCAAATATTTATAACTTTTTTTCCCTCTTTTTAATAGTTAGCATTTTTAAGAATATAATAAAATCAATTTTACTATGCTGGTTGACAATTTTTTTTTTTTTTTTTTTGGCAACTTTTTAATATTTTAGTTTTGGTTTGGAAAATAACTTGAAATACATACAGCATAAAATACAGTAAAACAGTACCATAACTTACTATAACACAGCTATACAAAAACGATGGAATTTAACTCTTCGACTTTTTCCAAATACGATTCAAATTTAATCCTGGAAACCCGAACTCGAATCCACCTTTCGTAACGAATCTGAAAAACCTAATCCAGAAATCCGTCAAAGACAAATATCGTTACTCTGAAAATTGAAAATACAATAAAATCCTCTTTTTTTTTCAGAACTTCTGTTTCTAGAAATGTAATTCTTTTTCACGGAATGTGTTTGCCTCTAGGATTACTTCGTAGAATCAGATCCATTTCTTTTTCGCCCCTTTTTGCCATTTTTCTTCATTCGATTTGTCTCCTTGCTCGAGAAATCTGATACAGAGCAAATTTCCTTTCGTTTCTCTATTTAGATTTTTTTTTATTTCAAAGATTTTTTTTTTTATCCAATGCGATTAATGTTGTTTAAATTGCACGGCTTCGGTTTAATTTCTTTCCAACGCTTTTTTTTATGTTTACTTTTATTGGGGGGAAAATATTCAAATGTAACGCTCTCCTCCGATGAGTTTTCTATACCATTAAATATCCACTTATTAAAAGACTAGATGAGTTTTTATTAAAAAAACTTCTGGGTTCTACTTAACATTTTTATGAATTCATTATATATTAAACAGTTTTAAAAAATTAATGAAAGTTTTATTTTTAATAATTAACTTTAATAATAATTAATTTTAGCATGAAACATATTTTTAGTGAGATAAATCTTTATGAATTCGTAACTAATTTTTATAATTCAGATTCATCAGACAATGTCTCGTTAATTGTTTATTGACTATATGCCTAGTTTTTATTTATTTTGCTTTTTTTATTTATTTAATTACGATATTGTTTTTTATTATTATTTAATTATGTTGAGGGCTGGGTCGTATTGATTATTTTCCTGTGAGCAGCCCAATACAAACTAGCCTTGAAGAAGGCATGTCCTGTGGACTGCACCACCAAACGCTGTTACTCATTTAGCACTACCCAGGTGGCACATGTAGTTTGAAGATATGCTACTGATGCGTGTAACTAATATAATGTAGGATCTTTTTTTTTCACTTAAAAATCATGTATAAAAATTTCTCAACACCTTAATATATACTTAGAGAACAAGAATACTTATTTGCCCGTAACGGCTAAAGCTAAGAATCTAAAAAATGGTTCTTCATCTTTTTATGCTAATCATTTTAAAAAATTATTTTTGAAAATTGATAAAAATTGATTTTAAAAATTATACATGCTCTGATCTGTTGAGTAATTATTGAGGAATTGTGAACACAACGAGTTCTGTGAAAATTTATGCCAACGACTACTTTCAACAGTAAGATATTTACTAAGAAAATTCATTTTTGCAATTATTTTTTCTTGTATTCTACGTTTTCTAATATCTTGTTGTTTTAAGATAGTGCAGTATTATATTACCAATTTTCATTAAATAAATGATCATTAAAAAAATTTTACTATCTACATTCAATTTACATTTAGCACATTAAATTGCCTTTATTTATTTTTATTTTTTTGTAAGGGGAGGTCTGTAATGTTATGTATAAATGCTAACCTGTTGGGCATTAGACTGTTCAACTGTTAACTGCAAATATGTAGCAGATTTAGCATTATTTAAAACGCACCATAAGCATCTGGCTACACTACACGCACATTGTGGCACGACAATTTAGAACGATCCCCTCTCAACGTATATCTGGGTGTGTGCACACTTTTACTTTTCTCTCCGAGCCCAACGAATTGAAGTTTCCTGTGAATAAAATTTATCACACCAATCCTCGACTTAGACACGAAAGCTTTCGATTAATCATCGTTTGTTGAGGTTTGAACAAAGTTCCTCTAGTTCAAAAGCCCAAAGCGGTTTATATGGTGATTCATGAAAATTGAAGGGAAAACAATTGCAATAACACAACCAAAAATAAGTACAATTTTCCAAAAATTGCGCAGTATGCTTCAAAAGTAACGCTGCGTTCAGAATATGAAACACAAATTAATGTAGCAATTTATCGTTTAACGTCATCGAACAGCATAAACGAAAAGAGGTTTTTTAAAATATCTATCTTTAAAAAAGGTTTCTAAAACATCTTCAAACGTCTTTAAGTAGAAACTGCGCAATAAAATTTCGAGATAGTCATGTTTTAGATATGAATACTCGACATCATCTATCTGAGGAATTACCGTACAAGACACTGGATGAACATAAACGGGTCAGAGTTACTTTTATGAGGCATGTGGATTGAGTGTGGGCTCTTTTTAACTCACAGACTTTCGAATGTATTTCTAAAAATAGAATCAATTTCTAGTAATGTATACCCGGGGAAGACCTACAGCTACAACTGCTACAGTTAATTGCATGTAGGAACAAAACCACTGTACCAACATACTTTAGATTTTCTCTTGTACTAGACATTGGAAGATTGTTACCTAGATTAACTTTGCTTAAAAGGTTTCACGATGGAGGGTTGTATGCAAGATGTCTCGTATTGTATGTACCATTCATGACATGCTACACAAGTAAATGGTTTAAGTGGCCACTTACACACGGGTATGTACTCTTTACTAATGAGTCCAGAGTACTTGTACTAATGAGCACCATCTGATGGCAAGTAACAATAAGGTGGATAGAGCGAACATATTTTCCATACTCAAATATGCATATTATTATCAATTTCCATAGCGATTGGTTAAACGGTATAGAAGTTGATATACTGCAGCACTATCTGGAGGCTACTTACAACAAAGAGGATAGCATAAAAACATTCTACTTGTTTTATCAAACACACACACAAAATTCATAAAAGTTGGTCCAGCCCGTTTAGGAGAAGTTCAGTAACAAACACGTGTACAGAAGAATTTAAATATAGATATTTAAAGATATAACGACTTCAGCGCCACCTACTGGGTCCAATTGTGAATCTAATTCATCCACGCATCCATTCAAAATCGATGCAGCCGCTTAAGAGGAGTTCAGTGACAAACACATGTACAGAAAATTATATATATATATAAAGATATATATATATATATATATATATATATATATATATATATATATATAGGTGAACACAATATCTTTCCTTAATTATAATAATAAGCAATTGATTGTAATAATGTGTTTTTGGTATCATTGAACATTTTAAAAGAAGAAAAATATTGATATCGAAAGCCATTGAGAACCCTTTGTTTTTCTTATGAGTCAACCTTTTCTTTCTGCGAAAAGGTAAATAAGCATAATACCCGCATCTGGCGTTCAGAGGATTTAGTTAGAGACAACACTAAAGTTAATGTTTGGTGCGACTTCATGCATAATAAAGTTTTTGGACCATTTTCCCTCACGGAAAACACATCACTGCTAGTATTTACTTAGGCGTATTGGAAGTGTTTATTGCACTCAATTATAAGAATTTCAACCCTGCATTATTTATGAGCAAGAGGGAACACCTGCCCACTAGTTTCCTTAGCTCGAGAGAGTAATTTCCGGACCGGTGGATTGGAAGGGATAAACCACGACCTGATATTATTCCCCTTTTTTTCTCGAGACTATATTAAATACAGTCACACTTTCTTTTGTTGAAGATGCTGGGCATATTGTTACAGACAACATGTTAAAGAACGCTTGGTGAGAACCGCCTTTGAGCCTCTGAACCAGGGATGGGCAAACCTTTTCGGTCGCGGCCCAAAAATAGAAAAAAAAAAAGTTTGGCGGGCCAAGATAAATTTTTCTAAAATTTTTAAAACAATATACAAAAATTACAATTTAAATATGTTAATGAGATGAATGAAATTGCGATTTCATTTTTAAAAGTTCCTTATAGTGAGGTTCGAAGTGAGATGTACTGATTTTAAAGAACGAACTTCACTAAATGCTCATCTGTCAATCTACTTCTAAAATAATTCTTTCTAACTTGTTCTCATATATAAGATGAAGCAAACACAGCACTGATTTTCTGGGCGTGAAATATTAAATTTGGGAAACTTACTTTCGATAATGATTTGTATAAACTCTAACTTTGTCATAATTAGAAACAACTGTTTGAAATGATTGTTAGATGAACTCGCGCCGGAAGAAAAAGTTGCTGGCTGGTTCTTAAGATGCGCAGTCTGCCACATGGGAGGTCTATTTCACCTATATTGGATTCCCATATGTCTGCTCCCCGAGAAAGAGATAACGCTTGTTGGCGCCAATATACAGCTATAACTAACAAAGAACTTCCGCTTTTAACACTTTGCCGATTGAAAGCTGTCTGTGCTTACTATTTTCGTATATTTATGTTTTGTGGAACAAAAATAGAGAAATTAAAAAAATCCTCAGTCCTTTAAAAAAAAGGAAGAAAAAAAAATAATATTTAAACAAAGTTGGAAAGGAGATGGATATATAATATATAAATAAACACTTCTTTTAATTTGCCTCTAACCGGCAAATTAAAATTCCGCGGGCCGGATAGAATCTTCCGACGGGCCGGAGTTTGTCCATTCCTGCTTTGAGCTATCAAGGAAATAAACGTTGAAATGTAGTCAAGTTCGTGATCTTATTAAAAAAATTATAACAGTACTTACAATGTAACCAAACAACATACTATGTCTAATTATAATAGTCTTCGCATTTCATTTTTAATAATCAAGGCAAGGCTTTGAGTTCACTTTGTATATATATACATGTTTTCGCAGAACTTTTTTGAAATTTGTATCCTTATTGCTTAAAGCACGGTTTCTTAAAATTTTAATTCAAGAATCACACTCAGTATTCCACAAAATTATGAGTCTTAAGACACAATAAACTTGCTGTATAGAGCGCTAGTATAAAGTCGAAACAAAAATGTTCATTTAGGTTTTAGGTTTTCTTTATCAAAGCATGGACGTTAGGCAACATATATTGAAAACAAAATATTCATTATTATTCAATATCACTTTTATAGTATTGATATATATTTATATTATTAACTTGGGCACTTACACTTTTGAATTTGTACTTAGTTTTAAATATTTAGGATCAAAAATTAATTGTCAAAATAAAAAAAAAAAAACAGAATTGATTCTGCCATAAGGCCCTTTTTTTTGGACTAAGAAATAGATTTAAATCCCAGTTTATAAGCAGAAAAATTTAATTCTTGTTATATAAAACTCTTATTAGTCCTATTTTGGTCTAATATGGCTCTGAAACTTGGACATTGGCAAGATCTGATGAGGTTCGTTTGAGTATATTTGAGCGGAAGATTTTAAGAGCTATTCTTGGAGATGTTAAGGAAAGTGATTGTTTAAGAAGACGGTACAACGCAGGAATTTATAAATGCTATAAAGATATTATAAAATTTATTAAGACCAATAGATTAAACTGGGCTGCTCATGTATTTCGAATGAATGATTTAAACCCTTTAAAAAAGCTCGTTTTGGCAAAGCCACAAGGACAAAGAGAAAGAAGATGACTGAAGTTGCGATGGATAGACGCAGATGAAGAAGAATTTGCTTTACTAAAGAATTGGAGGACCATTGTCACCAAGAGGAATGCATGGAAATATCTTTAAAGGAAAGCCTTGGCCCATTCTGGGCTACCGTGCTATTGATGATGATGAATATACACTCATGTCCATAAATTAAGGATAATGAAGTTCAGGCAAAGAAAGAGGCAGAAGCAAAACAAATTTGACTTATTTGTAAAGTCTATTTATTAAACAAAAGGTAAAGAACAAAAAAGATGCTATATGTTTGACATAATTAATAAAAATTGCGATTTTTACTCCCTGGAGCAAATTTCAAAAAAGAACCTATTTGCAAAAAACAGTATAACATAGTCAGTATGATGGTTAATATGGAGTATGTCTCCCGGACGATGCAATACAGGCCTTACAACTGCTGGCATGCTGAGTATCAAATTATCAATCTGATCTTGGGGAATATTACACAACTCATCAAGCAATGCCCTCCGAAGCTCCGGTTAACAGGTGGGAGGGGGTTGACGGGCTGCAATTCGTCGGCCAAGCATATCCCACACATGCTCTATTGGTTTCAAGTCCGGTGAGTATGCTAGCCAATCCATACGGGTGATATCCTCCAATTGAAGGCATTCGTCTACAATGTTTGCACGGTGAGGACGGACGTTGTCATCCATATACAGAAATTCAGCACCCATGGCGCCCCGAAACAAACGTACATGTTGTTCCAGAATGACATCCCGATAGATGTGGCCTGTCATCGTTACACTCTGAACATGCAGGTCAGTTCTGGAACCAAGAATAATTCCTCCCCAAACGAGCCATCCTGCACCACTGTAACGGTGTCGTTCAATGATGTTCTCTTGGTGGTAACGGGTACCTGGCGCTCTCCATATGAAAGTCCGGCGCGAATCAGACTGCAAACTAAACCTGGACTCGTCGGAAAACATCACACCAGAAAACTGTTGCGGTGTCCACAATGCATGCTCTCTACTCCAGGTTAATCGCAGGCGACAGTGAGGTGCGGTAAGTGGAACACATCTGACAGGCCTACGAGCATATAGACCAATGTGCCCTAAGCGTCTGTACACGGTCTGCCCTGAAACTGTCGTACCGGTAGCTCTCATAGCTGACGAGAGAGGTCTGATGCTGTGCTCCGTCTGTTTCTTTTTGCAGTAACTGCTAAATATCGGTCCTCATTCGGCGTTGTAACTCGTGGGCGACCTGTGCTGTAACATCTACTCACACTACCATCATCTTGGAATCGTTGCCAAAGCCTGGAGATGACACTCTGTGCGATTCCAAGTTCCTCGGATACTTCCAGCTGGGTACATCCACATTCCAGACGTCCAATAATTCTACCACGTAAAAAATCATCCAAATGCTTCCTTTGTGCCATAACTATGTGGTTATTGCACTGAAAGGCTTTTAAAGCGCTTGTGAACAATTTTACTTCTTTGCTACCATTCCTTATATACCCCTTTCTTACACTCTCGTCATTGTGACGTACTATCCGCGCCATCTGGTGGTTTCCTGTAATTTGCATATTCTTCTTCAAGATGTGTGTGATAATTCTACAGGTGAATTTTTTATTTTAGATTTCAATTTCTGTGTGATTCTGAATTATCCTTAATTTATGGACATGAGTGTATTTATATTCGCATTTCACCGAACATAATTGTCAGATGAAAAAAAAGTCGATAAATATCGTTGTTTATTAATACATTTTACAATTAATTTGTGAAATGTAATAATAAACAACGATATTTATACCTTTGAAATAGCTGCTTCGAAAATCAATTACGTACTCGAATATTTGTGTGGCACCGTTTCTTGAAGATGTAAAAAGATATTTCATACCCGATTCATTACCCAATGGAAAAAAACTTTCACTAACAAATAAATCAGCTTTTTTTAACTTACATCAAAAACCTGTGCTGCATACTGCTTTGATAAATAAATACTTTCTTAAAAATTACCAATAAATTAACATATGTTTCAGTGGCTACAAATGCAAGAACAGACAACTTTTGTTTTCTTCAAATGCTGATCAAAGAAGCTAAGAAGTTAAATAAATCCAGTCTAGACACCCAAAAAACAATTGTTAAAACAAAATAAAAACCTACTACAAAATACCGTAATTAATTTTTGTGGGGTTTGTCGAATTTAAAACTCATTCATCAACGCGTGTCATCCTATCGGTGTCAGAATAAACTGCTCTTTGCCAAACAAAGAAAAGGGCTTTCATTTCAGCGACATCCAACAAAAACAAATCACTCCCACGATGCGAGAAAAAGGAATGGAGGGTCAGTTTCGTTGGATAATCGATTTCCGATGCGGGAAATTGCGCCCGTGGCAGCCAAACACTCCATGTGATTAATTGGACCGGAATAAACTACAATGCTTTGTTAATTGTGGGCGCCAGGTACAAACCAGAGCGGTAAATAATGAATTGAGTTGAACGTTCCAATGTATTCAAACGCGATTGTGCTTTGGATTTTTCTGCTTCATTAAAAATACTCGTTGTAGAAAAGGAAAAATAATATCACAGATGGTAAAGATAGAATCGGAAATTACAGAACAGTTCGGAAATTACGAACAGAACAGTATTGTACTTTATATTAATATTTAAAAATTAAAAATAGTTTGCGAAACTATTTGGTCTGGTATCTGCACGAGAAAGAATATTTTACTTAAGTGATTTTCAATTTGTTTTCTACCATTTATTTCGGAATAAACCTATGTGCTTTGTTAATCGTGCTTGCAACATTCAAACCAGTATAGTTAATAACGAAAAGAACATTTCAATGTATTCGATTGGAATGCTCTTCAAATTTTTCTGGTTCATTAAAATTTTTAAAAATACAATAGAAGCAAGTAATAATAAAAATAGTTAGAAAGAAAATCAGACATAACTGAATTCTGTACTGTTATATTTATTCTTTTTATTAATATTTGAGAAACTGCATGCATGAATATGAAAGAAAAATTGTTTCAATAATATATTTTGCAATTTTTAAATATTTTTATATAAATATAACAAAAGATTTATGGGTATCTATAGTTTTATATAACTTAAAATCTATAACACTGACTATATAACAAGAAAATTGCTTTTTTTTTTTTTTTTTTTTATCTGGTGAGTTACTAAAGATACAAACACAACTAAAGCTATAAATCTAAACATTTTCGAGTTAGGTTCTCATTTTAAATGTTTATTTTTCTAAAAATGGGATAAGATTTTTAAAAATCGAACTTCTAACGTTTATTTATGTGAAGAAGTATTAAAAGATTAGTAGAAACAAAATCAAGGATGTTTTAAAATGTAAATGACCCTTAATGTTTTGATATGAAGTACATATAATAAATTTCTAGAAAAGAAGTATTTTGCATTCTACGGCGCCATTTTTATACGTTCAGAAATGTCATATTTGGACCGGAATAAACTACAATGTTTTGTTAATTGTGGGCGCCAGGTACAAACCAGAGTGGGGAATAATGAATTGGAACGTTGCAATGTTTTCAACTGGATTTTTCTGCTTCATTTAAAATAGTCGTTGTAGAAAAGGAAAAATAATACTACAGAGGATAAAGAAAGAATCGGAAATTACAAAATAGTTCTACCATTGCTTTATTCTTTATTAATATTTAAAAACTAAAAATAGTTTGTGAAAAAGTTGGTTATGTTTATACAGGAGAAAAACGTTTTCATTAAAAATGGTTTCGATTTTCAGTTTGTTTTTCTACCATTTATTACAAAATAAACCTATATGCTTTTTAATTGGGCTCGCAACTTCCTAATCAGTATAGTTAATAACAAAACGAATATTTCGATATATTCGATTCGAATGTTCTTCAAAGTTTTCGATTCGAATGTTCTTCAAAAATTAAAAATACAATAGAAACAAATAATAATACAAATGGTTACGAAGAAAATCAGACTTGCTGTACAGTTATGTTTGTTCTTTCTATTAATATTTGAGAAACTGAATGCATGAATATAATATGAATGAAAAAATTGTTTCAATACTTTTTTTTTGCAATTTCTTTAATATTTTATGTACATATAGCGAAAGATTTATGGGTGTCAAGATTTTTATAATTTAAAATCTATAACACTAAAAATTGTTTTGTTTTTATTTGTTGAGTTAAGCAAATAATAATACAAATATTTACGAAGAAAATCAGATATAACTGAATTGCTGTACAATTAGATTTGTTTTTTCTATTAATATTTGAGAAACAGAATGTATGAATATGAATGAAAAAAAATTGTTTCAATAAATATTTCGAATTTTTAAAAAATATTTTTATGTACAGATAAAAAATATTTATGGGTATCTATAGTTTTATAACTTAAAATCTATAACGCTGGAAATTACTTTTTCATATCTGGTGAGTTACGAAAGATAAAAACATTACCGATTTTAAATGGGTTTTTTCTAAAAATATTATACGTTTTTTAAAAATGGAACTTCTAAAGTTAATTTATATGAAGAATTAGTAAAATATTAGTATAAATAAAATCAAAGGTAATCATCTTTAACGTTTTGATATAAAATGCAAACCATAAATTTTTAGAAAAGAAGTATTTTACATTCTACGGCGACATTTTTATGTTTTCAGAAATGTTATTTTTAGATATTTTATATCACCATAGTGAATTAAGTCTTATTTTCTCTGACATCATACAAAAATAAATAAAAATTACGAAAAAATCTATTTCTTCATTGAAAAATATCAATAACGATTGCTAATTCTCTAATTACTCTAAAAATATTCGACTGCATTATTCAGCTTATTTTATCTTCTATTATATAGAAAGTATCCAAACACTGACCAAAAGAAAATATTTTTGTAAATTAAAACATTTTTTACGTCTATTTACAAGAATCTTAATTTTTCAATGCTTTTTTTTTAACCTTAATGATACAGAATAATATAAACTAAGGTTTGAAAAGGGGTCAAGTTTACTTTTGAGAAATATCAATTTAATAAATCAATAACATAAGAATAAAAAATAAAAGAGTATTGTTCATTTTTAATAATAATTTAAAATACTTATTCCAAAATTTGCATTATTTATTTGGAGAATTAATATGATGCTTTTAAATCATAGCATATTGAATGGATTTAAAAACGAAAGTTTCTAAAAACTGATGATTATAACTTTTTCTGTCTCTGAAAGTAATGAAAAACATTTGTTCTGTACACTAACTTTATTATGATTTGATTTGTATTCATTTGATTAAGGTAATAGAATATTTTTATCTAAATCACAATACATCCACAAAAATTAATAAACACATTCTTTTTTATGAATAATAAATGCTATTAACGTTTATATTTCCAAAACATTTTTTTAAGATTTGGAATTCTAAAATTATATTGCAAACTCTACCAATTAAAAATAAATTTACTTATAAATAACATTAACTATTCTAACATAAGCAAAAAGCACGTTAGAACTAATGTCATCATATTAATAATAATTTTATTAAAATAAAAAGTATTGTTCTTCCAAAACATTTAAATTTGTACT